>LR812539.1:17783145-18320645 GCA_903798195.1 Danio kyathit | reverse complement strand
TTAAAGCATTTTTATGCAGCAAATCAGCACAGAAACCAAATCTGAAAAAAAAACATCAATTCACAAAAATGTGTATTTACCAAGCGGCAACATCCCGCTCTTCCACATGAAGCTAATACAGAAGTAACTAAAACTGCAATTTATCAAAATTCCACTAGTCCTGGATCCAAAATAAAGTCTATTGAGCCCACTTTGAAAGTGGACAACTTTTCAGCAGAAAAAAAATGTGTTTACAGCCTGGTACAAAAAAACGACTTTGGTGTACCGTATATAGCTAATATTACACTTCATGACAACTGTGAGGGGGGTGAAATTTTTTTTTTATAACTCATTCGTTTCATTTATATTAAATCTGCATAATTAAGTGCGTGGCCACTTGAGAGACAGCTAGGTCTCGCTGGTCGCAGTCACGTCACTTTAGCGGATTCCGGCTGATTAGCCAATGAACTCGGCATATACATCATATTTTTGTTTTATTTTTATGTGGCTTTACATTGTCAGTTGCCTTTTAGAATGATTTCTTACAATTATCAGATATTATAGCATGCTGTGTGCACTTAATTATGCTCACAAATAGACATGGGCCGGTATAAGATTTTGACGGTATGATAACCTTGGGTAAAAAAAAATATCACGGTTTCACGATATCACGGTATTGTAATTGCTGCTCTAAAATATGTTCTTTTTAAATGTCTGTCTAAAAACAACAACTTTTTCCCCATTGAACATGGTATATTTTTTAACACTTAAAATATTTTGAAACAATAAACGTCAGGCTAAATCATTTAAATAAGTCGTTGACTTCTGCTACCTTATTTACTTGAAAAGGCATCTTTGGATATCTTTCTTTTCTTTGGATATAAAGTAAAGCCACTGCACCGTTCAGCTCTACAGCAGGCTGGATGTTGGTGTACAAGAGATTTGTTTTTCAGATGTTTCCTGAATCATGGACTGGCCAGTAGCTTGTGATGTGGAGGGTCCTTTTCTACTGTTGCCCTAAAAAAACTCAATAAAATAGTGGTAAAAAAACACGTAAAAAAACAAAACGTACAAATACTTTAATTTTAACGGTTTTAAAACCTTGACTTTTCAACACCGCGGTATACCTTAAAACCGGTTATCGTCCCATGCCTACTCACAAACCATTCAAGTGGCTTTCATTTCCCAAGTGAGTGAAATTCCTATATACTTATCATATCTATGAATGTATTTGTTTTATTTAAGATCATTTATATTTTTCTTTAGAACTTGAATGCACTCCAGAATCTGACAGATTGATTAGCTGTAGGCTCTAGAACAGTCATCTGAAACATTGTCATACAGTGTAATGCCTGGATAAATAGTCTTGCATTTACTAACAAAGAACTATAATTGAAGTATTTGGAAGTAATTAGCATTTTCCTCTTGTTGAAAAATGTCATAAGAACAATGCTTAGTGGCTTAATGTATTACAACAGTGTTTTTAAAAGTCTAAACACTTTATTGATATAGTGTACAACCAGGCACAAGTGGTCAGAACAGGTAATGAAGTATTAAGCATTTCTCCTAAAAAAGCCTGTCTAAGCAAAATGCTAGAAGGCATCTGTAGCTCTGCTCATGCTCCCTCTTTGCCCTTTTTCGGTTGGTGCGATGATGCACAAACAAAATAGCGCCGGTTGGCCACGTCCACTTGTAGCTTCATTTGCGCCCTTCAGAAACCAATGAGTGACGTCACGGATACTACGTACATATTTTTTACAGTCTATGGTATTTACGCAGACTGTTTAATAGGACATAATGTCTTTACATTGAATTCTGAGCAGACACAGACATGCTTTAGGGCTTCCTTAAATCAGCTGTGTAAAGATGCCTATATACCTATATGGATTAAACATGGCTTAATTTGGGCTGTCAGTGAAAATCTTAATAGACATTTAACAACAGTACAGAATTAGACCAGACAAATTGACATTGAAAATGAGTGTGTGTAATCTGGCTACTTGATGACTAGTATAATTTTGGAATATGGACTATTGTAAAATCAGTAGATTTTTCATTGACAGCACAGATGTAGTCTTGATTTAGCCAAGACGTGTTTGTTTAGATGACTATTAGATGTCTATTAAAAACAAAATAGCTTGATTGGGAACCACTTGAATTTAATGAAGGACACTAATGTTTTTGTGAATTAGTTTACAGTCCCTGTGAAATCAAAATAGTGTTTAAGTGTTAGTCTCAGAATGTTAGTCCTAATGCTGATAATACACAGGGCAACTTTTTGAACAATGTTGGTAACAAATTAGGGCAATGGGTTACAGATAGAATATTCTTTCCCATTCTTAGTAGAGAAGTAGCCAAGCAATATCACCCTGCAGTGTTCCAAAAAAGGTTGTCCTGTGTATCATCAGTATTAGGATATCTATAAGCTAGGGTGCTCCAAAACAAAACTCTCATTTAGAAGATATAAACATCCAAAGCTTGCAATTTTTCAACGATTCTTTTTTGTCACCTTTGTCATACTTCAGTTTCTAATCAAATCTTCTGACCAATCAAATGCTCTACAGTATCGATACGTCCCGCCCCCTTCCAGACGCTTCTCATTTGCTTTTTATTTGATGCGCTTGAGCCCAACCACTCTCACTGGCAGAGCTGTGATTAAAAAAGCACTGACATTCTCAAGGGGAACTGATGAACAGGAGAAACACTGTGCCATGAATGAACCATCCACTTAGATTTCTACTCTGTGAATTTACCATAGGTTTACTGTAATACTAGAAGCTGTACCCCAGTAATGTGGCAGGATTTAGAGATATACGTATACATTTAGTTAGATTATTAATGTAGACATGTATTAAACGTATTAACCCTTGTGTGCCGTTACTGGATATTTTCGAGTTTTAATTTAGGCTCAACTTTCTCTGCGTTTCAGCAAATTGAATGATTATTGGTGATAAATCTTATTTTGAAACATATTTTGGAAAACTGCTTTGAAATTTTTCAAAGATTCAACAATACACTTTGGGCAAGTTTACTACTATTTCGTTATGTTAATGGATCAATTATGTTTTGCCCCATTATAATGGCATTTTTGATCGCAAAGCCATGACAGCAGATAATCATGCATTCTAGATTGTTGGTGGTTTTCCCTGTTTGGAGGACAAATGATCAACAGTAAAAAATTACAAATTCTACCTCTTTCCAAGAGAGAAAACCATCATGATTATTTGGCGTTACGGCTTCGCAATCAAAAAATGTAATGGAATATATTGGTCAACGGGGCAAAAACAGCCACTAACATAACAAAAGGGTAATCAATTTGAAAAATACACAAAAGTTAAAGGAGTAATTAAATATAATTAAAGTGACTTTGTACTTGTATTCACATTAGTGCTTCTCATAAAAGTATCATAGTAGATATTAATTTCTCTGTTGTTATTTTCTAAAAGGGATAGTTCAGCCAAAAATCATTTACTGACCTTACACCTGCTATAAACTGTTAGAGTTCATTTCTTTTGATGAAAACAAAAGAAGATACTCTGAATAACGTCAGAAACCAGTAGACATTGACTAAGTGTTTGTTTTTTCTATTATGGATGTCAAATGCACACTCATTTCCAACATTCTTGAAAATATCTTCAATTATGTTCAAGGAAGAAATAAATTCTAAGGTTTGGAAACAGTAATTAAAGTTTCATTTTTGGGTGAACTAACCTTTGAGCAAAAGATTCACTCAATCAAGTCTGTCAAATATTTGTAAGACTTGCATTATGTCATTGGTGGTTCTTTACTGTCCAAATCTAAACTTTGACCACTGGAAGTCTTCTGCACGAATTACTCTACTAAACATGACATGTTTTAAAAACAATCAAAATATTTAGCTAGTAGTAATTGTACCTTAGACAGGTTGTCTTCTGCCTTCCACAAATGGAAATATCCATCTAAAGAAACAGCACCCAACTCCTAATGGATGAAAATAAGAATTGGAGAATTGAATAACGCACAAAGACAAAGTCAATCTAGAGTCAATACATTCAAGGAGAGCCGCTGACCTTATGGCTGTTGTTGAAGGCCAGTGCGCGCACTTTGCAATTGTAGGGGTGAGTGTATTCTTTCGGGATGTCCTTAAGAGCCCGGTGAGAGATGTGGGAGTAACCAGGAACACCTTCCACATTCTGACGCTTCTCAGCCTGAGACAGAACCTCCTCTGAAATCTCCCACAGACCCATGGAACCATCACGAGATCCTGCTCCGGGAAATAAAGCAGTTATTCTCTTTTAATGGAGCTGTACTAAATGTGTGCGATGCATAACAGATAATGTAGAATACAACACAAAATAAACCCTAGATAGGAAGAAGAGGAGTCTTATTTATTTAGCAATGACTGGCTGGCTTTTCATGATTCTGCTTATTACACAGTAATGTGAAGAACAAGTAAAGAATATTGGGGAAAAAAACAAATTGGATGCCTGAGATAAAGTCAACTATACAGAATAACAGACATTTTGCAATAATAATTGACTACAGACATCTATTCCACATAACAAGGTGATTATAAATTGATATTAAACCAGCTCTTCTTCACAATGTAAACAAGTTTAAAGAATCAAAAACCTTTCTCTGTTTGATAGTGAAAAACTGTGCAAAATGGAAAAAAAAATAAATAAATAAATAAATAAATTTCACATGCATGTGATTTGATGAAGAACATATATAAAAGTATGAAAGTACAGTCAAATCATATATTCATGCAAATCATATCTCTGGGCTCGGGGGCATCTGGGATGGACCATCACACAGTGATGTACTGTGGTCAGATGAATCAGTACTTCAAACGTTTTTTGGGAGAAATAGACGCTGTGTGCTCCGGACCACAGAAGAAAAGAATCATCCAGACTGTTACCATATATTTATTTTACTAGAGGGTGCAGAACACTTTAGTGCATTTAATTAAGTGAGGACAGCCAAATGCAGTAAACTGTGGCACTAAAAATCTTCATACAGCAGACTAAAAGCCAACAATGGACTTTGAGACAGGAAATGAAGTAGAATTTGGATTTGGACATGCTTTGATGCCTTCACATCTTTAGAGCTTTCGGGCTGGTGCTAGTCATACTAACATTCATTCATTCATTTTCTTTTCGGCTTAGTCCCTTTATTAATCCGGGGTCGCCACAGCGGAATGAACCGCCAACTTATCCAGCACGTTTTTACGCAGCGGATGCCCTTCCAGCTGCAACCCATCTCTGGGAAACATCCACACACTCTCATTCACACTTTTACACTTCGGACAATTTAGCCTACCCAATTCACCAGTACCGCATGTCTTTGGACTGTAGGGGAAATCCGGAGCACCTGGAGGAAACCCACGCGAATGCAGGAAGAACATGTAAACTCCGCACAGAAACGCCAACTGACCCAGCCGAGGCTTGAACCAGCGACCTTCTTGCTGTGAGGCGACAGCACTACCTACTGCGCCACTGCATCGCCCGTCATACTAACAGTTTTCTGAATTATTTTTGGTTGATTGTAATCCATTACATACTGTACCTTTCAAAGCAAAGGCATAAGATTTGTTTTCACAGTTTAACAGAGATCTTGTCGTATTTTAGAGAGATTCCTTTTTAGTCCAGTCTGAGTTATTAACAACATTATCTTGGATTTTTAAAATCTAAAATGGGAATTGTTGGCTGTTTTTAATTAACAGTCTAAAAGAAGTCAAAGTGCATCCATTTATAATAAAAAAAAAAATGCCTCACATGGCTCCTGAGGTGAATAATGGTCTCCTTTAGCAAAGATAACTCTTAACATAACTCCTAGATTCCTTGAGGGTGAATAAATCATGAGATTATTTGGCGAACTAACCCTTTACAAGGTTCCCACTCCAAGACAAATATCAAATACCTTAACTAAAATCCTGAATTTCCATGACCTATAATGAACAGAAAAGCAGGCCACTGGTTTTAGCCTGAATTTCATTTTTCAAAAACTCCATGAGCCACTATGAGAACAACAATGCATAATTTACCTCAGATTTTGAGTACTTACTGTTTGTGTGGCTGTGAAGAGCTCCCACACTACATTTGATAGCTCAATAGTAGTTTAAAAACTTGAAATGTAGTTTTTCTCTCATCTACTTTTTAACACCCAATCTTTTAAGTGGTCATTTTAAAGCCAAAGCTCCTAAAATGTATATTATCCTGATATGTTAACCTTAATTATCAGGTACAGTATGGTGGGTGACTGCATTTGAATTAAGTGAATCCCAGTTGATGATCATGAAAGGAATAATATGGAGTTAAAAATAACAGCCTATGGGGCCATTAATACATCACGTCTTTTGCATGTGCAAGTTTGTTATTTCCAATGGAGGTGTCTGGCTTGTGCGTGCATATTGGGAGCAAAATTCGCCCTTTCCAGGCACACCTAGTTAAAAACATCTCAACTTGTTGGTGCCAATAGCCTAGTGGTTAAGTGGGCCGACAAATAGCACCATGGTGCTCACGACGACCTGAGTTCAATTCCCGGCTCGAGGTCCTTTGCCGACCCTTCCCCTCTCTCTGTTCCCAACTATTTCCTGTCAATTCTCTGCACTATTTTATTCATTAAAGGTTAAAAACCCCTAAAAAATTATTATATAAAAAAAAACATCTTAACTTTTCAGAATGCCGCAAGCACATCTCAAGTCAGGTGACAAAAACTGACCAATCAGCTTCATACTTTGTATGGAATAGAGACATTTTGTTAGACTAATTACCTTAGACAAACACAGAACACCTAAACACTGCAGTGCTTATAATTTTTTTCCATAAGTAAAACTTGCATCAGAGCTGCAGCAATGTTTTGTCAGCTTGTCATCCTAAGAGAGAATGGCTGATGGTCACCTAGCAATGACAGACGACACGGGAGAGCGAGTGCAATATGCGTTGAAACGGGTGAAGGAAGCGACACGTCTTGCACTTTTAGCTGTGACTTGTGAAAGTTCCCTAATGATACAATAGACATGAAACAATGCAATAAAAAATATGGTAAAATGACAGTTTGACAAATGAAAACTAACATTTAAAGAGACAAAAAAAGCCTTACTATCAAAGTTTGGAATAGACCTTTTAATATTCCAGAAACTCCATGATCTGAGGGAACGCTGCCTTTAAGTTTTTGTTGTAGTATCAAAGTCAAGTTAATCTAATCACTTTAATCACTACATACACATCTGTCTGTCTATCGATCTCCATCTATATTACAGTACGTTATCGAGAACTGCGTAAGGGATATGTAAACTGAAATTAAAATAATATCAAAGAATCTTAATGTTTCTAAACCAGGCTTTCTTCAAGCAGAACATATTTTCAATTTCTTTCCCCCTTTTTGCGCTTGGAATATGACACTATATAACTGATGGAACTATATAACTGAACTGAAAATACACCCAATGTGTTTGGACATGGTATAAAGCTCAAAACTGGATTTGCAAGCTTCCTACCTGAGACTGCCATGGTATCACTGATCCACGCTATGGAAAAAATCCAGTCATTGTGGCCATCCTGTACAAAATAAAATCAGATCAGAATTAAGGTTGCACGACATTGGACAAATCTGACATTGCGATATTTTGAATATAAATATGATTTCACTAGATGATTTAAATAGCTCTATTCGTAAAGATTTCATAAATTTAGATTAGACTGGGGTGATCAACACAGTTTTCTATGCAGAAAAATGTAATAAACAACAAGCACATTTAAATATGAGCGAATAAAAATAAACATTTGTTAATGTGTTTCTGGGGAGTCAAACAGTACAGGAATTAAACAATCAAATCTACAATAACATGTTCAATATTGTATAAATAATTTAAAAATAACAAAATTATTTAAATCTTTAATAAGTAATCTAATAATGTGATGGGACTATTGTGGATATACACATTGCACAGCCCTAATCAGATGCTAAAAAATACACTTTAGCCTTACATAACAGAAAAAGTTTTCAATTACACTACTCAAAGTGAAGCACTAAAGCCAATAAACTTTCTGACATTTGCACTGCTTGCACAACTAGACAAGGATCAAAGGCCGGACTCACATCCCCAACGCAGACTGGGTCGAGCGTGGGAAGTCTGTACACCGCCAGGCTGTTGGGATTGTCTCCGCCAGTGGCCAGAAGTGTACGAGAAGGGTTCAGCTCGATGGCATGAATGCCACATCCCTGCTGGACATCGAGACCGCCAACTGATCCTGGATTGTGGAAATGGAAAGGGCTTCCCACTCCACCCAAACCTTGGGAGACTTCTCCTCGGCCCTCTCGATCCTTCAGCATGGGTATCCTGGTTATCTGTCCTGAGAGGACGTCCACCACAAACAGCTACATGGAGGAAAGAGCAAAATTAATAAAGTCATCCCTGTGAGACTTGTGTTTTGCCATAAAATGAAGAATGTGCTAGTGATGGGCAAAATTAATCGAATCCAAGAAAAAGTTGAGCGCATATTTGATGCATACAAAGTTAAAACGCACACCTATAAATATATATTTATTGCAGTAAGTATATTAAAAAAAGGTATATTATAAAATTTTGAAGTTTAATTTATTAATTTATTTCATTAAAATGTTCAGCCAGGTTTTAGTGAACTTGCAATATTGTCAAAAACACAGAACTTTTAGTTCTTATACATGTAAAAAGGCCTAAATACATGCAAGGCTATTCCAAAATTTTGCTCTCCAACTAGCACATCTAGTTCCTCTCCGTGTAAACTCATAAACAAACACCTGCGATTGGTTCATGAGATCGGCTAGATTGGCGAGTACCGATCAAGTCATAAAATGTGATTATCACCAAGGTTAGTATAGTAAACGAAAACTAATGAAAAAGATGAAAACTAGAACTTAAATTTTTCGTTAACTGAAATAAAAATAAAAACGAGAGTTTAAAAAAAAACCTAGAACTAGAAACTATTGTGTGCATACAAAACAAACTGAAACTAACTAAAATTATAGCAAAAACGTCCTTCGTTTTCGTCTTTGTAAATGTATTTAATACATAATCCTACTGCATGCCTTTTAGAAGTAAATCTATTTACTTCGTGCTGCAGGTGTTTGACCCATACGGCACCTCAGAGTCTTTAATCCTGCTGCCATTGGCCAGATCAAGCTGGTTCTCCTCCAGTCATATCCCGTGACAAAAACAACGAGTGGACATGACAGCAGCACAGTGACTTAAAATGATTACTTTAGGACATTTGTGCCCAATAATGGGTTTTATTTCTGTATAAGTGATCGCGAACTAATCTTTTTAACCGAATCTTCTAAGTGAATCGGTTGAACTAGTTCACCTAATCGAACGGAATCATTTGAAACGATTTGAATCTTCAGTAAGCACTCTTATCCACAAACTACTTTTTAACAAGCCTAATACCCCCCTCTGACTCAAAATAAACCAATATATGCTGTTATTCAGTTATTAGAACCGTATACTGAGATTTAAGAAGAGGTGATTCGATAATACTGCTCATGCGTGATTCAGCAGATGGTGAACCAAACACGAAACAGTACATGACAGCCTGCGGTGACTGAACTAAACTTGAACAACTGCAGCACAGATAAAGTGAGGGCTTAAATGAGAGAATCTAGCGGAAAAAAACATACGTTTATTTCATAACAGAAAAACGTAATGGAAGTTAAATAAGTGAATCTTGCTTCAGTCGCACTGCAAAACTTTACTGTAAGAAATATTTCAGATCATGTTGATGTTTTAACTGACTGAAATTATGATTGCTGACTACATCATTTTGGTATGTTGAGTCCTAACATGGGAGGACTGTCACAAAAGATCCAGTTCGCGTTAAATATCCAAACTTTGAAGTAGATTTTTATTTTCTAAATCTATGTTAAGACACATTTAATTGGGTGAGTGAAGGGCCCTATGAATCTGCCATTATATGTCTTTGGAAACAGGTGATAGGTTAAGGCAAAGGGGTCATAAAGGAGCATGAGAGAGGACTTGGGAATACAAGGCAGAACCATCTGTTTCAGAAAAGCATGAAATGTATGCAACATATGTTGAAACTGTCATGTATGTTTGAAAAGATACATACTGTATGGGAGAGAAGAGTCCAGTTTAAATGTTTGAAACATAGATACTAGTCATGATTACCAAATGTGAACTGTATGCATAAAAACAGTGATGAATATATTAGATTTGTACATCATAAGGGCCAACAAGAAGAGGGGGCTTTAAATAGGGGTCGTAAAGTAGTAGGAGCGGGGGGAGACCTGTTGAACCAGTAAACAGCTGTGAAAACACAAAGGTGGGAGGAAGCAAGGATAAAGGGTACAGCAAATGTGAGGGACATGGGATTTGTCCTGGGGAGAGACTGAGATGGGTCTGCTCCAGGCTGTCTCTGCTTTTTTGGAAAATATTCCAATCAAGAATATTCTTCTGATATTCATAACCTCCAGACTGAGTTTGATTCATTAAGAGAAAAGTCGAAATCTACGACAAATGGCAAGCCAGCCAGGAGTGAAAAGGAGCAGGACTGGTGTTGCTGTACATGCTGGACTGGAGGAAAAAACACAAATATGTGGCCACAATGAAAAAACGGTAAGCGATTTTATGCTTATTAGTTTGTGTTTTTTCTGCCAGGACCTGCTTGTAACGGTAAAGACACTTGAACTGTTTCTCCAGCTTTAAAGAACTAAAAGTAAACGTAAAAAAGATATAAAAGAAAAAAGGAGTTTTGAATACCAGAAGAAAAAGAGTAATTTGCATGCAAATGATCTGTGTTTTCCTAAGAGGGCCTTGACGGATAGGATAAACGTTAACTAGTAACTGTTATCCATATTTGGGAAATTTTTAATGATGTAGGATATGCACAGAGCATTTATAAGTTTTAAGAGAGAGTCTTTAATGTGTGGTGACAGTTAAGAGATTAAAGCAGATTAAAGTAAAGCGAAGCGCGCAAAGTCCTACGACACCGCTCTGTAAAAGGTGAAGCAGAGGGCTGCATGGGTAGGCAAAAATCCTGTGATTACCGCTTTAGTTTTAAGTAAAAAACATCAAGGCTGCTCGGGCATGTCACTCAAGAGGAGTGTAGTGTAGAGTATTTATTTAATTGTATGTGTTTGTGTATTGCCTGCTTCAGGTTGAGGCAAAATAGTCCATATTGGTGTGCAGAGAAGGCTCCCTTCCTCCTCTGTGACTGGAACGAGGATAGGGGGATGTAGCGTGGAGGACAGGAGTGAATGAGAAGCAAAGAAAATAATAATAGTAGAAGTGTGAATGTGTTTAAAAGTATGTTTTCAAAAAGGAGTATAGGTTAAAAATAATGATTATAGTAGATTATGATATAAAGGAGGAGTCTCCTAAAATTAAAACTAATGGAACATGTTGCATTTGAAAGACACAGACTGACGAGGCAGAAGAAAATACTAGTTTAACATTTTTCTGAAATGATCTTTGTGTTTTAAGTTTTGTATATGTTAAGAAAAGAACAACAGGCAGAGTGGACTGAAATTCCTGACATAGCAACAGGTGGAGGCCAGTATGCCCCAAGATGGGGGTAAGAGAGAGGTTTATGGTGTCCATGTGTGAAGAATAAATAGATTATGTCTAGTCACAGCACAAGGCAAACAGAGCAGAGGAGAGTAAAAGGATATCAGATACTATTAGATAAAATTATAAGATAGACTTTAACATAATAATAATAATGGGTAGAAAATAGGTTATTAGATGAATAGATACATTATAAAGAAGTATAAAGTAAATAAAGAAATACCAATAATAGAGTCAGATATTATGTAGTTATATTATAAAAATGGAACTAAATAAAAAGTCATTTTAAAGCTATACTAATGAATATTAAGAAATATAAATGAAGCCATATTAATAAATATATATGGAGATAAAGGGAGTATGGAGTAAAAGAATATATTAAAGAAATAGATTTACTAAGCAAGTATGAATATATAATAAATAAGTTGGATATTTGACAAATTTAAAAAATGAGAAAGGGAAACTGAAGATTTCATGATAAAATGTGTAAGTAAAATAAGCTTAAAAATGTATAAGGAAACCTAAGAGCTAAAAACTCAAATTAAGGAAAGTAAAAAAAACAATAGAATAGAATAATATAATATAATAAAATAAATAGAATAATAAAATAAATGTTTACGATATATTAAAATATGCTTAAAATAATGGTATATTAAAACTTAAGATAAAGAGAAAAAAAACAGAAGAAACTAAGATTTGGCTTTAGAGAATATGATTGTATTGAAGTGCAATAAAAACTGTTGTGGCTTAGGTTGACTGTTGTCATCGTTCTCAAAGTCAGCTACATGATGTTATCAGAGCCATCATCTATTTGTAGTAAAGCAAAGTTGTTCAGATGAAAATCATAGAAGCTATAGGTAAATGTTAAAGAACATAATGAAGTGAGTTAGAAAATGTTACATTTAAGAGTTTATGCAGGAAGAAGCTAAATATTTCAAATATATTGATAATTAAACATTGCATTTCAGATATGAAAAAATGCTTTTAGTAAACAAATATGAGAGTTAAATTAATAAGATGAACCCTGAGCTATAGCAGTAATGATTGTGAATAGTTATACCAGATATTGGGCCACCATGTAGTACTGTTGAATTAAAACGGATATGGAAAAGAGAAATTAAATACTCAAATATGTGGCAGAGAAAGTAAAAGATAAAATAATGACAAATGGCAAACAGAAGGAACATTTGATGCAAGCAGTGAGAAAATAGAAACAGAGTATGGAAAATGTTAAGGAAATTAAAATACAATGTAAAAATGTCCGGCTAGTAAAGAAAAACTAGTATAGATTAGGAGAAATGTAAAGTAAAGCACAATCTGAAGCTAAAGCAATTAATTGGAAGTACATTAAAAAATGACATAGAAAGTTAAGCATATTTACATGTGATTGTGAATTAGAGAAAAATGAGCTGCTAAACAGCAAAGAGAACATAATAGATGGGAGGAGTCTTCATTTGATGGAGGAAAAATGGGAAAGAGGAAAAGACTTATTAAGTCATGAGTTAAATTCTATAGATTAATTAAGAAGACATAGGGATGGACTTTGGGGGACTGTAGTCTCGTACCTACCAGACATTTCTGAGTGCACTGGCAAATGGAAAAAGTGTTTGAAAAACACACTGGACAAACTGTTGGCTGTGGACATTTGTAATAGCAGTGAGGCAGGCACTGCATGCCCAGGATTCACTGAGGACTGAAAAGGCTCCTTATGTTCAGAGACATTAAAAAGAGGCAAACAAGAGAATGATGAACTGATCAAAAAAGAAAAAGCGCTCCACCAGTATTTTACATCAGCTCAATGAAAGAAAAGAAGCCAGCACTAAAAGAGAGGGGGAAGCTGTGGCCCTGGACACCACAGAAAACACTGCACCATCTATGAACCAGCTGTCTTCTCGGGGTGCGAGGTGGGAGAGTCTGGCAGTCCACTTCAAAGCAGTCGACCTATAGTCCAAATTAAGTACATGTGACCACTCAGAGAGCAAATTAAGAGCAAAAGTGTAACTACCCATTCTTGTATCAAATCAGACTCCTGTAAATTTGATAGATAGAAAAGAATCATGTAAATTGAGGAAAAGTATTAGTTGAAAATGTACAATGAAACTTTAAATTTGTACTGTTGAAAGGATAAATTATAATGAAATGTTAAATAATTTTGGTTAATTTTCATAGGTTTACTCATAGAGATCTTTAAACCTAGAAAGATAAAGTGCAATGAATGGTGGTGACTAAAGAAAAAAGACAGCTTTTGATAACTAAACAAATCATTTGGATTAGACATTTTGATGGAATTAAGTATTTAAATTAAAATTAAGGAAATCTTATTTTGAGTAATCTAAACTCAAGATTTAAGAGAAAAATATGAAAGAGATTAAGAAAGAAAAATTATACTTAAAGAAGAGATTAGAGCAAAAAGATTGAAATGAACTCAGTACATAATAGGTCAAAAAGTAATAATTCTAAATGTACAAAAAGAGTAATTGAAAGAGAAAAGTGTTTAAGAAAAGAAAACAGATTTTGTTTCACAAATAACCATATATGAGGAAATAATTAAAAGCAAAAAGGATTAAGGACTAATTC
Organism: Danio kyathit; assembly: GCA_903798195.1. Taxonomy (NCBI): domain Eukaryota; kingdom Metazoa; phylum Chordata; class Actinopteri; order Cypriniformes; family Danionidae; genus Danio; species Danio kyathit. The sequence goes on along the minus strand of LR812539.1, from coordinate 18,306,544 downwards.
TGAAAAATCAGATCAGATAGAGAGGAACATGAATAAATCCAGTGATTTTTCAGTCAACTTGTAAAAAATTACAAAAGTATTTATGTACAAGCAGTCTGATGTGAGAGCAGGAGGGAATTAGGAGCTGAAAGTAAAAAAGGCAAATTAATATAAAATGCAAATTGAGAAATATAGCTCAGAAATGAAATTATTTAGGTAAGTGTCAGATTTTAATAATGATTTTTAGTTCAGGCCTCATAGGTAGAGAAAAAAATTAGCCACAGCTAATAAGGATTAAAATTAAACCAGATGCAGGTCTGCCCAGAGAAACAGTAGATGCTGAAATTGGTATGAAAACATTAGTGAAACTTTTGAGAAAATAGGAGAAATAATAGAAACCCTAGATATGTCTATGACATTCAGGCTATGATTGTGTAGGTGACTAATAAAATGTGTTTAATTTGAAGTGGATTGAATTAAATTTTGATTATGGTCAAAAGAGACAAAAGTAGATTTTTGTATAGTTTATGATTTAAGAACAATCAGTGATAGAGGATTTTTCAGCAGAGATTCCTAAAACACACTGTACTGAAATATGTTATTCCTGATGACAAATATTTTAAAGTAATTGATTTCTGTTCAGCATATTTAGGGTAATTACCAGAGGAGGGTAGACATTTGGTTACAGTTACAGTATATATGCTGATAAAAAGTATACATAACATCAGAATGCCCAAAAGGGTTTAAAGGAGTTTAGAGGATTTTGTGATGGATATTGCTACGTGTAGGGTTTAGTTATCTTCAAGGCCATATAGTTCAAGCTAAGTTAAAAGACTTAAATAAAAAACACTATTGATAAAAATAATGAAACAAATGATGACTTTTTAAGGATGACTGGTTTAGTGTTAATTAGATTATACAATTAAGATTATACAATAAGAAAGAGTTGAGAAATTACAAAACAAGATGGACTGAAAAATTTGACATTCTGTTAACATGAAATCCAGATGCAATAATATCAGTTAAAATGGTAAATAAGAAATTCATTTTTATTAAAGAAAATAAGGTAGCAGATCTAACATTAATATGGTCACAACCCCAATTAGATGATAGTGCAAATTAAACAACAAATTAGTCTCTATGAACAATATATGCAGCATCAGAGGGAAAAAGAAGAAAGATAAGATTTTTGTAATTCATACAAAGTACAGATAGTTGAGTCAACAGCATTTCTAAACATTGGTATTGGAGATGTATATGGTTTGAATTGAGAGTGAAGTGGTAAGGGAAAATTAAGCAGCAAGGATAGTGGTCTCCTTTTTTGAATGCAGGGATCAGTGAATTGTATTACACTTGACATCTGTGCAAATATAATATGAGCAAAAGAACAGCAATAGACCTGAGGGGGCTATTCAAGCACTCGATTGTGGATGTTGTGTTATGATAAAGCTAGTTTGTGGCAAAAGATACAAGCTTTTGGAATAACAGGTTTAATAGATGAGTGAAGGTGATTCCAGCAGCAGAGCAGGGAAGAATGAACAGTTATTACATTTAAGATGAGAAATCCCAGATTTGAAATACGTTGAGTACTGCAAGTTCAAATAATGTGTCTGCATTTATGAATGAGTTAGAGTAAATAAAGTCAATTAAAGTGAAATATGGTAATTAAGTAGATAAATAGGTGGATACGTGATCCAGTGAATAAATAGATAAATAAAAAGATTGAGAAATGTGTGCTTTGATCATACACAATTACCAAAAATGGCTGAAAGAGCTAAAGATGATCCATCAAGGCCTAGTTTAACAAGGTGGTTTAAAGTAATAAACTTATTTGGATTGATGTGTTACCTCTTGCATTAATGAGTGATCGCATGGGAACTGACAAAAACAGGCACCTAACACCGCATGAAGTGCTATATTGGGTCGACCCTTGCAAGTAACCTCGCATATAACCTCACCTTTAACCTTTTGGAATGTTGGGCAAACATGTCTAATACATTGGAAAGAAGAAGTTTGGTCGTTTATGAAGAAACTAATTGCCTTGTGCAAAGCAATATCTGTACAGGAAACCAGAAAGGAGCAGAAGCAGGAGAAGCAGATATGCAAGGTCCAATTGTTCCAGGTGATCGAGTATATCTAAGGGTGCTTTCACACCTGCCTTTTTTAGTTCGGTTGAATCGCACTAGAGTTCGTTTTCCCTCTTGGTGCGTTTCGTTTGGGCAGGTGAGAACGTAGCAATCGCACTCGGGTGCGCACCAAAAGCGCACCAAAAAAGCTGGGTCTGCTCCAGGCTGTCTCTGCTTTTTTGGAAAATATTCCAATCAAGTATATTCTTCTGATATTCATAACCTCCAGACTGAGTTTGATTCATTAAGAGAAAACTTCCCATCACTACTGTGTATCTGAAGCAGCCTTGCACACATATTTTACTTAAGGTTGCCATCTTCTGGGCTGTTGTATTGGAATTTGAGCATGGGTATATGGTAGTGGTAGATGATGGTGGTCATGTGTTCTCTGAATACACGTTTTTAAAAAAAAGTATGGCTTAGTTTTTATTATACAATATTTATTCTGATGATTTTGCATCTTGCACCTAACAAATATCCTTATTTAGAAAAAATAAAAATAAAACTAATAAAAACTAAATTAAAACTAAGCAATTTCAAAATACAGAAACTAATAAAAACTAGTAAATCTGCCTGTAAAAACTAAAAACTAAAACTAACTGAATTTGAAGTCAAAATGAAATAAAAACTAAAACAAATTAAAAATCCAAAACTATTATAACAGTGTTTCCTCTAGGTTTTTTCCCAGCTGTGGTGGCAGGCCTTTTGATCTACCAACTACCTATGGCGTTATTTCGGAGTAGAGATCGGATTTATGTAATACGAGCATGCAGATCTTTTTGCTTGCGCTAGGATTTCCTCTGTTCGTGCACAAAACTTTCTGCACGCCCTCAAATATACGCTGGTCAAGTGTAAACTCTGCTGAAGTGCAATTTAATGTCTCCAACATTTATTAGATTGGCTATAGGAATATTTATGAATGTCTCCAATAGACCTACAGATCGGCATTAATGCGTCCTGAAGTAAAGTAAAAACGGCTATAAACTCCAGCAAGATAAAGTCTTTGTTTGTTGTATGCAGAGCCATAGAGCTTTAAATAAAGTATAATTATGGAAACTGTGTTCATCCTAACTGAAAGATATACGTCGTGTTTGCTGGCCTCACGCATCACGCACCTGTCAGTCAGCATGTCACCTTAAAGGGTTAAACAAATAACGCACAGCACTACTACGGTTACAGAAAAGTTTGCGCTGTTATAATTCACTTACCTTTTAATACGTTTTGGTGCGATTAAAACCCGCTATTTTTTAAAAAATGCCAATGTTTTGAATGAGAAGCTGTACTGTAGCCGTGGCGGGATGAATTTTGGTGTGGCGTCCCGCCATGGAAGAATGAATGTAGCGGAAACCTTGTATAACCTTGATTTTCACCCAATACTGATCTCCAGCTGATCGATCTGAGCATCCCTAATACACACACTAAAACTTTACCACTTAAATACTTGTCACACATTATTATTCATTTGCATAGTTCAACATTTACTAATGCATTATTAAAATACCAAGTCATGCTTGTTAAGATTAGTTAATGCACTGTGACAATGGGTAGTTTTAGCCATTTCAGCTATAGTTATTTCAGTACATCGAGTTAAACTAATAAAAATGACAAATGTTTCCTATGCACCAACCTCCATTTTTTAATAGTCTTAGATCTACTTTTACACTTAGAAAATGAATGTTTTGCACTTCAGAAATCCAATAACCCAATTCAAAGCTAAAGCAAAATGGTTGACTTTTCTAAGAAACAAGAATAAAAATAACTTGCATCCTGCATGTGTGGGAAGTGAAAACCAAAAACAAATCTCAAAACACACGTGTATTCTAATTTACGATGACCCAATTTGCCCCAGACATCAAAATAAACAATTAAACTTCCAATATTAAAGGTCCCATGAGATTAAAATAAAGTTTTTGAGATGCTAGTATAAGTATTGTTCATTGTGTTTAGAAGATATAAAACCGATTCAAACATGTAAAGCGTGTAGTTTGTCACTTCAGCCTAATGCCTCAGTCCCACTAGCAGCGACCTTATAGACCAATTACCATGTTTGTAAACATTCAGGATGCGTGCGCAGGGAGGTGGCAGAAAAAACCGGGAGCGCTAGCATTTAGCGAGGGTATGACATCCAATGTGGTTCAGAGTTTGTTGTCTTAGAAATAAGATATATTGATTACATATTCTATATATTATTTACATAATGCTTTCAGCGTATTATAACAGCTTGTCACCCAGTGAAAAGCACAGTGATTCGGCAAAATTAACGTTAAAAGTGAGTGGCGTTCGTCTGACAGGTCCATTTGCGATAGCATCCTCCCAATGGATATTGAATAAGACGAAATGACCAAGTATCCAGCCCGAAATATACAATCTCATTGAAGCTCCAAGTGATTTTACGAGAGAAGTTAAAGGTCTACAAGTGTTTGGATGCCAACAATTGTGTTCTGTGTGGTCATGTGCAAGAAATAATGTTCCATGATTACCAGATTCAAAACTTTGCAGTGCTAAAAACCGAGGATCTACCGAGCCAAAGACAAGTAAAAAAAAGACGGAGCTGACATTATACAAGGCCAGGGAGATCCTCAACAAGCAGAACAACAGCATTCTGACAGCGAACTACACCTGTACGGCAGGGCCAGGGTATGTGAACTTACTTATAAAGGTAAAGTTGGTTTTATATTCGCACATTCGGACTAATAATATAATTTCATAAATGTATTATTTGCAAACTCTAAATAGCGAAATCATATTAGTAGCCAATGATTATTAAAGTACAACATTGTTCACAGTCAAATAAACAGTGTTAATGTTGTTTTCAAGTCACACGTGCAGATTATTTCAGACCGAATATTCAAAGTGCCGTGGTAAACAATATAGGGAGTGTGTCACAAGTTGTCACTGAATGAATGTGTGAATATAAAACCAACTTTAATAACTTACACTTTTACGTTTCATTATTAGCATTCAGTGTCCACAGTTTAATTAACCACATGTAACTGTTTTGCCGAAATCATTGCTGCAATCAAAAACGAGTAATGTATATGATTCAGCATAGCCTGAACTTACCTGATATGACATGAGAACTGCAGAGTCCAGCATTTATAATTAGGTCGTCACTTTATTCAGCTCCCTTTTAGCCAAAGACGTCTGCAGTCGGCATTAAAAGCAGTGTGGTGTATGGTAAAAGTTATTTGAATTTGGCATCCTACCGCAAAACACAGTATGTTTGCTATTGCAGCCGGTCTTTTTCTGCAACCGGCGACCCGTGTGACGTCATGTGTGACGTAGGTTGGTAATTGGTCTATAGCTGCCTGTCGCTCTAGGTGGCGCCTTGCTTTAAACGCAGGTCTGTGTAGGTCTATACAGCACGAATCCAACCGGCCTCTTAGCGAGCTCAAAGAGGATCACGTGAACTCTACTTGTGCTCCTATTGGCTGTCGCTCAAGATAGTCACTTTTCATTTGCATAAAGTTGAAGGATTCTCAACCATGTCACGACACTCGACACACCCAGCTGGTTGCCAACGGTCGCTGTCACTCACGCAGACGGAGGTCGCCGGAAGTCACTCGCTGCCAGGTCGCTTGTGGCTTTGCCGCTGCGAGTTGCTCGTAGTGTGAATGAGGCTTAAATAGATCAACGGTTTTATTCATACTTCAGTTTCTCATCAAATCACGACCAATCAAATGCTCTCTAGTATATGACATGCCCCGCCCCGTTCAAAACGCTTCACATTTGATGTGCTTGAGCTTAGCCACTCTCACTGGCAGATCGAACGGTGATAAAACAAAACGCTGTGATTGCCTGTTTTTTTTTTTTGTTTTTTTTGTTTTTTTTTAAAGGAGGAGCTACACCGTCTCCCCCTCTCTTCATTACATCAGACATCAAATTTTAAAAAATACACATTTCAAAGCACTTCATGGGAGCTTTAAAAATACAATTTAAAGAATTTGACGATAAAGATGTTGCAGATCATATACAGCCATCATTTCACACTAAAACACCTATTAAAAAACCCTCACCGTGTTGCATTTGGTCCCACACACCACCTGTCTGTGGTTGAGCCATTGGGAAGCGAACACCTTATTGAGTCGGCCGAGGGAGAACTCTCTCTCTCTGAGGATTCCTGGGATGCGTCCGGCGGCGAATCCCCGCAGACTCCTCTGAAAGCTCCACTCATGCTGCTGCTGCGGCCGGAACTCTCTGCCTCTCAGCGAGCACACCACTGACCGCTGGCTCTGCCACCAGTGCTGGGCATGAAGCACGGAGCTGGACACGCGGGGACGCTTAAACGCAGACTGACACCAGTCAAACTGTCAGAAAATGAGAGAGAGGAAAAAAAGATCAACAAACATGAAGTCAAAATCAAACCAATGTACTTTGATAATCATCATTGTTCTTTTTACTTTGAGCATATGCAGTTGAAGTCAGAATTATTAGCGCCCCTGTTTATTTTTCCCCCTATTTCTGCTTGATGGAAAGATGAAATTCTTCAACACATTTCTAAACATACTTGTTTTAAAATCTCATTTCTAATAACTCATTTCTTTTATCTTCACCATAATGACAGTACAGAATACTTTACAAGATACTAGTATACAGCTTAAAGTGACATATAAAGGCTTAACTAAGTTAATTAGGCAGGTTAGGGTAATTAGGCAAGTCATTGTATAATGATGGTTTGTTCTGTAGACTATTGAAAAAAAAATATTGCTTAAGGAGGCTAATAATATTGACCTTAAATTTTTTTATTAAAACCTTTAAACTTTTTCTAGAAGAAAAAACATTATATGAAATACTGTGAAAAATTCCTTGCTCTGTTAAACATCATTTGGGAAATATATCAAAAAAAAATAATAATAATTTTGACTTCAACTGTATACATGCTTGGTTTTATTTTACTGTTCATGACACGCATGTTATTAAAAAAAACATATTGAAATAGTTTAATTCATAATCAAATAGTTTATTTAAATATTTCATTTAAATGGTTATTACCAATTCTTCCAAAAAATCTGTAATTAAAAAATGAAAAAGCTGAAATGCTACAAATAAATCCATGCACCACAACATTATAATGCAGAATATGAAAATACGGATATTAGCTTGAACAAATCTAAAATTAATTAAAACATTCCAACTAAAATGTTACAAACACACTGATAAATCAGATTACTATAACATACAACAAAATATATATAGTGAAAGTCAGAATTATTAGACCCCCTGAATTATTAGCCCCCGTTTATTTTTTCCCTAATTTCTGTTTACTGGAGAGAAGATTTCTTCAACACATTTCTAAACATAATAGTTTTAATAACTCATTTCTAATAACTAATTAATTTTATCTTTGCCATGATGACAGTAAATAATATTTTACTAGATATTTTTAAGACAGCTTAAAGTGACATTTAGAGGCTTAACTAGGTTAATTAGGTTAACTAGGCAGGTTAGGGTAATTAGGCAAGTTATTGTATAACGATTGTTTGTTCTGTAGACTATAGAAAAAAATATAGCTTAAAGGGGCTTATAATTTTGACCTTAAAATGCTTTTTTAAAAATTAAAAACTGCTTTTATTCTAGCTGAAATAAAGCAGATAAGATTTTCTCCAGAAGAAAAAATATGATCGGACATACAGTGAAAATGTCCTTGCTCTGTTAAACATCATTTGGGAAATATTTAAAAAAGAAAAATAAATTCAAAGGGGAGTTTATTATTCTGACTTCAACTGTGTATGTGTATATATAATTTATTTTTATTTTTTTGAAAATTAAAAATACTTAAACTAAAAACCACAATTTAATTAAAAGTTAATCCAAGCAACGCAATGCACAGCACAAAAACATGGATATTATTATTATTAATCTATAAATTAAAGTTCTATATAAGTATTCCAAATAAATTTTAGCTACTACGGCCCCGGGCTGCTGGAATCAGCTTTCAGAAATGAGCAGATGTGCTCCAACATTAGACACATTCAAATCAAGTCTTAAATCACATCTGTTTAGCTGTGCCTTTACTGAATGAGCACTGTGCTACATCCAACAGATCACATTATTATGTCTTTTTCTTTTCTTTTTCATTCACATTTTAATCTGTTTTTAATCATTTGTATTCTTTGTTGTTTTTATTTTCTTATACTTGTATTTTATGTTCATTTATTTATGTTTATGTTTAGCACTTTGAATTACCTTTGTGTATGATTGTGCTATATAAACAAACGTGCCTTACCTAACAATTCAAATGCTATTAATTGATTCAAGACTTATAACAAAAGCATGGAAATACTGATCATATATTGGAAATTTCAAAATAAATTCAAAATAAAAGTGAAATAACCCAAGCATCAAAATACAGTAGAGAATGAAATCAATAGAAATTATAAAAGTCTAATTAAATTAATAAAACTAAAACGAGAATTCCACAAATATATTCAACAATTACACTGCTACAAATAGAAAAATTACAACATTAAATGTGCAACATAAAAAATGAATATTAGTTTGAAAATTTACTAAATATTATTTAATTAGTGTTAAAGGAAAATCCCTTCAAAATCCTGGAAAAAGTGTCTCCAAGTCTGAACCCCAGTTTTACTTCAAAAAAATTGATTCTTGTTGTAAGTAAAATTAACATCATCTCTCTCTCTTAGCGATTACGCAACTCATTTTCAAAAAGAAACCCAAAATTATTCAAACAATCCAGCAAGGCATCTGGTTTTAGGTGCTTCTTTGCAATCCAGCGCTGTGTAAGCACTTTGAAAAACAGCTTGCATTCGAAGAAAAACACCTGGTGAGTCTGAAAATTCATGCCCTCGGCCTGCTAACAGTCCTCAATACAAATCAAACACAATAAATCACAGCAAAAAACATCCATCTGATGCCAACGCCAGCTGGCAGAGCGAGCGAGCGATTCTGTGCTCCCAGCGAGCGCCAACAAATCTAATATGGCGATGACAGAAGCGAGTAAAACCAACGGCTTGAAGTGTATATCAGCTCCTGTAGGCCTAATGATCTGTTTGTGTGTGTGTGCGTGTGTGTGTGTGTGTGTGTGTGTGTGTGTGAGAGAGACACCACAGAGAATCATTCATTTTAATTCAATGCTTGTTCCCGCTGACATCATAATGCTAATAATCAAGACATCATCAGGAGGGCCAGACAGAATCGTTTTTGCTATTTCTGCAAAGAGTTTTGTAGAAAATCTGCGGATTTATGAGCAATTCCTGCATTATGGATGTGACATTTGCAGTGAACACTCAAAACACGAATTCACAAAGTATTCACTCTTTCTAATCAGCCAATCACATGGCAGCAACCGGAGGCATTTAGGCATGTAGACATGGTCAAGACGATCTGTTGCAGTTCAAACCGAGCATCAGAATGGGGAAGAAAGGTGATTTAAGTGACTTTGAATGTGGCATGGTTGTTGGTGCCATACGGGCTGGTCTAAGTATTTCAGAAACTGCTTATCTACTGGGATTTTCACACACAACCATCTCTATGGTTTACAGAGAATGGTCTGAAAAAAAGAGAAAATATCCAGTGAGCGGCAGTTCTGTGGGCACAAATGCCTTGTTGATGCCAGAGGAGAATGGCCAGACTGGTTGGAGCTGATAGAAAGGCAACAGTAACTCAAATAACCACTCGTTACAACAGAGGTATGCAGAAGAGCATCTCTGAACTCACAACATGTCAAACCTTGAGGCGAATATATATATATATATATATATATATATATATATATATATACATATACATACATACATACATACACACACACACACATATATACATATATATTAGGGATGGGCATTTCTGACCATTCTTCATTTCGATTAATCCACAGGTTTGACAAACGAGTACTCGATTAATCGGGGCGGGGCTTAATCAAGAGGCGGGGCGTGTGTGTGTCATAGGGGCGGGGCTTAATCAAGAGGCGGGGCGTGTGTGCCTCATAGGGACAATTAAATAACATTCAATAATATATATATATATATATATATATATATATATATATATATATATATATATATATATATATATATATATATATATATATATATATAAATATATATAAATATATATATATATATATAAAGCCCTGTTAAAAATGTTGTTGATAAAACTATGACAGGATTCAGAAAACAATTAGATCAACGCTGTTGGGTTATTAAAAATCACCATCAATATTGGTTAACACAGTAAACATTTAAAGAAGTGTAACAAGTGGCGTATTTAGGCATGGGCAATATGGTCGATGCCCATAGAGGCATCTGGGTGGCACGGGGAGACGGTGCGAAAAAAACGAGCCCCAGTACAAGCTTTGAGTTACGATTTACTTTATGCAAGTGTATTAATTTAAAGTAGTAATCCCAGAATAAAGACGTTAGAGGCCATTCACATTTGGCGTATTTTGCATGTGCAAGTTTGTTATTGTCTATGTGCAACCGAAACAAAGGTGGTGAAAGCAAACTGATGCATGCATGCATGCCTACCGGTTGTTTAGGCTACATGCATGCCGGTAAAATACACGCCGCTTATGTACCCTGAAACCGGAGTAACTTTAATGCAGAGGTGTCGGCGCGCAGCGAGCTTTGCAAGTCGGCAAAACTAAAGTTATAATATGATGATGATCTTGTTTTGACTATATGGCTATGAAGCAGAAAGCAGAGATGATGAATCAGGGAGGTAAGACTTAATAACATTAATTCTCAGCCATGAGTCGGGTCTAAGACTACAGATAATTACATAAAATATATATTCTTTGTATTCTATAGAATTTACTTTAATATTCAAGCAAAAGATTTTTTGCGATCTTAGCTTCTTAGCTTATCACTCCAGCTGTGTCTACATTTTTTCCAGTTACATTTTGGATTGATTTCTGTTATTTATTTAGAATAATAATTGTACAACAATAATAATAATAATAATAATAATAATAATAATTTTATTTCTAAGTACACTTCTAAAAGCAGGTGGTTCCCCCAGGGTGCCATTCGAACCGCCACTGACGTGAAGCATGTAGGTTTTCTAGCTACATGAGGCATTGTAAATAAAATTAATCATAAAGCCTAGAGACACAATATGAAAATATTACATTACAAATTGTGTTTATCTACACAAAATGCATGCGAGCTTGAACTACATGCCAACCAGAAAGTGGATACGGTTCTCCCGTTGCAGGGCGCTTTAAAACAACGCCAACTGAAGCCGCGCAGAAAAAAAGAAACCAAAGTTATTTTACAGTATTATCCCCTTCAATATGTGTCTTATTATTACTATAAATATTTTGGATCCGTTTTTAAAACTATAATCTACCTTTTTCTATATTGTTGACAACAACAATAAAAACACACATATGATACTCTGCATTTCAGTTATTTTATTCTACTGACATTTTTACCAAAACAATATTTTACTTCAGCAGCATCACAACAGATGTGGATCAAAAAGGTTTTTTTTTTTTTTTGTAAAAGGTTTGCAAAAATAAAGGTTCACCAAAACTTAACCAAACGGCTGTTAAGTAGCACAGTGATGCGCGGAGGGCGGTATAGGATATCCGCGGGGCGCTGCAGATAATCCGCGGGTCGGGTAATAAAAAATACATTATGATTAATTGCGGGTGGGTCATAGCAGTTGACCAGCAAAAAACAGAGAGTGGACTTCGCAGAATGTGAAGATGAGACGCCCAAGCACAGTGCAAACAAAAAGACCAAGTAAACATAACATAGCCTATAAACATAACATAACATAGCTGCTGTTTAGGCTGAAGTGACACCGTTTTTGTTATCTTTTTCCATATGTAAAAGCTGAATCTGCTGTTAATAACGAACGATCCACAGTAACCTATCATCATGCTTAAAACAAAGAATTAGAATTATTAAAGTGTCGATCGGGTGCGGGCTCGGGAGTAGATATATATATCCAAATATAAAATAATATAAAATGTGTGGGCGGGTGGCGAGCGAATGATTAGAATGAAGGAGCAGATTCGGGTGACATTTCAGCTGATCCGCGCATCTCTAGCACATAGCCTAACTAAAATTAGAAGCTAGCATAATTTGGCTGCGTAAACTTAAAATAAAAATAGCCTGAATATTTTTTTACCACATCTATAAAACTTAAAGAATGGGTAAAATAACATTTCTTTCAAAGTGATCAGTCAGTGGAGGTAAATAAAATAAAGCCGGACTAATTTAACTATGCTGCTTAAACTTAAAACAAAAACAGCCTGAATATTTTATAATGCATGACTAATAAAACTTAACACAAGCAAGGACTACATGTTTTTTTCAAAAAGATCAGTCGGTCTACATGCTCCGATAAAAGCCGAGTGCGAAGTTTATTTTCAATTAGACGGCGGTGGAAAAAAGGCGCTCAGAAGGCAGAGAAGTTGCAGGAACAGCCAGGTACCACTGGGCAAAGGTGCTTAGCCTTGCAGATCGAGACTCATTTACTTGCACCACAATAAAGGATCCGGGTTTAGAGAGATGCAAGGCTCTATGAAGTAGCTTTCGATTTTGGTGTCATCCGGTGAAACATCATCACTCGTGCCATAGGCTAGTCCTCGCCGAAAAGATTGTCTGACACGGCGCGCACATGACAGCTGAAAGCATCACACACCAGACGCGCACATTCGCATGGTATTTAAAATGAAACTATTCAGATGGCGCTCTGAGGCGCGGCAGAAATATGAAGTGTCCTGAGTCGTGGCTGGGCACCGCTGTGTACCCTGAAACCTACGTTTAGAATTCTGAAATGCGCTGCGTGGCGCGGCGCTTTATGGTGTGTGACCCCATATACTCCATCTGCGCTCAGGTCTCTCTGGACCGCCCAAATACCAGCATAACCAATCAGAAAGATTTAAAGTAATTTAATTTTAGAGCCAATCGATCATCGTTTTCATGCTCGATCGTCGCCGATGCGTTCGATTAATCGAATGATCGTGCACATCCCTATATATATATCAAGGTTTCCGCTACATTCATTCATCCGTGGCGGGCCGTCACGCCAAAAATCATCCCGCCACGGCTACATTACAGCTTCTTAATTAAAACATTTAGTCGTGTTTTTTATAGCGGATTATAATCGCACCAAAACATATTAGAGGTAAACCGCGCAAATTTTTCTGTAACCGTAGTAGTGCTGTGCGCTATTTGTTCAAGGTGACATGCTGACTGACTCTCTGACAGACTGACTGACAGGTGCGTGAGTCCAGCAAACACCGCGTAGCTTTCAGTTAAGATGAACACAGTTTCCATAAGTATACTTTATTGATAAAGGTCAATGGCTTTGCATACAATGACTTTATCTTGCTGGAGTTTAATGTCGTTTCACTTTACTTCAGGACGCGTTTATGTCAGAAAACGCACAAAAACGCACTAAATCGCACTTCAGCAGCGCTTACTGGAGAGCGCACAAGAAGATCTGCACTTGAACGTGTAAATTTGAGTGCGTGCAAGAAGTTCTGTGCTCGAACAGAGGAAATCGGCGCGCAAGCAAAGAGATTCGCATGCTCGTATTACATGAATGCTATCTCAGCCAGCCAGCTTCGCGAATGTTTCCATGCGCGTCGTGCTGTTGTTCGCGTCCCGCAGCCGTCTGTGTCTCCCGCGCGAGCTGCGAGACGGGGACCCGCGCACCACCTGAAGGACGGTTACGGCGTGTTGTAAATGTCGGTCACCGCAGAAAGTCAAATCTTTCTTTAATTTGGACTTTTGCTTGAATTACGGAGTGGCACAGTAGCTGTCAAGGTACTGTATGAATTAAATCATAACCCATATATGCACCAATAAACAAGTAAAATTAATGAATGAATAAAATAAATATGGATTCTTAAATGTCGGCAGTTTTTACTCCAAAAAATATCAATACGTATCGACAAATGTTTTATAAAAATAAATAAAGCAATTTCCAACATTTCAGCTATAGGCCATTATACGATTCAGTTAAATATAAGATAGACCTTTAAATATAGATAGATATGTAACAGTAGTAATGGGCGATATAAACGATATGCGATATAAACGATACAAAATTGGCCTACGATAGAGATTCTAATTCTATTGCACTATCGCGATAATACATATTTGATGACGCAATCTACCCGCGAAATTAAGAGCAACAGCAACAACAGCACTAAGCAACGCATGGCACCGAATAGCGGCGTGTCGCACAGCTTGCGAGCCTCATGCATGGCATATTGTGGCTTGTCTAGTGAACATCAGTGCCTCCCACACAGATTGTACCTGGGCGGCCGATATATTATTGGGGCGGCCCGGTTCTGTGTTCGCGAGAAACTGAGAACACTCTGCCACAGACTCGCTCGCATGCTCTGCATGCAGACCCACAGAGACGCGCTGTATCGCGCTGGATACAGATCTGTTTTCCTGATTTGGGAGCAGCTTTAAGAAGAGCGCGAAGACTAAATAGACTGATCCAGCTCATTTTTTGGGGTGACAATACATTCTCTTTTCCCCGGACATGTCCGAGAATCTGCTTTCGCTTTCGATATTAATTGTATTAATTTTTGCATTACTTTATTCGCAACCATTGTCTGGTGCGTCTCAATCTCTCAGCAGCTCTACAGCAGACACAGAGAGAGAGAGAGAGAGAGGGAGAGAGAGAAAGAGCAGATCAAGACACCAGTTTTAATTTCATTAGGAGAACAAAATGTTTAAAATCAAATGTGTTACCTTAGGCTGCAGGTTAGAAATATGTTTTTATTTAAAGTATCTGCAATACACAATTTTATTTGACTAATTTAATACTGGAAGTAATTTCAGTACAGTGTAAGTTCCTTAACTAAACACCAGTTTTTTTGTTCTCTGCAACTTGGCATTTAGGAACCAAGGACTTAAAAGAAAAGTCTTTCTTTCTGAAAGGCACTACATTTAGTTTATTTATCTGCAACATTGTGTTGTTTAATTACAGTTTTGCTTTTGCACAATAAATGTTCTCAAAATGACATGCAACGTTTCTTTATTTCTTTAACAAAAAATAGCAGTTTGGCTTTCCTAAGGGTCTATGTAACCTTTTCTGAAATGGTTCTATTATAATTTATATATCGCAATATATATCGTTATCGCAAGAGGCTGCAATGTATATCGCAATATGGATTTTAGGCCATATCGCCCATCCCTATGTAACAGGTTTCTGTGGGGGTTTTTTTTCACGGTGATCTTTAATATACACTGGGTGGTGGAGCTACGCACAAATATTTTCTAAAACGTCAAGCAGATATTTGTCTATAGCTCGTTAGTTATTTATGAAGACAAAAAATAATTAAAATAACAAAAATAAAACTATAAAATTACAAAGATAAAAAGAGCAGCATTCTGCTAAATATAGTCCTTTATATCCTGATATGCTATGTGTTGTTTCATTCGTTTTTTATATTTAACTTGATGCATTCGTTATTTAATATTTAAATACAAAATCGTTTAAATGGTTATATTTTACCATCAAAATGTAGTATATTTTATATCATTACCAATTTTTGATATAAAAACCGCTGTTATTTTATTGATTGTTATGAAATAATTTAAGTGCTATATTTTTTATTAGTGAAAGTGCCCGCTCACTTTGACAAGGCCTGTCTAAATATATATTTCTGCCTTGCCACTAATACAGATAAACTATTGTTGCATTATCATTGTTTATTTTTCTGTTATGTACAGAGATTTGAATATTTATTTCCCCTCCAATCCTTTTTAATCTTCAAGTTACATTTTGGTCATTTTCTCTCCAAATAAAATTTGCCCAAAGCTGCACAACATATGACCTGCTGTGACTTCTATTGTAGCTATGTTTAGCATCCCTACATGAGAGAGTGCCATAACCGCGTTTAGTCACACTATTGCTTTTCTTTTACAAGTGAGCATGAAAAAAACTAGTTTCAGCATTTATTTAAATTTAAATGAACAAGGTAAGCTGGTAAGGTAGTTACACAGTAAAAAAAATAAATAAAAAATCGAAATCGTGAATCGGTCAAACTTTATGGAAAAAAAAAAAAAAAAAAAAAAAAAAAAAAAAAAAAAAAAAAAAAAAAAAAAAAAAATCGAGATTTTTTTTTTTTTGCCATATCGCCCAGCCCTAATATATATATATATATATATATATATATATATATATATATATATATATATATACATACATACATACATACATACATACATACATACATACATACATACATACATACATACATACATACATACATACATACATACATACATATATATACATACACACACATATACACACACATATACACACACACACACACACATATATATATATATATACACACACACACGCTTCATGTAATGTCTACATATACCTGGTAAATAATGCACATTCAAATGTATTACAGCATACCATAAAACACGCAACAATTTATTTGGTTTAAATGTATTTTTGTATCTATGTAAAATGTATTTAGACCATGCTTACACAGCATTAATAATGTGAGAGCTTGTTTTTGGCTAAGGACAGAAAAGAAGTAAAGTCAACTAACCTATATTCAAGTATACAGATGTTTTCTATCATTAATTTTCCTTCTGCTTAGTCCCTTTATTCATCAGGGGTCGCCACAGTGGAATGAACCACCAACTTATCCAGCATATGTATTACACAGCGGATGCCCTTCCAGCTGCAACCCAGTACTGGGAAACACCCATACACACATTCACACACATACACTACGGATAATTTAGTTTATTTAATTCACCTATATGTCTTTGAACTGTGGGGGAAACCAGAGCACCCGGAGGAAACCCACGCCAACACAGGGAGAACATGCAAAGTCCACACAGAAATGGCAACTGGCCCAGTCGTGATATGAATCAGCGACCTTCTTGCTGTGAGGTAGTCATGGGCCGGTTTAAGATTCTGACGGTATGATAACCTTGGATAAAAATATCACGGTTTATACGGTATTGTGATTACTGCTCTAAAATATATATTTTTTCAATGTCTAGGTAAAAAACCTTTTAGAATATTTTGAAACAGTAAACAGGCTAAATAATTTAAATGAATCATTGACTTCTGCGGTCTTCATTAGTTTCAAAAACACTGATTTCTTCTCAATTTAAAACGGCTTCTTTGAATATCTTTTCAGCTAGAGATATTGTTGTCCTAAAAAACTTAAAACAAAACATTAAAAAAAAAAAACTTGCATACCATTCCTACGGTATAGCAGAAAATTTTGGCGGTTTTAAAACCTTGACTTTTCCAAACCGAGGTATACCTTGAAAACAGTTATCGTCCCATAGTGCTACGCCACGGGTTTTCCAAACCTTTGTGGGTTTTTCTGTGTTTCCCTAAACTTTTTCCAGGCCTGAAAAATGCCATGTCAACATTGCATGACTTTTCCATGACCCTGTATATACAATAAAAGACAGAAAATATTACTAACTCTAATGTAAAAACCATATACACACATTTGCATTATTATTACTTGATAACATTACTGAAATTAATCTAAAAACGGAATGAATGTATATTTACACACACTTATTTTTTAAATAAATAAACTGAACGATGAACTAAAAATATATATATATATATAATAATCAGCGGCTTTTTATGCACGCAGGTTCCGCGTGGGCCTAATCAGCATTCATATAAATAACTCTTGTCCAAATTACATCATCCGTTCAGAAGTGGGATGAGTAATGTTTGCCAATCTACTCATAAACGCTTCATCTGCCAATCTAGTCATAAAGGCTGATGTATTTGTACACTGGTAAAGCTCATCCAATCCCCCCTTCAGGCCAGCAGACGTCAGCTCTATCTGACTGACCCAGATCCTGACGGCCAAGTAGGTTACAGGAGGATCTTATTCAATACAACCAAAAATGTATAATAATAATAATAATAATAATAATAATTTAATAATAATTATAACGTATAAAAAAATAAATACAAACTACTAGGCCTGTCACGATAAGGAATTTTTGTTGTGCGATATACATTGTCACAGCAGCAAATGTTGCGATAAGCGATATTATTATCATTTTATGCCACTTATTATATAACAGCATAAAAATGCAAATAGCCATAAACGCTTTAAAATACTTTTCATATTTAGATTCTATAATTTGATGTAGGGCTGCACGATATTGTAAAAATCATTGCAATATTTTTTATTCTGCAATATATGTTGCAACATGAATACAAGATGAGTTGAATAATTATTTGAAAAGAATTTATAATTTTGGATTGACTGGGATTAGGGCTGGGCTGATAAACAATATAATATCGAGCAGTAATCAAATGTGTCAATAACAATGATGAGCGCTGGACTTCTTTTTTACTCTATATTAATCTAAAAGCCAATCACACAACAGAAATGTGCAACAATGGGTGTGTAAAAGTGTGTTGATATTAGAGATGCATCGAATTTTCGGCCACCTAAAATTTATCGGCTGAAAATATGTTATGCCATTTTATACACCCTCAAATTTTTTGTGGCTTCAGTCACTGTTGGGGTACTCTTTTAAATCTGGAAGCATTAACAACTTATATCGAAATATTTATCGCTATCGTTCAATATGGAAAATAATTATCAAGATTGCATTTTTGCCATATCCTCCAGCCCTAATTGGAACGATTCTGTAGGGGACTGTATAAAATATAGTAAACTATCTACAAGCATAGATAAATACAATAAACAAAATTATACCAATTAAATAAACAGCGTTTTATTGTTTTTCCAGAGGAGTCGAGCTGTATTCAGGTATACAGTAATTAAATATTCAAATGTAAAATAATACTGCATAGTATTTGTTTTATAAACAATTGAATAAAATTAATCATTGTTAATTAGTTGTAAACGGAACAATTTATTATGCCTGAATGCTTCTAAAACGCTCACAACCCTCAAAAAACACTTGCAAAATGATAAATTATAATCCAGACTCAACATTGCATATACTCAAGATGTGACTATTGCGAATGATAACATTACGATATCGATGCTGAAACGATATATTATGCAGCCCTAATTTGATGTTAAATAGGTAAATGTCCTATTATATATACACTATTAAATGTCCTATTAGGTAAATGTCCAATTATAAACTTTGACCCCCAGTGAGGTAGAATGTAAATCTCATTGTAAAATGGCTTTAGCTATGGGACAATAACCGGTTTCAAGGTTTACCGCGGTTTGGAAAAATCAAGGTATTAAAACCGCAAAAAAAAATGCTGTTATACCATTGCTAAGATTTTTTAATGTGTTTTTTTTCCATGTATTGAAAAATAAATTTGTGTCTTTAAATCTAAAGACCGCATAAGGCAGGGGTGTCCAAACTCGGTCCTGGAGGGCCGGTGTCCTGCTGAGTTTAGCTCCAACACACCTGCCAGGAACTTTCTAGTATGTCTAGTAAGAGCTTGATTAGCTGGTTCAGGTGTGAGGACACTGGCCCTCCAGGACAGTTTGGACACCCCTGGCATAAGTCAATGATTTATTTAAAACACTTAGCCTGACATGTTTACTGTTCAAAAATATTATAAATGTTTCCTAAAATAAAATATATTGTGTTCAAAGGGGGGAAAAGTTGTTGTTTTTTACTGAGACTTTTAAAAATAACTTATTTTAGAGCAGTAATTACAATACCGTGATATCGTGAAACCATGATATTTTTATCTAAGGTTATCATACCGTCAGAAACTTATACCGGACCATGGCTAAATGGCTTTAACATTATTTGTGAATTTGTAAATATATATTGCAACGATACGAATTATTGAGGTCACCTCCAAGTATTGCACGATAAGTCCATATATTGATTGTGGCAGGCCTACAAACTACAAAATTTAGTAAATCATTTAAAGTAAATCATTTCAAGTAAGTTCATATTTTTCTATTTATTACAATTTTATTTAATATTTTTTCATAACATAATTCATTAGGGTCTACGAATTTCTGCATCATAATCTTAAGTGGTTGTGTTAGATTAGCTCCAGATTTGGCTTCGGTACTGACTAATGTAATGTATATACACAAACATATTATTGCAGAACATCCCATTGAACACTTCAGTTTAAAATAAATGTCTGTATGGTGTGTACACATTTATGCTGAGCACTGAATATATAATAATTACTATTAAGAGCAGTCTTTGCAGAAAAGGGCAGTCTTCTATAGAAGTTTTATTGTGTCGACAAGGGCTGCACAATATATTGTTTTAGCATCGATATCGCAATGTGTGTGTCCGCAAGTCACTTCGCAGGATATGTTGTGTTGGGTTTACAGTTGATCAACAACTGAAAATACATGAGATTTGTGAAGTCATTACAAAGTATAGCCATAACAGAGTGAAACTTTATCATTTGCATGCTTTATAACGGCTTTTCAAAAGAATTAAAAGCATTCAGGCAAAACAACGTACAACCCTTTTTAACTTTAATGAAGAATAAATGTGCTGCATTATTAATACAATGAGGACTATTGACCTTATTCTTCAATGCGAAAGTGCGCTCGTTTTTGCGATTGTTTTAAAACTTCCTATGGGAGAAATGACTAGGAATAATAAACCGCAGAAAACGGTCAAACTACTTGCGCTACAAACAAGTGTTTGCATGATTATACAAACAAAGCAGACTCATATAACATGAAAATATCAGTTTGCAACATCAAGCAGCATAACAAGCCGTTTTTAATGTCTAAAAATGAATGGAAGTGAATGAGAGCATTTAAGTCTCGAGCCAAAAAGACATAAATGGCTGTGCTTGTTCGTACACGAAGAATGAGGTAAATACAGTGTTATTTTACACTTCATTATTCAATTTCTGTACCTGAATATGGTTTGACTCTCAGAGAAAACCATAAAACACATTTTTTCTTTGCTCAATAGTAATTATTCTTGCTTGCAAATTGTTTATTTTTTATACATAATTCACACCCTTACAAAATCAACCCAATCAATCTAAATTGATTTAAATCAATCCCCAAAAGAGAGCTATACAAGCTATCTGGTGAAATTGTATTTATATGGCAATGTATAGCAGAAACTCTAAATATCGCAATTTCAGATTTCTCCAATATCGTGCAGCACTAGTTTCGACTAAAAAAAATTATTTGAATAAATGATCAATTAATTTCAAAGAAAAATATATAAACAATTCATTCATTTTCTTTTCGGCTTAGTCCCTTTATTAATCTGGGGTCGCCACAGGGGAATGAACCGCCAACTTATCCACCATATATTTTACGCAGCATATATATTTCCAGCCACAACCCATCACTGGGAAACATCCATACACTCACTCACACACATACACTCATTCACACACATACACTATGGACAATTTCAGCTTACCCAATTCACCTATAGCGCATGTCTTTGGAATTGTGTAAATAAACAAATAATTAATTAATTTAATTAATTAATAATAAATCATAGTATTTTATAATTTCCAATGCATAATAACTATATTAAGGAAAATAATAAATGTCTAATGACCGAGTGTAGTGTCAAGAGTTAAATTTAAATGAATACAGTAATGTAAGTAAACAGAGTCATTAACACCATAAAGTCTAGTTACTATGATATCAGTGAATTGTTTTATTGATTTGCTCTTTTAGATTTGGCTGTCAGATGGCCATACTGATACCTGAAATAAACAATCGATGACATTTATTATCATCATAAACAAATGATTTGACTCTACTCTTTAAGCTCAGTTTACCGAACCGTCAACAAATGAAGAAAAGCGTTTACAAAATTAGTATACTTTACATATCACACATGCGATTTTGTTTTACTCTTCAGGTTTTCTAGAGTAAACTGAATCTACATAGAATGAAAATGTCATCAGAGTATTAAAAAAAGAAAAAATCTTTTACAGTTAAAAAACATAAGAAGAAAGAGGCGACACAGTGGCTCAGTGGTTAGCACTGTTGCCTCACAGCAGGACGTCGCTGGTTCGAGTCCCGGCTGGGTCAGTTGGCATTTCTGTGTGGAGTTTGCTTGTTCTCCCTGTGTTGGCGTGGGTTTCCTCCAGGTGCTCCGGTTTCCTAGACAGTCCAAATACATGCGCTATAGGTGAACTGAATAAACTAAATTGGCCGTAGTGAATGGGTGTGCATGAGAGTGTATGGATCATTCCCAGAACTGGGTTGCAGCTGGAAGGGCATCCGCTGTGTAAAACATATGCTGGATAAGTTGGCGGTTCATTCCGCTGTGGTAAATAAAGGGACTACGCCGAAGAAAAATTAATGAATCAAAAATAACAAGAATACAAATTTACAGACTATAAATTGAAATGTAGAAGGGAAACCTTCAGGATGAAGCTGTCTTTGATGTAGTCAGATTTTTTAAACATCTTACAAATATGTCAGTGAAACAAACAGCTAATAATCACAGCTCTCTTCTGTCAGTGCAATTAATGGTTAACAGTTACAATCTAATACGTCAAATTTCATTTTTATGTTTATAAATTCTCATGCACACAATGCCTGTAGCTATAATGTAATGTTGATAATAGAAGGAATCATACTAACAGTCTATACTTTGAAATCAATGCTTGACATTTGTGTCTCCTATCACGATTCATTGTGCAGCAAAACAACATATTGTGTTAATAATCATCATGCTAACGATGAAAAAAATCGAGAACTGTAACGTAGAAGATCTGTCCTACTGGACGACTAACCAGCTTAAACTGTCTGGCCCCTACTGGAGTAACATTATCCTGTAATCTACAGCAGGATTAAGACGTACTCAGACAAAACACATAACCTTAACGTTCAAGACAACTGATAAACGATCACACACACAGACACACAATACTAAAGTACTACTCCAACGGCAGATCCGTGTCAACAACTAAATGAACACCTCCATTAGCCTTTAGCCAGCAGACTAGTGCTAACATCAGAATCCAATCGTTTCCTGTTTGTAAACTGTCACACTTCGAGCATCTGCTGCTGTTTATCTTTAAACGTGGATGGTGTTTTATCTACATAGAGGTTGGCATGCATCTGAACGGTGTTTTCATTTACGGCGTGTGAGGTAAGGTTGTTTTTTTTTTTTTTTACCTGTTGTTCCTTGGGCTCCTCTGCTTTCCTTTTCCTGCTAACTGTTTTTCTCGCCATAGCCCGACACGCACAGGTCCCTCACCCACATGGAGGGTAGCAGCGACTCTGGGAAGTGGATCATATAATGGCGATGGGTTTATTTCGGCGGCCTCCGGGCTGGTGAAGCGGCGCGGCTAATCGAATCCAACCGAGTCGAGTCGGACGTGGCTGAATCGAATAACCGTCCGCTCCTGTGTCAGTCGCGGATTCCCCCCTCCGATCCGTTTGATTTCGGGACAGGCTTGTTTGCTTTCCGTCAGTGTGGAGGAGCGACAAGTGTACGTCTGCCCCTCCCCTGCGCCGAGCTCACTTTTCACCTCTCTTCTTTCTCTCCGGCCGTCACTCTCCTGACAAAAAGCGTCATCTCACAACGTCCAGCCGCCGCGCGCAGCCGCACTCCAGTCAAACATCAACAAAAACAAGGTCAAGCGTACGCGTGCGCGACGGCTGCGTGTGAGTGCACGCGACCGACCTTCTTACGTTCTACGGGTAGTGTAGAGGAGATACAGCTGTGGATACTCACGTCAATGTAGCATAATTTTTATGACACTGTAAATATTTTACTTTACTGTGAGGGGTAGAGGTTAATAAAATTTAGTTA
The DNA here is from genome assembly GCA_903798195.1 of Danio kyathit. NCBI lineage: Eukaryota > Metazoa > Chordata > Actinopteri > Cypriniformes > Danionidae > Danio > Danio kyathit. Next base: position 18,282,756 of record LR812539.1, on the reverse strand, counting down.
ATGGGTAATTTAATAAGTAATTCTCTTAATATTTACGGTTTTTACATTTCTGTGAGGGGTAGGTTAAGGTTTGGCGTAGACGTTAATAAAATGCAATTAATTGATCATTTAATAAATATTTCTCATCATAATTACTGTTTTTACATTACTATGATGGGCAGTGTTGGGTAGAGGGTAATACAATGCAATTAACTTGTAATTTAATAAATAATATAAATAATTCTCGTTAACTTCCGGCCGCAGCTGTATCCATTCTAGCAACAATCCGTTCAACGGCTCGCTTAAAATGTTGTCAAAATCAAAACAAGGCCTAAAATATGACGGATTTTAAACTGAAATCTTGTCAATTTCTGCAAATAAGTGCTTAAATTATGAGATTAAGCATTTAAAAAAAAACCATAACATTTAATTGTAACTTCTAAAAGGTTTAAATGGATAAATTCACCCACAAATGAAACCTGTCACCATTTACTCACCCTTCACTTGTTCATAACCTATTGAGCTTCTCAATGTGTTCAAAAGAAGATATTTTGAAGAATGCTGGTTGATGGTACCCATTGACTTCCATACTCATTTTTTTTCAACTATGGAAGTCGACGGGTCCCAGCAACCAGCATTTTTCAAAATATATTATCTTGTGTTCAAGTCAAAGATGTAAAACAACATGAGGAAGATTGAATGATGAGGTAATAATATTTTTTGGGTGAACTATCCCTTTAATCATTTGAAATAAAGTCCAAATGTGTTTACTATGTTTCTCACAAACGCCATCTGCTGATGTACAAAGGTTACATTTTGTATGACAATAAGCTGTTCACAGCAAGCGTGTGTGGTGTTAATTTCCTTTCAACCCGTGCTCTCTTTATTGCTGCTGAGCTGGAAGTTTCTCCATGGTGGCTATACAAGCAAGAGTGCCAACTGCTCCAGGACACAATCTCAGCATTATAAACACCAGTGACAGCCACACTTAAAGAAGAAAAAAAAGACATTAAGTTTAATCATTTGAAATCACATTTAGGATCAACAGATGCCTGTATCAAGACAAAAGCTCCCGGATCTGTTCTACCTGTCCATCAGGTTCTCTGGCTCTACAGCAGGACGTTTCCCCATTTACAATCAGAACAATAGATCTGCATTTGGGTGCTGACTCATTATGCTCCAGAATGATCTCTGTCAGTGTGTTCCCTGTACTTCATTCAGCCTTTTCTAGTCGGACATGTTTACTTCTTTCTTGTGAAGCATTTTTCTTGTAACGAAACCAGCGAGTCTGTTGAAATCCATCACAAACACATGTGGGTCATATTTCACCTCAAAATCAACTGAAAAATATCAGATTTTGCTAGTTTAATTTATAATTCTTAATCAAAAATTGCATTTAATACATAAAATGTGTTATTGTAAATCAAAACATATGCAGGTGTCGTATTCACCACAAAATTAAGTGATAAATAACGACAATCTCTCGATATACATGTATGCATATTCTCACACATACCAATACTAATGAAAAAAAACCTTTACAGTGCATAAGACTTTATTTTATTTATACAGAACACACAGTGTAATATCTTAGTATTTTGGGAGTGAAATATAACCCAGATATTTGTTTTCCTTGACATTTAAGCGGTTAAAAAAAGTCAGCATCACAAGCAAAAGGTTAGACGGTGGACCTGTCTTTGATCCCAAAGGTTTTTCTGGAGTCAGATAAGTTAATCACTAAAGATATCCTCCGTTTCCTGCATTCATAAAGGGAGGAATCCTGTATCTCTTGTTTGAGCAAACAGACTAATCCAATATGAGGTAATGTGGAGACACACAGGACTCCTCCAGTGAGCAAAAATCAAAAGGCCTTTTAAAAAAAGTTCTAATAGTCCAAAAATGTGGCACAATCATTCACAGTCTCATCTCCATTTATTGCACAACTATCAGGTACATGGTTTATCCATTTGGAGTCTACCTGACAAAAGCCTTTTCGCTTATCCAAGTTTTAAGAAAAACAAATAATAACTTGACTTATAGTTGATCATTTGGTATCAGAAGTGGCTTATACTGTATGAAAGGCAAAGGCCTCTAGATTATGCTTATTTTACCAAAATAAAATATGATCAAGCTCTGACTTTGCTTTGACAAAAGTCTTGTCACTTAGAAATAATGTCCAGTATAGAATATAAAGTCATGGTGCAGTGGAAAGAGAATTAATATTGTGCATGACTCCCATGAGCTTGGAGGACTGCATCCATACATCTCTGCAATGACTCAAATAACTTATTAATAAAGTCATCTGGAATGGCAAAGAAAATGTTCTTGCAGGACTCCCAGAGTTCATCAAGATTCTATGGATTCATCTTCAATGCCTCCTCCATCTTAATCCCATACATGCTCAATAATGTTCATTTCTGGTGACTGGGCTAGCCAATCCTGGAGCACCTTGACCTTCTTTGCTTTCAGGAACTTTAATGTGGAGGCTGAAGTATGAGAAGGAGCGCTATCCTGCTGAAGAATTTGCCCTCTCCTGTGGTTTGTAATATAATGAGCAGCACAAATGTCTTGATACCTCAGGCTGTTGATGTTGCCATCCACTCTGCAGATCTCTCGCATGCCCCCATACTGAATGTAACCCCAAACCATGATTTTTCTTCTTCACCAAACTTGCCTGATTTCTATGAGAATTTTGGGTTCATGTGAGATCCAATAGGTCTTCTGCAGTATATGTGATGATTGGGATGCAGTTCAACAGAGGATTCATCTGAAAAATCGACCTTCTGCCACTTTTCCAAATGAAGAACTAGAAGTCGAGTTATTATTTGTTGCTCTTACAACTGAGATCAATGACAATACTTTTGTCAGGTAGTGTATATATTTATGAAAGACGTTATGCTCACTGAAGATGTATTAAATTGACCAAAAATGTAATTAAATGTTATTAAAATTGACATTAACCTTTGCATTTTAATATATTTTAAACTTTCAGCAGTTTGTAGTGTCACGGTCCTTTAGAAATCATTCTGATGTGCTAATTTGATGCTGAACTATTTTTTTCCCATATTGATGAATATACAGAACATTATAGAGATTTTAAATGTCAGTTTCAAGCATTTTTAACCCCACCTTACTGAATAAAACTATTTATTTAAATAAAATAAAAATCAAGCTGACTCCAAAATTGGAGTGGTAATGTACCTCCATATATCTACACCTTAGTATTTTTCAATAAATTACAGAACACATATTAATGGGTTAACCTCATTACCATGTGTTAATTTCCTCAATTTCTTTATTACAGATGGAAACAGTGTATCTTTACAGATCTTTAAATATGCTTATATTAACATCTGTGATTCAGTGTGCCTGTGCAGTATTCGCATATCAATTGTTTGAAAATGTGGCGGCTCCATCCACCCTTGCCAATTTCTCTTGCCAAATGCATTCATTCCAGTGCGAAAGCCAACTGGGGGAAAAAAAAGTTTACTGTATTTTTGTTCTTACATAATGGTGATTAGTTCTGTTAAAACAGTTCCTATTTGTAGGGCAAAGAAACGCAATGCCAAAAAAAGAACGAATGAAGAAAGGAAAAGGGTTTCCGCCTGTCAAACATAAACGACGTGTGAACAAACAAACAGCAGAGACAGAATTGAGAGAGAGAGAGAGAGAGAGAGAGGGCACTTCTGTGGGGTCTCTGCTCTGCCATGGGTTGTTTACGAAGGTTCAGGTTTCAGTTTGGAAAGCCTGCATCCAGCAGCGGGAGATGGCAGCGTTATAGCTTCGAGTGTCGCAAAAACTGCGGCTCCACTCAGTTTTGTCTCTCCAGCTCCACCCACTCTAGCCTGTCACCATGGCAACAGAGAGCCAATGTCCATTCTCGGAGGAGGGGTTGGCTCCTCCCACTCGTTACCATTCTAAGATCACTTAATAGACATACAGCTGAGGAGGGATGGATGCACCGGCGGGTGGTGCGGTCAATCCCTGCCCCAAGAGGTATATCTTTATTAGGGTACAAAATCAGTTGTCCAGTCAAAGAGAAGAGAAATCACCCCCATCCACAGTCAGGACCCCCCCCCCTTCATGAGGGCCGGCTCCAGATGGGGAGACTCTCTGTGGCTCAGCTCGCAGTTGCTCGGGCCATCAGATCCTCCAGCGCTTTGTCCTGGTCATTATTGTGCACAAGCAGTACCTCTTTAATAGTGTCCCTCTCAAAGCCCATTTCCCCAAACCGGGACATCAGATGCAGAAACTCCAGAGCCTGTGGGAAGACATTGTTAAAGATATATTTAAGCACCCAAATGGAGGTGGAGCCCCAGAGCTACTCTTACACATTACATAATTGCCACTGACTTTTATCAAAGACTGTAGAATACACAAGACATGTCACTTATATAGTTTAAAAGTGTAACGGTCAAGATGACGAAGCCTACCACCTACTAGTACAGGAGACAAACATCAATTGCTATAGACTGACTTTTTGCAGGGGGCATTTGCTTTACAGACATAATAAATATATCCAGATAAATCCTAAAATCTGTGCTTTTAAATGAACCAAGTGCACTTGACAACCAAAGTCTTTTGGTTTTGTAATTTGTATGAAACGAATGCGAAGTACAGTCTGTCCTGTCAAACGCACATCTCATGACAACAATTACTCAAATGCCCACAAACTTGTTAACAAAGAGTGGCTGTCATTTCTGGAGGAGATTCACCATCAAGAACAAGTTGTGAATTACTTTAGAAAAGAAGAGCGATCTGACGATCATTATTCAGAGGATGATAATGTGTAACACGGCCATAAATAAGGTTGGTGTTGTGATCTCGGTACTTTCGAGTGACCTAAAAATATGCAGATTTAGTTTAATTCGGACGTTTAGAAACTAAATTTACGAGTGCGAGTATTTACAACGCTCTAACTACTTAAAAACACAGAAACGGTGCACAATTTCACTGCGTGTGTGTTTGCTGGACAATCTTTCACTGACACTTACAGCAGAAGTCCCTATTTCACTGTGATTGAAAGAATAAAAGTAAATTCCATTGCTCTCTCTCTCCCTCTTTCTCTGTCTGTCACTGTGGTCCATTTGACCTGCTGGCGTCACTTTTCCTCTACTCTCGGCTGTTACAGCGATACTTCTGAATACAGACATGCGCATGTGTCTGCAGAGTTTTCTCCACCGCGTCTATCATGGATCAGCTGTGATCGCCACTGCCGTTTATCAGTGTTTAAACCAGGCTTTACTCATCTGTAAAAAGCGCCAGCGCGTAGAGCCAATCGCAGCCCTTTCAGTTGAGCGCCTGACCAATCAAAGGGGTGTAAGTAAGAACTTGCTAGACAGGACTCAGAAAGCGAGCGGGATATTTATGTTTGTTTACTTGCTGTAAATGCTCTTGTTGTTTAAAGGCACAGTTTATATATCTGACTGTTTGTATTAAAGGACAAAATTGTGTTACAAATAAGATATATATATTTCCCAGAGATGGGTTGCGGCTGGAAGGGCATCCGCTGCATAAAACATGTGCTGGATAAGTTGGCGGTTCATTCTGCTGTGGCGACCCCGGATTAATAAAGGGACTAAGCTGAAAAGAAAATGAATGGTATATAAATATATTTATACATTTTAATACAAGAATTGCTGTGCTGTGAAGAAAATTTAAAACTGTGTATGGAAAGCATCGTCAATGCCCCGTGATGCATCGAGATATCGAATTGAACGGCATGATAATCGATGGCATGATAATAGTAACCGAACTTAACTGTGAGACCAGTGTAGGTTCACACCTCTATAGAATGCCCGAGCATAATGCCCGAGAGGCGCTTAAAAGATGGCCGCCGAGTGAAATGACTTGCCTTGGGTTTTATGCTAAGTTTAAGTAGGCAAGTTGTTTTGACCTACTGATACAGGGGTTTTTTGCCCTGATTTAGTATGAAATGACATCACACCAGCTATGTGGATTTTTTTTTATCAATGCTGAACAAAATAAATGTAATATTTTTAAGATTGTTTAATGAATAAAAAAAATTAAAAAGTATTTATTTCTTATAGAATTTTTTAAACGTTATGAAAGTCTTTGCTGTGACTTGATCATTTTCAACGCAATGCAATTAAATCCTCAAGCTTTCAAATGAAAAAAAAAATGTAATTTACAATTTTGGAAAGATGTGAAGTGCCGTTTACACTAATGTGTCTTTGCTTTAACATAAGTTTGTGCATAAGAGCCTAATGGCCGGGACACACCAAGTTGACAGTTGGTTGTTGAGCTTTGTCTGTCCATTGGTCTGGCTAGTTGGTTTGGTGTGTTACACACATCGCCTCTATTCAGGTAAACGTCAGAGCAAGTTGGCCTGATTTATTGTGTAGAATTGGCATCAGGCCATCGGCTAAAGAGAGCGCTCTGGTTATTCAGCGACAAATCAAAGTGCGAGTGTGACGTTGTGAAGCGAGTAAACAATTCAAGTGAAAGAGGCCGGCTGTAATTTCGCTACGTTTCTCAAATATTTGCAAATGACATGGATTAGATTATCAGACATAATTGCATGAGCGAATCTCTCTGTGGGAATGACGATTGCTGTGCTAATGCTACTAAATGCTGCTTTGTTTACGATTTGCATGTGCGCGTCTAAAGTTATGGGTTTGTCGTTCTGAACAAGAAAGCAGATACTGGCCCCCACTGCATAAAGACACGTCCTCTAGTATAGGCGCAGAATGCACATGCTTGAATCAGCTGACTGCCATCAGTTTGGCGTGTTCACGGGCAGCTTTGTGGTCCAGACGGAACCAGATGTGAGCCAACAACATACAGTTGAAGTCAGAATTATTAGCCCCCCCTGAATTATTAGCCCCCCTGTTTATTTTTCCCCCCAATTTTTTTCCCCAATTTCAAAACGTTTCTAAACATGATAGTTTTAATAACTGATTTATTTTATCTTTGTCATGATGATAGTTAATAATATTCTACTAGGTATTTTTCAAGACACGTCTTTACAGCTTTAAGTAACATTTAAAGGCTTAACTAGATTAATTAGGTTAACTAGGCAGGATAGGGTAATTAGGCAAGTTATTGTATAACGATGGTTCGATGGTTCCGGGGCTAATAATTTTGACCTTAAAATGCTTTTTAGTTTTTATTCTAGCCGAAATAAAACAAATAAGACTTCCTCCAGAAGAAAAAATATTATCAGACATACTGTGAAAATTTCCTTGCTCTGTTAAACATCATTTGGCAAATATTTAAAAAACAAAAGAAAATTCAAAGGGGGGCTAATAATTCTGACTTCAAATGTAGTTGGGTTTCATCAGTGCAAGTTGTTTGACATCAGCTTAGTGTGTCCCGGCCCTATGTCTTGTTATGATTACACATAGCATCAACAGTACTCCAGAATCTTTGACCAGTGAAAATATAGCATTTTGAAAATGCTTAAGACTCCGTTTTACTTTAGAAATGCCATGGTTTCAGTATAGACAGACTGTAATGCAAACTTTCGAATAAGGTATGGCTATCCTACCATTACTCTGTGACTGGTTTTCGGAACTATTGCGTATTACACCTCTCATATAACAATTACACAAGGGGTATGCGGCAAGTACAGATGTTGGCATAACATGTGCATGCCCAGTGAGAGTGAATGTATCATGCATTCATGCTGTATAGTGTGTACAGTGATTATTTTTTGAAAAGCAATAACAGCTTCAGGTAGAACAAAGAGTGTTTTCATTCAAAAACTCAGCTTTAAAACGCAATAGAGTGTGATCAAATATAAATTTACAATTAACCATTCAATAACAACATGGTTATAATATGATTATTATGGGTTAATGGTAATTTTTTTTGTTTTACATATAACTCTGATATAAGTAGTTAAAGTCCCCAAGAAATCAAAACTAACCATATGATTTTGTTAGCTCACATTGCTAGTTTTGTGGTGAACCATTCATCTGTGCATGTCATTAAGAAAAGTAAAATTGTTTGTCCTTCTAATCTTTCATTTAAATCTGCAAATGCACTTCCTGTTTGTTTTCAGTAAATGATCAGATTACGTGATTTTGAGGTAATGGGCATGGCTAACACTGCTGAAACTGTCAGTTTTGACAACAAACAGAAATGGTGAGCAGGAGGAGTCTGTTAGGTTTTAATAACTCTTCTAAAACCCCTTTCCCAATTAAATGAAATGCCTGCTTTACTACTTCCATTCTGCCCACGGTAAAAAAAAAACAAGCCATGCCCATAGTTTGCTCATTTAAAATTCTGTTTCATTAGGAACTGCATCACAATACGAAAAGAATAACGGTCGCAGCTATGACAGAATAACAGAATCTATGAGGATATCAAACCGCACAAACTCTTCAGTAGCTTACATGATAGCCTGTACTGCTTTTTTAAAAATTCCTAAATAGAATCAGTGTTTCCAAACACATGAAAACCAGCATACATGCAAATATTCAAATTTGTCCAAAGACTAAATTGAGGTTTGTGATTCACCAACCTTCTCCTCTGAGCCCTGATACATCTCTAAACACTCCTCCACAGCGGTCGCGTCGAAACCTCGATCACACAGTCGACTGTGAGTAAACAGGTATTCCAGCACCTATAAATGAGTCAAATAGCAGAACTGAATAATTAAAAGGTCTCATTCAATTATTTACATAAACATCAGCATCACAGACAGTTAATCGGTCTAAAAAGAGACCTGTTCCACATTCTGTCCTTGTCTCTGCATGGCTTTGAGAACACCCTCATAGGAATAACCCATGCCCACAATGGTCTCCACACACTGTCGCTCGCTGGGAGAGAGGCTGAGAAGGGTCGTGCCAGCAGGTGGATGGCTAGTCATGGTGACAGGGTTTGACTGCAAAAATGTTCAAGAGAAAATCAGATCAATTGCAATCCACAAGAGATATGGCAGTAGTCATACATACTAGTTTAATTCTTTCAGAGGGCAGATTATAGTTTATTAAATGTTATTAATGTTTGCATGGTTGCTTGCACAATACAATTCCAGCTTCACACGTATGGCAAAGTAGTAAACTTGTTCAGTAGCTACCCTGGTAAATCATTACAGCTGTAATGCAAAAGACCCATGAGCTTGAATAAACAGCTGATTCAGAAAATTTTGTGCCGGTGATACTACTGTTGTCGCCATACTGGAATTTTCAACTTCGATACGATCCCTTGACAAATATCGATATTTGATACCGTTTTCGATACCATGGAGAACAAATTCTGCAACATTAAAAAGTATGCAAGTAAACATAAGTTTGTGCATAAGGGCCGAGACACACCAAGCTGACAGTTGGGTTTTGTCCATTTGTGTTACACACGTCGCCTCTCTTCTGGTTATCGTTAGATATAGTTGGCCCGATTTATTGCGAGGAATTTATTGTCTGGCCATGGGCTGAAGAGAGCGCTCTGACTGGTTATTCAGCAACAAATTAAAGTGCGAGTGTGACAGTGAAGTGACCTAGCAAGTAAATAATTCAAGTGAAGCAACAAAAAGTGTCCGGTTGTAATTTCGCTATATTTCTCAAATATTTGCAAACGATATGGATTATTAGATTATCAGACATACACTCACCGGCCTCTTTAATAGGTACACCTGTCCAACTGCTCGTTTCTGCAAATTTCTAATCAGTCAATCACATGGCAGCAACTCAGTGCATTTAGGCATGTAAACATGGTCAAGACAATCTGCTGCAGTTCAAACCGAGCATCAGAATGAGGAAGAAATGTGATTTAAAGGTGATTAGTAATTCAGAAACTGCTGATCTACTGGGATTTGCACGCACAACCATCTCTAGGGTTTACAGAGAATGGTCAGAAAAAAGGAAAATATCCAGTGAACAGCAGCTCTGATGTCACGATACTGGAATTTCCAACTTTGATATTATCCCTTGACAAATATTGATATTCAATACCGTTTTTCGATACCATGGGGAACAAATTCTGAGGTAAAAAAGGAAAAAAACAACAACCATATAGTGTTTATACCAGGTACATCAGCAGTCCAAAAGGCAATATATTACAAAAAAAAATAGATTAGTGCAATCTCATCCTATCTTCTGATTAACAAAAATATTTTATTATTAATTATTCATCTCCCTTCTGGCGAAAAGAGTGCGAGAAAACAAAGCCAGTATCAATATTAACCAAAAGCAAAATTTTATCATTTTAAGTACTTTTCGATACACTATTTTCACTACTACTCGCCAGTCATTTCTGAACCAGGCAATATAGTGATATAGTGTATCTACGAAAATAATGTAATTGTTGTTTTAACAATGGTCAAGCTGACAAAACAAAACAAATAAAATGTGTTTAGGGTCCAAAAGCATTCATGGTGTGATGAAGTCAATTAGAATGCCATTCAAAACACCTCCAATTAAATTTCTGAAAGCAAAACATCAATGTTCTAATGTGTGTGTGTGTGTGTTTTAATTACATCACATTGTTAAACATTTACATTAGACAACATCCACTGCTCCAAATATAATCAAGCAATGTAAAAATAAATGCTATTTTATACAACAGTTTATGATTAATCTACCAATGAGTATGTTCCATTTTAGGGACAATATTGTTAATTCTTTGGATTTGTCCAAATAATTATTATAGAAAAATAATATTTAAAAATGCACAAACAATGCTGGAACAAGTGCCAGTTTTTACTTCACTGTCACTCTACCATGGGATAGTAAATTCTAAAAGTAAAGCACTATCAGATACACACATCAAAATCTAAATACGCATCAGCACTTTAAAACGCGTTTTTCACTCACACTTGGGAGAACATATGTTTGGTGAGTGATCATCACTTCCTTACAGTTACTGTTTACTAACAAGCTGACAGTGCCAACTACTGACCTGGCATATGAACACACATTTTTGTCATTTTTTGCAGATGTTTAAACATAAAATATTTTGAAAAAGTAGTCATGTATACAGGAAACTTTTTAAAAATGCAATGGAAACACTGATCTATTTCTGACCACGTTGTTGCTGGGTAAATATAGCCTGAAAAGCAGATGTTTCCACCCATTTTATGATATAGAGATGTACAATTTTATTTCACTATTATCATGGTTTTGTTAAAATGACCTGAATATGTTTAAAAATAAATATAACACACAAACTTATGGCATTGCTCCAGGTTTTGTATCTAAAAATGAACAAAGAAAATTTGCAGCTTTATAAAAATTTGTGAAAAACAACTTAAACATGGATTCCTGCGTTTTTTTTTTTTTTTTACTTGTGTTTGTATTATTTTGTGTCCATTGTTTTTTTTTTGTGCTTTTACAGGCACATTTGATTTTCTTCTTCAAGATACTATTTGTTTTACCTGCACTGGGTAAAAAGAAAAATTGAAACAAGCTGTGTATTGGCGTGTCCAAGTTAATTGTTTCTTTGATGTACCACGATGCAGACGTGGACAATTCGGTATCGGTTCATTAAAAGATCATCAACGGTTATTATGTCATTTATCTCATATGCGCTGTCGCGGTAGAATACTATTCAAATGAGGCGAGGGTGAGTAATTAAAATGCTCCAACTACTTATAAAGCAGACAACTGTGCACAATTCAGTATTTCAGTAGCTATGTTTCCATCCAAAAATGCTAATTAACTTTTTGCGCAAAACTGAATTATCACATAAAGGATGTGTGAATAAAGCATCCAACAAGTCAAAGTGAACAAAATCGTCACTTCCTGATTAAATGGCGCCAAATATCAACAGTAAAAACAGAATTTGCTGCGGTAGGAGAAGCTGCGTGAATCATTTAATCATTTAATAAATGACTTGTGCCTCAGAAGACAATCCTGACACGCAGTGAACGCGTAGTGCCGTTTGAAGGCGTGAGTACAGCAGAACCAGGAGACACTATTTCACTGCTAGGGAGAAAATGAAAGCTCACTCTCTCTGCCTCTCTCTCACTTTGGACCTTTGAAAAGGTAACTTTTCCTCTCCTCTATAGCCATTTAAGTGATACGTGTAGAACGAGTTTTTTCCATAGCATCGATCACAAATCATCTGTGATAGCTGTGCAATGTGCGCTTTATTACACGCATATAGACTTAAGAATGCGCGGTAAGTGTTCGCGTCAGTCATTGATGAACATCGCTGACAGTTTGAGCCAATCGCAGCCCTTTTCTGTTGAGCGTGTGAAGACAATGACCAATCATAGGGATGTAAGAACATGCTTGACGATGCTCAAATAGCAAGCTGAATAATATTTATATTATTTTATTTGTTATAAATGCTCATGTTGTCTTCTGTGACTGTATTCTTTTTAAACATTCAAAAAGTGTAAAGGTGCAGTTCATAAATCCACCTGCTTGTATTTAAGGACAAAATCGTATTACATATACTGTATAATTATAAATATATTTTACAATATTAACTCAAGACTTCTTGAGTTGTGAAGAAAAAATATATAATTGTGGATGGAAAGCATTGTCAATGCACGGAGATATCGAACTGATCCGAATTGATGACATGATAATTGCAACCAAACTGAACTGTGAGACCACTGTAGGTTCTAGGGCTGTGTATTGGCGAGGGTCTCACGATACGATACATATCGCGATGCATGTGTCACGATACAATATATCACGATATACAGCTATACAATAAATATTGTGATATATTGCAATAGTTTGTATTAGCATGTGTCACATTATATTGACAACCAAATATAATTAAATTCCAATTCTAATTATTTTCCATCCATTCCAATTCATTAGAACTGCACAGTGTGATTGAACAGAGAACTATATATATTGCAAAGCTTACAAATGGCATTTTTTTTTTGTCTAAGTACTCCCTGGTATAGCATTAAAACCAAAGTGCAGCCACACGTCAGCTCTAAAAGCTGGAGGCACCTTTATATTTTTTTTCTCCATGCTCACTCTTGCTTACTTCTGATACTGTGCTACTTGCCGTTTTGTTGATCGTGAGTTAGCGATATCTACAGGAGCGGAGGAGGAGGTCATTTGGAACAACTTGAATCGATACTTGAGGTTGGACTATTGATACACTATCGTAAAAGAAATTATCGCGATAGTTAGATGTATCGATATTTTTGCACAGCCCTAGTAGGTTTACACCCCTACTGTGCAACGAATAAAAAATTCTTGTTGTGATTTTTCTGACTGATGTTGAAAATTGATTCGCAATTCAATTTTGTGAAGTCGAGCTTCAGCACATTATTCTCAATTATGTAATCACTCACAGTATTACCAAAAATGAACATTTGAAATGGTAATACCAACCCTCACGATATTTACCATGGTTTACCTTAAAACCGGTAATTGTGACAACACTATTACTATACCTGCTTCGGTGTCCCATTCTGAGCGAAGACGGGTTGCTCTTGTGGAAGTGTTGTGTTGTTATTTGATGCTGTTCTCTGTAGGGATGGTGGCGTGCCGTTAGACAGGCTGCGTGGTGGAGCTACAGGGTAAACACTAAGAGGAGTTTCCAGCGGAGAGTCTCCTGGGTCTGAAAGCTTGGGAAAAGTCAGTGAGCGAATATTACATGGGCGGTCAGCATCAGTTTGTCCCCCCAAAACCCCACCCCGGTCCAAGTCCAACAGTCCAACCAGTCCATTGGGTTTATGGAAGATTCCTGTTTTGGCCTGGAGAGGAGGCGTAGTGCTTGGAGAAGCTGGGCGATGTTCTGCTGGAGGAAGCTGAGGAGGTGAAACAGACGACTGCGGTTGGCTCTGTAGGATAGTCCGCAATTCCTCTTTGTCGTCTAGTGTTTTAAGCTCAAGTTTGTCGAATGGGTCCTCTTCTCGCTCAAAGTCTGCTAAGTTCAGATACTGTGGGGCTGGGTTGCTAGGTGCTGGTCGTGTCTGTCCAAAAGATGGGGCTGGGAGAGGTGTAAGGATTGCGTTGTGACTTAGCCCAGCTAATACTGGCTTCAATGCTGGTGGGACAACATCCTGCTCATCAGAAGGGCGAGCTTTCTTCCCCCCAACCAATCCGACTTCTGCATCCTGAGAAGCAGCTTGCCTTTCGCTTTCAGAGTCAGTCCGAATGGCCTCTGCTGCTCGAGCCTCAGCGGCACGTGCTTTAGCAAGCTCCTCACCCCACTGAACTGTCCGTCTCTCTAGGTTGAAGTCATACTGAAAAGTAAATGCAAAGCATTATTATTATTATTGGACAAGAGAAATACTAGCGCTGTGACGGTGACAATTTTTTACTACCGTGGTGGTGGGGGGGGCCTTCGCTAAGCCACACCTGAAAACCGCCACACACCAATCGTGGCTTAGCAACTGTAGCTACGCGCAGGAGGTCTGTCAAGCTTTCGAGTGAGGAAAACAAGCTAAAGCATTGTGCATATGGATTGTACACATTTGATACCCGGTATCCTAAAAGTTTGTACAGGATGGTGGAATTTTTTCCCTTTCCAAAAACTAAAACCCAAGGGGAAAAATGCCAGCGTGGATCAAGCTCTGTGAGGGGCACTAAAGGTTAAGTAAAAGTTAAGTTGATTTTGCTTTGATATTCCTGACACATTTAGTGATAGACGGCAATAACTCACACACCTCTTACCCTAAACAGATCTAAACAGTGCTTCCTACAAAAGTACAAAGCAGGTTATGTTTCCCAGCTGACTTTTTCTTTTTTTCACTCGGTATTATGAGCACTGCTCCGTTTAAGCCCTCACCATAGTAGTTATACTAATAGCAATCATATTTCCATCTGTTTCAAGCTACGAATATTTGAAATTACAAATCAACAGAACAAAACCGAGAAGAGATCACAATCTGAACACGTGAGATCAATATACTTTACCCGCAGCTGTTTTTCAGTAACCCTCATGCCCATGTCAGAGTTACAAATCACTGATGTTTTTGTCTGTCTTTTGAAGATTTAGTCATTGGTGATGACGTTATAGCGGGTTAGTGTCCGATTTTGTATTTGGTGTCGGATTAATATTTGCTGGTAGGGAAAATCTATTTGTTCGTTACTGCTATTTATACTTGGATTTGCATTTTAATTTATTTATTTATTAGAATAGAAACAGTATAAAATGCGCACAAACATACTGACAGTTATCGGTACTGTACATTGTTATGGGTCAATGATGCTAATATTTGACACAAATCCATCAATTT
The DNA here is from genome assembly GCA_903798195.1 of Danio kyathit. Classification (NCBI taxonomy): domain Eukaryota; kingdom Metazoa; phylum Chordata; class Actinopteri; order Cypriniformes; family Danionidae; genus Danio; species Danio kyathit. Next base: position 18,267,656 of record LR812539.1, on the reverse strand, counting down.
CACCTTTCTGGTTGTTCTTTCTGTGAATGAATTATGTAGAAGCACTGTCCATGAGTGTTTCCTCGCCGGTCAGTAACGCTATATTTCATTGCACAACAATTAATCTATCAGGCTTTAGGCTAACCTAGCTTCAATTTTGATTAAATTATTTTCTAATCAGTTGTGTATTATGTGGTGAATATAACCCTGTAATACATACTGCAGTCCTTTTTTGCCTGTCTTTCTCAGATATTTCACCCGTTCGCCAAAAATGAGTAATTATATCCCTGGCAATGTCTGACACCAGCGCATACACATTGTAATAGACAGGCGTAGCAACAGTAACCAAGGAGGGCAGGGCTTAGGGAAGGGTCAATTATGCTGTAAAATAATCCGTGACAGAAGTTGTATCTGACCATTTTTGAAAAGGCCTCTGTGATACCTGGCTGACTAGCTGGGCGTTTGCGTTCAGAAGACATGAGTTGATTATACTTGGCTGGGTGACATGACCGAAAATGGCTCTGGAGATTCAACGTGTTTGCCCATTTAACACTTATTTTTTTAAAACAAACCCTAATAGCTTCATCCAAATTATTGGTTCGCCTTTCTCCTTCGGTATGAATCCAAAATGTTCCCAGATTGGTGATGTAACATTTGGTTTTCCAATGAGACTCATGGCTGAACCTGAACTGGAACTTGCTGAATCGCGCCTAATATTATATTTTAACAGAAATGTAATACTTGGCAACATAACGGAAATTTGTGTTTTGGAGTGCTCAACTTCACAAACTACTGCCAGTGGCATGGACCACCATGGTGACGCGGTTGTCACAGTGATCGTCACAGCCATAAGAAATACACTTGTATGAAAGAAAGAAAATCTTACTTGCAAATCCGAGAGTAAGGCATTACAGTCAGACAAACAGAAACCAATAGGAAGGCCCACTTTTGAGGGACAACGGAATTTCTCATTGAGCTTGAAGGGAACATCATCAAGGTAGCTGACAGGTCCTTGGGTCAAGAAAGAGGAATGAGGAAAACACTTTAAGATTAGCCATAGAAGCTGTATTTGTTAGTTTATAGGGTATAAAAAACAGAAAAACAATCACAACAAAGGATTGGCCAACTCACCGTTGTTGTGGATATCTGATCCAGACTTCCTCGCAGCCATTTAGAGTAACTAAACAAGAGATAAACAACAGAAATGTACACAAACTGCAGTTAGTTAACTGTTTCAATGCATTTTTAGGCACTTCCATCTTTGTTGGCCAGAGGTTGAGTAAATAATAAAAGATAATAACAGAAATGCTAGGTTACCACAATACTAAACAGATGTGACACTATTATTATTATAAGCTATATATAGATATAAGCAAAAATAGTGTAATTAAATCTAATTAAACAACCAGACTGTCATATAAAACAATGAAAACTAGAAATCAAATAGCATTAATTTTGACCTATACAGTAAAGTATGAGGTTGGTGAATTTTTGAAATTGCTATTTGAAGGTGAAATAGCATTAATACTTAAAGTAACTAAATACTAATTAAATGGGTTTAAAAATATAGTTTATTCCTGTGTTGATAAAGTTGATTTTTCAGAACAAACAGCATTTTAGGATTAGCAGTTAGACCAGCAAGCCCAAAACAAATATGGTAAAAAATAATACTAGTAAACAAGATTGCTATGTTTACATTGACATCAAATAATTTGACCTTGCCAAAAGCATACTGCGTATCAAACACTGTTGAACTTTTTTCCTCAGATCGTTCGAAAACGCATTGAGATAAAGTTGGTTTTACATTCGCACAATTGTTCAGTAACAACTTGTGACATGCTCCCTATATTGTTTACCATGATACTTTGAATATTCAGTGTGAAATCACGTGCGAGCATCACTTCAAAACAACATTAGCACCATTTATTTGACTGTGAACAATGTTGTACTTTGATAGTCATTGGCTGCTAATATGTTTTGACTATTACATTGCAAAAAATGCTTTTCTGAAAATGTATTATTAGGGAGAAAGTCTGAATGTGTGAATATAAAACCAACTTTACCTCACTCTAAAATGCTGCATAGTTCGTTCAACAGTATTAAATTGCAAGCATCGCCTGGAAGTGAAAGTGTAAACAGACAACCTTCCACATTTACAGGACGTTTACAACCTAAACCATATTAATAAAAGTACACGTGATAACCCACATCATGATTAATAGGGAACTAGAACAAAACTGCATCACATGCTGATAAAACCGGTTCTGATGTCATTTCACCACCCATGATCTCTTGCATAAAAAGCATAACAGATTATTAGAATAAAAAAAAAAAACATAAGAGTCGCTTAACTACATAATGCTAACAGATTTGTTGCGTAATAAAAAAGACAACAAGAAATTAATGCAGACAGCAAGTCAGATTAGCCAAATACTAATACAAAGAATACAAAAATCTTATCTAAATACACAGTCAGATGAAAGAGTCGTGTGACAAGTTGGCTTGTGTTGAAAGGGGATGATGATGATGATGACATATTTCTGCCTGGCTTCTGACCAAGCTACCACGATTTTTATTTTCGATCTGTCATATGGACATGAATAACAAAAAGATTTACGACCCAAATCTAAATATCTCGTACCTAAGAACTACAAAGGCACACACACGAACGTGGACATCTGGTTAAAAACAACTGTCTAGTTTTGTTTCAGTTCAGGTTAGTGAAGCGACCTAACAGGGCCCGACTTCCTCTGCCACCGCCCCTCAAACTGCCCCTGTGTGTCCCGTCGCTGTGCTTACCAGTATCTGCTCTGTCTTCAGTCTCCGAATATGGCTCTCACTTGTCTTGGTAAAACCAAGCTCCGCTTGACGCTCTCGGATGGGGAGGTTTACTGAAACCCGAGTATATTTCCTGTTTCATCGCGGAACGCCATCTTGGTTTGACCGCCTCCTTCGTTTTCCTGTGTGACGACATGCGTTGCTACCGAGTGACGGCGGGTTCGACCAATCAGCGAAGAGCTGTCAAGGAAACGTCATTTGTGTCGGCCTTTGCACATGGGTTCAGCACGGGTTTCAGTCCATCAGTGGATGCTGCACACTGGTGGTAGTGTGGAGAGACCCCCCCTCATGATTGTGAAGCGCTTTGGGTGTATGGCCATACACAATAAATGCGCTATATAAATACACATTACATTACATTACATTACATCAAGATCCAAAGAGGAATGTTTTCATCTATTTTTGTTGGTTGAATATTATTCATTAGTGAACTGTAGTAACCCTTATAGGACAAGGAGAGGTAAATATATCTGTCTACCTATCCATCCATCTAACAGGCTACAAATATCTTTCAATAACATTAAATGCAACTTGGTGTGTTTTATTTAAAAACACATTAAAAAAATTATGAATTTTAATACATTTTACTTACTAAAAGTGCACTAATGGGAAACAATAAGAGATCAGTTTCTCTAAATTTAAGATTTATGTTCATTCATTCATTCATTCATTTTCTTTTCAGCTTAGTCCCTTTATTAATCAGGAGTCGCCACAGCGGAATGAACCACTAACTTATCCAGCAAATGTTTTACGCAGCAGATGCCCTTTCAGCCGCAACCTGGGACCTGGGCAAGGACTGGGAAACACCCATACACACTCGTTCACACACATACACCATGGTCAATTTAGCTTATTCAATTCACCTATAGTGCATGTCTTTGCCAACACGGGGAGAACATGCAGACTCCACACAGAAATGCCAATTGACCCAGCTGGGGCTCGAACCAGCGACCTTCTCACTGTGAAGCGATCGTGCCACTGCTCCACCGTGACGCCCCCTGATTTATATTATTTATTAAATGAATTTTTATTTAAACTACTGACGACACGTCTTGCAAATTCAAAATAAAAATGCTGTTATTTAGAGAATTGTTTTGCATAAAATAAAAAATAGGATGCCATTTTTCATGTTTATTTTCATTTTTAAACATCACAAAACTTCAGAGAAGACAGATTATAAATTGCAGATTGTCTTGTTCTAAAATAATGCTCTAGTGCTGCACAATATATCGTTTCAGCATCGATATCACAATGTGATCATTCGCAATAGTCACATCGCAGGATATGCAATGTTGAGTTTGTATTATAATTCATCATTCGCATGTGTTTTTGATGCCTGTGATTGTATAATGACCTTAAAAGCATTCAGGTATAAGAAATTGTACCATTTGTGACTTTAACAACGATTAATTTGATTGAATTATTTTTATTTTTATCATTCAGTTGCTGTACTTGAATACTGTTAGACTCGGGAAACGATAAAATATTTTTTTTCAATTGTATATTTTTCTTAATTGTATTTCTAGATTGTTATGCATGAAAATATTCACAACACATGCAAACTCAGAAATGCACTGCAAATAGCACAGACCACAATGATAATGTGTCGGGGGACCCCCAAAAGTTTATAGATTGTTTATTGGATTTTATGGAGATGCAAATAGTAAACATTAATTCATCAATCTCTGACTAAACACGTGCATGAAAATACTCACAACACATGCAAATAGAGAATTGGACTACAAATAGCACAGACAACAACGAAAATTTGTCGGGGGACCCAAAAAATTTTATAGATTGTTTATTAGATTTTATGGAGATGCACTCCCACTGCAGAATCATCCCAATTTTTTGAACATTATAAATTCTTTCCTAACAGAGATATTAAGTAATCTAGTGAAATTGTATTTATTGCAAAATAAAAAAATATCACAATGTAAAATTTTTCCAATATCGTGCAGCCCTACTCTAAATTACAGCATTTTATTAAAAATTAGGAAGAAATATCAGCTTTTTCTAGAAGAAAACAAATAGTAACTAACACTAGGTATGACACTCAAAGTCATAGTAAAATTAAATATCTAAAAAATTTGAAGTGATCTCTTTATCACATATCTGTAAAAATATCTATCAGACCATCAGAGGTTTTCATTGTAATCTTTTGATTTTACTTCTGCATTTTCCGAAGTATTAACTTTATTTATTTATTTTTTATTTGATTTGGTTATATGATATTGTTGATAATACAGTATTGTTATAGGTACTATAATAGAACATATACATGAGGGTCCCTTAAAATGTATTTGAAAAGATTTAAAAATAAAAAAAACAAACCCTTTTCTGCTTTTTGGCAGAGAAATAGGCTACAGTACTTACAAAAAAAGTTTAGTTTAAAAAGACTAAAATAACAGGAGATATAAATAATGCAATAAATTCACATAAGAAAATGATTCTGAAATCGCATACAGTACATTATTAGAACAACAAATACTTTTTATTTTTAATTAATAAAAAATAAGAACTACAAACATCGTACATGAAGTTTACAAAAAGGCAAAGCATTAAGTATACATTTACAAGAAAAAGCTAAAGAGTAGTTTAAAACAACAAATACTTTTTTTATTATGCAAGAAAGAACATTTACAAAGATACAATATTAACAAAGAGACAAGTTTAAATGATTTACACCAAGAAAGAGTTTTACATGCAATAAGTATTAGAGTTCACATATAAGTCAGAATGCTTTCTGAAAATAAAAAAGTGTAAAAATTTTGCCAAAAAAAAAGCAATAAATGAATAATAAATTTACTCTCTAAATCTACATTCAGAGAGTAACCAAATAATAAATTTTTGAGGGATATACAAAATTTTGGAAATTTTTAATGAAATTGGAAAAGTCAACCCAAAACACTTTACAGAAAGTTTTACGCTCCAAAAAAATCAATGATTTAGTGTTTCGTCATATTGATTACAAAATTAGCATTTAGGGGAAATATTATTAAATTTAGCTAGTTTGGTATTTACTGGGTAGCAATTATGAATGATTTTGATTGAGGCTTCAACAGCTTTATTAGAAGAATTTTTTCTTCTTCTGAAAAAATGATTTCAGAATGTTTTCAGTATGTCACCAAATATATTCCAAAAACCGATATGCAAACAGGTAAAGAGATCTGAGAACTATTAATAACTATGCAAATATCTTTGTTTGACATAGAACTGAGAAGAGTTTGGTTAACAAAAAGGTCAAAAATAAAGAATGTAAAGAACCTTTATGGCCAAATTTGACTAAAGGTATACCACAATCAGGGATTGCACCAAAAACAATGGCATATTCTTTTGGGGGAACTGGAAAAGAAAACTGATAAATTCTTCTTATGAGAAAGGGGCACCACAGTCATCTAAGAGCTGACCAACTGAAAGTATTTTTTATTAAACCAGTTATTTAAAAAAAGAGAGATTTATTTTTATATCTAATATGTTTATTGTTCCAAATAAAATAGGTAAGAGGAGAACAAATATAATTATATGTAATGGACCAAGATATTAAATCCTGTTTATGAAAATACACTGTAAAAAAACCCAGCTTGCCTTAAATTTTCAAGCTGAATCAAATTAACTTTATGAGTCATTTGAAGTTATATAATGTTCAACTGACTTAAATTAGCTTGTGTAACTTATAAAATTAAGTTAGAACATGATTAACTTAGTTTAATAAGTTACAATGACCTAAAAACATACGCTGTCAGATTGATCATATACATTTTTAAAGTGTAAATAAGTTTGAAGGTATTTTACAGATGTCAAAATTACAGCGCAATAAAAAATGTAAACCTCCAAATGAGCTAAAAATATAATTAGGAATAAAATTCCAACATGATGTTGGGTAGTTTAAAAATCTCTTTAACCACTTAATTTTAAAGGGCACCTAGTTTACCCCTTATTTAATATAAGTCTTTTGTGTGTCCAGAATGCATCTGTAAAGTTTCAGCTCAAAACACCCATCAGATTATGTATTCGACCTTTCAGAAGTTTGTCATTTTTAGCTCTGAGCATCTTGTAGTGGTTTTTGTGGACTGTGCCTTTAATGCTAGTCCTCCCCACCCACCGTACCCACGTGCCTGTCATAGTGTGCCTCAATCTCTGCCCTCGGCTGGATCAGATAACAGACAGACATGAAGGAAGCAGATCTCACATAACGTTTGTGTGAAATACTATAGTAAGAACTTAATATCCACTGCTGTATGGATATCCGTTATGTTGATGACCAAAATAAACCTGATTTAACATCCACAAACCGGGATTGAAGGATCTTCTTTTATAAATGTACTGACATGCGGCTGTGGTGATAAAGACGGTAAAATTGCTGCAATTGATTACAAACATGCACGATTTTAAAAACATTTTAAACTTGTAAAACTCATTCTTGATCACATTTGATGATGACTGATGATCACAGAGCGCTGACCAGATCTTTTAATCCCGGTTGCTTTGCGCACGTCCTGTCTTGTTGATATGATTATACGCGTTACTACAGAGACATGTAATACGCAGCTGTCAATCAAATTGGTGTGCGGGGAAACCGCACTCCTACATCAAGTTGCGATCGCTCTCAAAGTGGGAGGGATTTGGCTCCTATTTTAACGTCAGGAAATTTAAAAAAACACTTATTGTGTTTATATCACCTTAATATGACTGTGGACACACTATATCTACACACAGTTCTGTCCAAACAGCTTAAAAAATATGATTTTCATCATTAGGTGCCCTTATGCATATTATTAAGTGTTGAAAAATCCAGTAACTCGAAATTGCCCATGGCCCGATCAGCTAGCATAACACTTCTTTAATTGAGTGAGTTTTACAGTTCCAAACACTATAGTTTTGTCCAGTATTCGACAGATTTCCACAGAAACACTGAGTGCCATAGCGGGATAGATAATAACCCAGGATAATCCATCTGCTTTAGAACGTAACACTCACCGGTATTGATAAATCACGCTGTAACCAAGATTTTAATTTGCGCCGCATAGAGAGTATAAGAGGTTCAAAATTTAGCTTTGATCTCTTTTTTTATCTTTACATACAATTATACCTAGGTATTTGACTTCTGATTTAATATATCAGTATAGATAAAAATGGACATTTACGAATATTAAGATGTAAACCAGAAGCTAAGGGTAAAAAAAAAGATTAATTTTGTCTAATGCTAAGAGGACCTGATCCTTATTTCGTAAAATAGTTGTGTCATCAGCCAGTTGACTAATTAAAAACGATTGATTTGCGACAGAGATGCCTTTCATACGACTGTTTTGAATATCGAAGGCTAAAAGTTACATAGGAAGATGTAATAGGGCAGCCTTGATGCCTCTATTAATGTTAAATCTACGAGTAGTACCATGTTGTTATATCACTAAAGCATTACTGTACAAAGTTTGAATAGCATTAATAGAATTATTATAACAAATACTTTTCCATTGTATTTACAGTTGCGCGTCTTACGTCATGACGCACACCGACGTGTACAGGCACGCTCCGTGATAACCGGAAGCATCAATAGAGGCGATTGAGAAACGGCAAGAGAAATCATCACCTGTCGATTGCGTTCATGTATTTCTCCTGCGCTTCCATTAATCTCCATACACCACTTTCATAACACTCACACCCTGTTGTTTAGTCGCTGTCGAGTCGGTAAGGACGGTCAAAGCAAAATCGGGCAGTTTTAATTCTCTGCGCAAACGGGAGGGTTTTGAATGTGCGTTGAAGCCTCGCAGCAGAACAAATGTAAACAAGCAGCCGATCAGCTGTGCGGTTGAAGACGCGCAAAGAAACGGAGTGATGACAGCGACCCGCACGGTTTGACAAACACCTCCTGCAGCTTCTAAAGCGAAATTTGACATTTATTTACATGCGGTAAAGCTTTTTTGGGGGGGCGTTAGGGCAGTGTACGAGGACAACTCCCAACACATCGTCTTCCCCCTCCATTGCGGCCAGCAGCAAATACAGAACGAACGTGTTGTCGCTGCTTATAAAGGTAATATATTTTGTTTGTTTTTAATTCATTTTGAAGACCAGATAACTTTACGCCTGACAGGAAAAGCAACAGGATTCGAGCAATAACAGGGGGAAAATAAGGTTAACAGTCCCTCCTGGGCCCCAAGGAATAGATAAATATTAGCAACGTATTAATATTTACATGAAGCTGGAAGTTTAAGGCACTCAGACGTCACATTTCCAGAGGAGCAGTTCAGGTAATTAATAGTGTATAGTCCTGTGTTCATTTATTAAACTGTTTTCAGTGGTTTTTAGTACTAATGTAGTGCTTAAAAATGTTTGGTTTTCATTTAAGGTTCTAATAGTTAATGTATTTCACTTGTACAGCATTTATTAATAATCTTAGTTCAACATTTACTAATGCATTATTAAAAACTAAATAAATTCTTGTTAGCATTAGTTAACGCGCTGTTAGTTAACATGAACTAATACAATACATTATAGTAAAATGTCACCATTTTTGATTTACCTTTATTTCTCAACAGCAAAATATGAGCATGTTAATTCATTTAAAGTGAATATATAATTGTTTTTCTGGCTTTTACGTAATTTGTTTTATTCTATAAAAAAACTGATAACCTTTCTTCCAGATTTCAAATAAAAACATTGTCATTTTAGAGCACTGAAAATTGATCAAAATATCAGATATAATTTATGATACCAAAAATAAATAAATAAAACAAAAATCTGGAGCATTACACCAAATATTGATTTAGTAGTTACAATGTTGGTGTCCAAAAATCAATAAACATGGCTGAAAACTTGGTGCATTTTTGCTATTTTATGCACACACAAAAAAAAAACTAAATTAAAAAGAAATTTCATCAATAGTTTACAGAATAAAACAAGTTTTAATCCAATAAATTAGTTAATAAAGTCATTAATAGGCAACCCAGTGGCGCAGTAGGTAGTGCTGTTGCCTCACAGCAAGAACGTCGCTGGGTCGCAGGTTCGAACCTCGGCTGGGCTGGGTCAGTTGGCGTTTCTGTGTGGAGTTTGCATGTTCTCCCTGGGTTCGCGTGGGTTTCCTCCGGGTGCTCCGGTTTCCCCCACAGTCCAAAGACATGCAGTACAGGTGAATTGGGTAAGCTAAATTGTCCATAGTGTATGAGTGTGAATGTGTGTGTGGAAGTTCCCAGAGATGGGTTGCGGCTGGAAGGGCATCCGCTGCGTAAAATCGTGCTGGATAAGTTGGCGGTTCATTCCGCTGTGGCGACCCCGCAAGGGACAAAGCCGACAAGAAAATGAATGAATGAATGAAGTCATTAATAGTTTACAGAATGGGTATCACGGTGGCGCAGTGGGTAGCACGATCGCCTCACAGCAAGAAGGTCGCTGGTTCGAGCCTCGGCTGGGTCAGTTGGCATTTCTGTGTGAAGTTTGCATGTCCATGTCCGTGTTCACGTGGGTTTCCTCCACAAGTCCAAAGACATGCAAACTAAAATTGGCCATAGTAATGTGTGTGAAGCAGTGTGTATGGATGTTTCCCAGTGATGGGTTGCAGCTGGAAGGTAAAACATATTCTGGATACGTTGGCGGTTCATTCCGCTGTGGTGACCCCAGATTAATAAAGGGACTAAGCCGGAAAGAAAATGAATTGAATGAACGAGTTTACAGAATAAAGCAAGTTTTAGTCATATAAATTAGTTAATAAAGTCATTAATAGTTTACAGAATAAAAAAGTTTTAGTCATATAAATTAATTTATAAATGTCAATTCATAGAAACTGATAATTTTGTCATTTAATTTTCTCCACATCTAAATATGTACACATAAATATACATTTACATACACTTAAAAACCTTAATATAATCTATGTCTGCAGTATACTTTTTCTCACCATGAAAATGGCCATAGAAGCTGGCATGGCATTAAACACAAACAAGCAAACACACACACACACACTTTACTTTAAGCTTTTAAGTGCTAACATCTCTGCTAATACTCATATGCATAAATAATAAGTGGTGCAGAAATATATTTAAGATATAAACATTAGTTTCTCTTTTCTCACAATGGTATTGTACAAAAAAAACCTACATGTTTGGTTTAATCCATAGCACGGCTGAAGGATCAGGGCTGTCATGGCACACCAGCAGATGCCGAGCTCTCAGAAGGCTCTGATGCTGGAGCTGAAGTCCCTGCAGGAGGAGCCAGTGGAAGGTTTCCGCATCACTCTGGTGGAGGAGTCAGACCTCTACAACTGGGAAGTAGCCATCTTTGGTCCTCCAAACACACTTTATGAAGGCGGCTACTTCAAGGTAAGTCTTGCATCAATTCAAATGTTTTAAGGTGTACTGCCAGGATGTTGTGAATCAGATCAATAGTTAGAGTCTTTATAATGATATTTACCATTATAGTGTATCTTACTCCCCATGTTTTGCACAGTCATTAACCCCCCCCCCCCCCCCCCCCCCATCCCCGCCAGTATTGCGTTCCTTAAACTCTAGATCTCTATTTATAGTCTTGACGGATATTAATGACATCTCAATAGGAGAGCTAAAAACAGAAGGACAGTGTGTTTCAGCAGTATTCCCCACAGTCACTTATTCTCCATGGTGTGTTATCAACTGCAATAATCAGTACTTCTACAGTGACACCAAAACAGAAGTCCTCAGCATTATTACATTTGTTTCACAATATACCACAGCTCACAGTAGGGCTGGGCGATATGGCAAAAAAAAAAAATCTCGATTTTCTTATAAAGTTTGACCGATTCACGATTTCGATTTCGATTTTTTTATTTATTTTTTTTATTAATTTTGTTTTTACTGTGTAACTACCTTACCAGTTTACCTTGTTCATTTAAATTTAAATAAATGCCGAAACTAGTTTTTTTCATGCTCACTTGTAAAAGAAAAGCAATAGTGTGACTAAACGTGGTTATGGCACTCTCTCATGTAGGGATGCTAAACATAGCTACAATAGAAGTCATAGCACCCGTATTTATGTAGAGGTCATATGTTGTGCAGCTTTGGGCAATTTTTTTTTGGAGAGAAAATGACCAAAATGTAACGTTAAGATTGAAAAGGATTGGAGGGGAAATAAATATTTCAAATAACAGAAAAATAAACAATGATAATGCAACACTAGTTTATCTGTATTAGTGGCATGGCAGAAATATATATTTAGACAGGCCTTGTCAAAGTGAGCGGGCACTTTCACTAATAAAAAATATAGCACTTTAATTATTTCATAACAATCAATAAAATAACAGCGGTTTTATATCAAAAGTTGGTAATGATATAAAATATACTACATTTTGATGGTAAAATATAACCATTTAAATGATTTCAGTATTCAAACATTAAATAACGAATGCATCAAGTTAAATATAAAAAAACAAATGAATCAACACAGCATATCAGGATATAAAGGACTATATTTAGCAAAATGCTGCTCTTTTGTTTTATGTTTACTTCAGTAATTCCACCCGGGAGCTGTTTTGCACTGTGAAACTGAAAACACTGAAATAAGTAAAAGAAGGGCATGCATCGAGTACTTTTGTCCGTCTCATCATTTGCTCGAGCATGAATTAACGAGCTGTTACTCTGCCGCCGGACATTGCGGAGAAAGTTACACCTATCATCATGCTTAAAACAAAGAATTAGAATTATTAAAGTGGCGATCGGGTGCGGATATATATATCAGATAAAATAATATGTGCGGGCGGGTGGATGATTAGAATGAAGGAGGCAAGGAGCGGACCTCCGCCTGTCGAGCCTTCTCTCCTCTCCTCTCCTCGCGCGCGCCCGTCTCGCAGCTCGCGCGGGAGAGACAGGCGGCTGCGGGACAGAGCCACGACATCAACACACAGAATCAGCACAATTCAGCACGGTTGTCTAACAGTTTAGAACGGTTTGGCACGATAGTGGAAAAGCGGCTTTAATATTTTTATTTAAAAAATCGCGATTTCTCGATTTTATAAAAAATAAAATCGTCTTAAAACGTAAATTCGAATTAATCGAAAAAATCGAAAAAATCGCCCAGCCCTAGCTCACAGTCTTGATGTTTTTTTTTAAATAAAAGTTTATGGTAGTAATTCAGTTTTAATGATTCAAACTAGTTTTAAAATCCAGCATTAAAGGACTGTTCACCCCCATAACATTTTCTTCAGTAGAATATTAAAAAGTTTTTAATAATAATAATAATTCCTTACATTTATATAGGGCTTTTCTGGACACTCAAAGTGCTTTACACATGGGGGGGGGGGGGGGTGGGGGGGGGGGGGGGGGGGGGGATATCCTTAGCTGCTTTTCCACTATCGCGCCGAATGGTTCTGTTTGTTTAACCCTTCTATTTTGTGCCAAAGCAAGCCATTCAACATGCAAAATGGTTTCATTTTCCACTGTGCTGCTGATAATGGACTCTTAATACAAATGTGCCAGTTGTTGCCTTAGTAACACAGATTTAATGTAAACACCGGTATGGACAATGCTTAGATATTTATTTTTGGGGACTTTTTTTCTGATATTTACTTCATTGACTAACAACAAATATATAAATAAATAGTGTTCTTCCGTCTAGCCAGCTATGGAGAAACTGGCAGCCAGGCAACAGAGAGGCGACGCCATGCGCACACATGGTCTTCCCAAACTTTTCAGCCTGCAGCCCCTAAAATAACAATGCCAGTAACTCGCGACCCCCAATATATTCAGAGGTGGTTATAAATGCAACGGCGCACACGCACCAATAGGCCCAAGTCTATTCTTTGTTTAATGTTTTTTTTAATGTATGCGAGTGCTTACAAGGGTTGCAATCCTATAGAAAAAAAAATAAAAATCGAAAGGCTGTAACTAAACTACTATTTTTATCTTCAGTAGGTTATGGATAAAATATGGTAATTCTAATGGTTTAATAAAATTATTAAAATTTTGGAAATCACCAAGCGCCCCCACTTCCATCCAGACCCCCACACACCATTTTGGGAACCACTGGTCTAAGGGGCAGATCACACCAAACACGTTCTGAAAATGCAAGGTGCACCACACTGCTTTTTTTTCTTGTCAACAAAAAAAGAAGTGTGGTGCACCTTATATGTCACTAGGCAACCATTGAATCATCTGCGTATTGTGCGCGAGTGCAGCTGTTGATATACAGTTGAAGTCAGAATTATTAGCCCCCTTGTTTATTTTTCCCCAATTTCTGTTTAAAGGAGAGAAGATTTTTTTTCAACACATTTCTAAACATAATAGTTTTAATAACTCTATTTATTTCTAATAACTGATTTATTTTAACTTTGCCATGATGACAGTAAACAATATTTTACTAGATATTTTTCAAGACACTTCTATACAGTTTAATCTGACATTTAAAGGCGTAACTAGGTTAATTAGGTTTACTAGGCAGGTTAGGGTAATTAGGCAAGTTATTGGATAATGATGGATAATGATGGTTTGTTCTGTAGACTATCGAAAAAAAATATAGCTTAAAGGGGCTAATAATTTTGTCCTTAAAATGTTTAAAAAAAAATAAAAACTGCTTTTATTCTAGCCGAAATAAAACATAAGACTTTCTCCAGAAGAAAAAATATTATCAGACATACTGTGAAAAAAATGTTCTTGCTCTGTTAAACATTATTTGGGAAATATTTAAAAAAGAAAAATAAATTAAAAGATGGGCTAATAATTCTGACTTCAACTGTATATTTATTAACTTATAATATTTAATAATATTTTGATGTTCAAGATTTGTGAAGCCATACAGCTGTCTTGAGAACACAAACACTGCTGTCACCTCAACAGAAATCCTGCCTCTGCTTTCATTTGATTGGAGAATGAAAAAGAAGTGAATGACGTAGCATGGTTTTCCACACAGAGTTGACTTTTTTTTACCTGTGGGCACACATCATGCAATGGTAAAAACGTGAAACGCAGCAGGCAGTTAAAACACGAGGCGCACCGAAACACAATTGTAACTGTACCTGAGTATTCTTAGAATGGATCAGCACAATAGTTGAAAAAAAAAATTTAATTTTGTAATTAATTACTCACCCTCATGTAATTTTAATTTAGTGAGACCTCATTTATATTTCGGAATACCAATTAAGATATTTTAGATGAAATCCGAGAGCTCCCTCATCCTTCAAAGACAGCAAGGGTCACAAGATGTTCAACCAAACCAAAAAACACTGTCAAATCATTCCAGGTGACTTCAGCGGTTTAACTGTAATCACACAAAGCTCCTAGAAGATCATTGTGCACCTAACAAAATGTAAAAATGACTTTGTTCAACTACTGTATATTTTCATCAGGCTAAGTGTTTATTACGGGCAGTTGATGTATTGCCATTAAAGTCAGCAGTGTAACATGCAAGCATCACATGACCTGTAGTAAACGTGCACTGGGACTTGATACATCTGAAGAGTGAACAGTCATTTCAGTAGTTTTTTTTGGTGCACAAAAATGTACTTGATGATTTACCTGATTACCATAAAGTAAAAACATAGGGTTTTTTTGTTCCTTTTTTGGACTATGAACATTTTGGGTCTTGCCGTCTATGGAGGATGAGAGAACTCTCAGATTTCATCTCAAATATTTTAATTTAGTTCTGACAATAAATGAAGGTCTCGATAAATTGGAACGATATGAAAATGAGTAATTAATAAAAGGCATCTTTACACAGCAAAAGTTGTACAGAAGCCAAACCTGAATGTGGTTCAACATCAAGCTACTAAATTATTAATTTACATAGCTCGTTAAATGTGGCATAATGTCTTTACACTGAATTTTGAGCGGACACAGACCTGTTTTGGGGCTGCCTTTAAATCAGCTGTGTAAAAATTACTTAACAGATTTACATGTTTTGGGTGAAAAACAAAATGATCTGGCTACATTGAGATTTCCTGAGGCAAAACAATTGGTCTGTAAACATTACTTATTCCTTTTTTTCCATTGAATTAGCATCTTGGCATCAGAGAGTCATTCCTAGATTGATTCACCATTGAGTTTTGAAAGACAATGTAAAATAAGGAAATTGTTAAGTGGCCCCATTAGAGGCGCTTCATAAAGCACATCACCCCCTTCAAATGTTTTCAATATTCGCTTTCCATCTTCCATCATCATATAACCCATCTATTAACCAAAAGCATAGTCTGGGTCATATACTTATGGGATGCAACATGTTTCGAGTAAGATTATGGTATCTTTGTGAACACCAGCTTGGGTTGCGCCCATTTAAATTTATAGCCATCAGGGCAGACATCAGCAAGATATTGTATCTTTGCCGAATAGCATGTATAATTTGTTATAGTTCAAATCATTTTCTTCTGGAGAAATGTTTTTCTAGCTTCAGAGATATTGCTTTTCTCAGTGATTTCTAATGGTCACTAATGGAGGAAGCTGGATTAGATTAGGTTGTAGCTTTCTAAGACCGAATGCTTTGACTGAGGCTCAGATCCTCATTCAGGCTATCATGGTCGAGCAGACTCTGACTTGAAAGCAGGCCAGTTCATGTAGTCTGACACATAATCAGCACTCAACAGCAGCGGCAAGTACTAGTAGCAGGATTTTCACATGCTGAGAAGATTTCGTCTAAGGTCGCCATTTACACTCTACACTTTTTTTTCTCCATTCCACTGCACTACTTTTCTATTGATTTTTCTATGTAAATGCACTAACTTTGGTGCGATTGCTCGTAGCACAGTATATTTGAATAAGTGTGAATAACACTGAAATCTCTTAACCGATCCATTTGATAAAACAGACAAAGTCAAATCACTTTTTTAAAATCACTATTAAACTAAAGCATAATAATTCACAACATTCAGCACTGCACTAAAGTGAGGTTGGCCTTTAATACAGCACTGCTCTATCATCTCAAGCTCCATTTTGGCACCACATGGGAAACCTGATGAAGACAAGTACAAGATGTTGAGATTCATAAATATTGTTTATATGAATACTTTTAGTCTTATGTGCCCTTTCCATTTTGAGATTTATAACAGCTATATATATATATATATGCAAGCTAATAATAATTTTTCACTCTATCTCTTTCCTCAGGCCCATATAAAGTTTCCTATCGACTACCCTTACTCTCCTCCGACCTTTCGGTTTCTCACCAAGATGTGGCATCCGAACATATATGAGGTGAATATGCTTGTGTTTGCCTAATGTACTTTTGAGAACTAAAGGGTTACAACTAGTACAATTAGACACTGTATTGAAACAATGCTGCCATTGTTGCTTAATATACATCTCTCAAATCCAGAATGGCGATGTGTGTATTTCTATCCTCCATCCACCTGTTGATGACCCTCAGAGCGGAGAACTGCCCTCAGAGAGATGGAACCCCACACAGAATGTCAGGTAACGGTCAAAACACACATAATTACACTCAGTATGGAACCAGATCAGTCTCAAAAAAAATTAATTTACAAAATAAATAGCATACATTAACAACACAATTAACATTTACAAAATCCAATTCGTAAATTCAGAACACGATTCAAAAATACACAAATCCAATTCGTAAATTTAAAACACGATTCAAAAATACGCAAATCCAATTCGTAAATTTAAAACACGATTCAAAAATACACAAATCCAATTAATATTTCAAAACACATTTAAAAGTACGCAAATCCAGTTCGAAATTCAAAACATGAGTCAAAAATACGCAAATCCAATTTGTAAATTCAAAATACAATTCAAAAATACACAAATCCAATTCGTAAATTCAAAACACGATTCAAAAATACACAAATTAAGTTTGTAAATTCAAAACATGATTCAAAAGTACACAAATCTAATTCGTAAATTCAAAACACAATTCAAAAATGTGCAAATTCAATTCATTTGGCGAAAATATTTAGGATTTTTTACAAATTGTGTTTTATAAATTGAAAAATTTTATTTTGTAAATGTATTTTTTTTTGATGATGATCTGGCTCCATACTATGAATGTTCACAACCAGGCCAATACCTAGTTCTAAAATTGTTCTAAATATAACAGAGCATAAAAATGGCACTGAGAAATTATATAAGTTGAATGACTTTCTGAATTTTATTTATTTATTTTTTGGCCAGCTGATGAATGATAAAACTATTGGCAGCCAGTTGGAATACATCCTGCTTTATAGAGTTTGAGTATTTAAAGAAACAAAACTGCCATGCACACTTATTTTTCTTAGTTTGTTGGTTTAGATGCTTTTTATTATTATTTGCTGTTACCATTATAGTCATAGATATTGTTCTAAGTAATTGTAGAATTATTTAATTGTACTTTTTAATTGTATAACGACATACTATCAAGCAGGGTAACTGTGTTCAACATTTATGTAAAAAATGAGAAATTCTTGAATAATATACAGTTGAAGTCAAAATTATTTGCCCTCGTGAATTTTGATTTATTTATTTATTTTTTTCAAATATTTCCCAAATGTTTAATAGAGTAAGGAATTTTTCCACAGTATTTCCTATAATATTTTTTTTCTGGAGAAAGTCTTGTTTGTTTATTTTATCTAGAATAAAAGCAGTTGCTGCTATAAACACTATTAGGACACATATATTGCACTAAAAAGTGAAAATTGGTTGTTTTTGCGTTATTTTGAGCAAATTCGTTCTTCCGGTTTGAAACGAATTTTTGAAGCTACGTCACGGCCATGAGATACTTAGGGGTAAATCCAGCCAGGAGAGTGGCTGGCTGTCTTTTTGAGGACGTTCTGACGCGTTTGAGTGAGCGGCATTAATTCATGAGAAAGACGTGCTTCAAACCAATCAGCGCGCTCTATTGTGTATGATGCGAAACTCCATTAATATGCATGATAGCTCCGGAGACTGTTTACGCTTGATAGACGGCAGAGAGACACCACGTTGTGTTGCTAAAACAAGTGAAAGAACAAGAATTTGGAGACACGGGTCGTCGGTGTGCTGCAACAAGGTTTTGTTTTCATTTTCCCTATATGAGAGATCTGCTGGACGTGTGGATTACAGTGCACGCGACGCGCAACAGAAACGCGTTTGTAAGGAACATTTTTACCCGAGAGTTTTTCGCATCTGGAAATGGTGAAATCCGGATTTGCCGCGTGTCTCCTTTAAATAAAAAGACACCGCTCCAGTTTGATTGTCCTGTCGCTACAGATTAGGTAAGTGTGTGCAGTGTTCTTTGTTTAACCCAGATTGCAAAGTTTGTCGTATTTTCAGCAGTGCTTTATTAGTTTTTAAAGACATACCTCAGTCAAAATGATTTAGTTACTAAGTTTACAGTATGTTAATATCACTGCAATATTACAGTACAATATTATAGACTGAAAGATCCGCTAATACTGCTCTCCGAGTGTAAACATGTAAACACAAACTATTCCCGTTGTGCAGGATTTTCGCCGCATTTTGTGACAGGATAGTCTATACACACACGGCTTTCTGACGCTACCTACCGAGTACATAAGTTACAGAGAAATGCGGAGGATTTTTTTTTCTCCCATTCGCCTTGCGGTATCAAAGCCTCTGTGTTTCTTTTGCCTGTGATCAGCACATGGCCAAATGGAAACTCCCTTCTATGCAAAACCTACCCTCTTTCCCTCCCCCGACACTCCCACACTCCCAGAGCTCGACACGCCCAACTTTCCTGACTTTTTTCAAACTAGAGGTGTGACAACACCCTGCTGAGACAGGGGGGTTTCATGGCCCTTTAAGCAATATTTTTTAGATTGTCTACAGAACAAACTATCGTTGCCTAGTTAACCTAATTAACCTAGTTAAGCCTTTAGCTGAATACTATCATTGAAACATATCTAGTAAAATATTATGTACCGTCATCATGGCAAAGATAAAAGAAATGATTAGTTATTAGAAATTAGTTAAAACTATTGTTTAGAAATGTGTTGAAGAAAAACTTTGTTAAACACAAATTGGGGGAAAAAGTATACAGAGGTGCTCATAATTCTGACTTATTAGTCTGACAACTGTACATATTAGAATTATTTCTGAAGGATCATGTGGCGATGAAGACTGATGAAATTCAAGCCATGGCATCACAGGAATAGATGACTTTTTAAAAATGTTTTAAATTGTAATAACATTGCCAGATATTTGTGTTCTGTATTTTGGTCAAATGAATGCAGCCATTTTTTTCACTTTTCCTTCAAAGATTAAAAAAGGGTACCAGTCTGTATCCAAATTGAACAACAATATAACTTGTATTTTTGTCTGTAGAACAATCCTGTTGAGCGTGATCTCACTGCTGAATGAACCAAACACCTTTTCTCCTGCAAATGTGGACGCCTCAGTCATGTTTCGCAAGTGGAGGGACAGCAAAGGCAAGGACAAGGAATACGCAGAGATTATAAGGTACCACTATTTTATCTTTTAAATGACTTCTTTGAAAACACATACTCAGCTTTTTCTATCAAATTATATTAAGTATAAGGGTCAGTTTATAACTTTTTAATATAATATAATTCTTTAATATAAATTCTTTTGAGCTACAGACATGAATGAGTGGTTTGTTAAGGAGCTAAAAATAATCAAGCTTAGAATTGTTTCATGCTGTGCTACAAAATGTCAAAAATGAATTAAACCACTGACATTGACTGAGATCTAGATTAAACATTGGCTACAGCCACATTCTGGCCACAAACGCTTCCATTGCACCATCCCACTGAAGTTTAGGACACACTGCTCTCTGAGCGTGTCTTTCTTTCCCTTGGGCAAGTAAACATTAGCAGAAATGTTGAACTTTTCCCTTATTGACATTCTTTTCTAACAAAACAGATCCCTCAGCAGAAAACATGATTTGCTTGTTCTTAGGGGGAAAAAGTATTGAAAATATTCTCTTGGGGTCAGCAAGATTTCAACCGTTTTTAAAAGAAGTCGCAGCGAGGTTGCATTTATTTTATCTAAAATAAAGTATGAAGGTTAATGATGAATAAAAGTAATAAAAATAACAGCATTTGTTAATTATGGTGGCTTGAGAAAGCCAACTTACTGTTACATTACTTAAACGTATTATTATTCTTCCGTCGTCTTCTTCTTCTCCTCCTAGACCGTTCATACTACAACCACCAAACCAACTCTAAACCTCCAAACTATACTGAATTAAGTTGCTATATCTTTTCCAACTGATCTGACTTGCGATTTTCCGAAAACTGACCCGGAAAATTCAGAAAAGTCCCATTGACTGAACATTGGTACAAACTTTCTGACCTTATAACTTTGCGCCAGACTGTCATACAGACTTAAGGTTGGGCTCATTTAAGTCAGACTACCAATCTGCCAATCACTGATGACCTTTCAACTTAATAGCCACACCCTGGCAACGACTTACGGCACCCTAGCAACTGTCCCAAAGACTTCCATTATAAAAAAACTGCCATTGACTTTAGCAACGTCTTAGCAACCACTAAGAATACCCCAGCAACCACCTAGCAACATCTTAGCAACCTCATAAAACACCCTAGCAATGCCTTATCAACTACTTAGAACACCCTAGCAACTGCATAGCAACAACCTGCAACTGCCTAGCAACACCTTAGCAACTACTTGGAACACCCTAGCAACACTTTAGCAACCACTCTGAACACCTTTGCAACTGCCTAGTAACCACTCGGGACACCCTAGCAACCACTCAGAAGCCCCTATCAACTGTCTAGCAAGAAACATGCCAATCCATACTAGAAACATGCTAACATACATGTACTTGTCTATCTATGCCAACTGTTTCAAACATCTTCAAAACTACTTCAGTTATTTAAACTTTGAAACTACTTCAAACTTTCAGACGAGGCTTTCTCAAGACACCATAAAGTTTGTCCACAAACTTTACTTTTCGAGTTAAAAGTTGTTGTCAACTTTATAAACATCTTTGTGTATATTTATAAAGGTCATCATCCAACATAAGGCAGTTGATATGGCTTTTGCATCTGGTATTTACAGAAACTCTGTTATAGGAACTAGCTACCATGCCTGGTTCCCTGAGAACTAAAATTTCCCGCATTTTCCTTGTTGCATTCGCAATTAACAACAGGTAAATGCCATTAACATTAGCTTACATAATATTCATGCCTTTACAATACTGTGGTGATTTTGGTATGGCATCTGTAGGTCCTATTATGCTGGACTAGACCCTACTCTGGTTTCCTCAATATCCCTTTTCCACCAGCATGAACTAGGTGCTAGTTCAGAGCTAGTGCTATTGCTAGCTCTGTGTTGATTCATACCTGTCAACCCTTCCGTTTTTCCCGGGATTCTCCCGTATTTTACAGTTCTATCCCGCTCTCATCCCGTAAAGGTATTTTCCTGTATTTCTCCCATCTATTTTTTATCTTTCTGAGAAGAGGCGATCCTCCCTATGCAACCCATATCGCCGAACCACCAGGGGCCGCCCTTGCTCTTAAATGTGATTCGGTTGTGTGCTTTCATTTTATTTAGGCATGGAAACACTTTGGAATAAACATAAAAACAGCGCGATTAATTTCCTTTTCATTACAGGCGCCATTGCCCCTATGCAATCCTCAAAACAGTCAGTTCATATAAAGATGCATGACTGTCAGCTGATGCTCTCCATAGTGATAATAGACGCTATTTCCCAAGCGGATTCTGTACGTACGCGATTTGATGCTGAGCTCAAGTGGACACTGGGTTTTGGGTGCGTGTTTAAACAGATATAAACACATAATAATAATAATAATAATAATAATAATAATAATAATAATAATAATGGCGGTTCATTCCGCTATGGCGACCCCAGATTAATAAAGGGACTAAGCCGAAAAGTAAATAAATGAATGAATGAATATTAATAATAACAACAACAACATCTAGACATGTCGATCTTGTTGTGTTTTCTTTTAAACACAACAAATTTTGTATTAAATGAGCATAAACGGTTAGGAAAACGATGCTTTCAATATAGATATATGCAGTTTTAAAGTGACAGCTCTGTTCTTTAATGTAATCAAACCAAAAAAATCTAAATGAGAGAATCATTCGCTGCTCTTTAATCAGAATGTTTAAGTTATACAGTGAAGAAAAGATGAGATTTGATAACTTGATTCTATTTCTTTATAATAGCTATTAGTTTTAATGAGCTGTACTGTTTGCTAATTTATTTGCAGATTTTTCTAATGTATACTAATTATTATATCCTTTGTAAATAATAATAAAAATGTATTACTGATCGTTTCAGAAGTTTATTTACAATGAAACAGCTCTAGATGAACATATTTATTTTTTTGGGGGGGAGATCCCTTATTTTCACATTCCAGTGTTGACAGGTATGGTTGATTTGATTAGCAAGGGGTAGAGAGTCTGGTACAAAATCACTTAGGGTGCACTCACACTATGCTATCCGAACCATGCCCAGGTGCATTTCCCAGTTTGTTTGATAAGTGTGAGTGCTCCAAATCGGGCCCAGGTGTGGTTCAGTCGGCCGGCTCAGTTAGGCATTGGCACGGCACGCTTGTAGTCTGAGTGCAAAGCGCGCCTAAGCCCGAAACTGAAGACGTAATGTTACTTTTAAGGGAGTGTTTCATATGGATTCATTAATCATTCTTACTTTTCAATGAACACGAACTGTCGTAGTTTATCGAAGACGCAAACCCCTCACTGCACGCCAGCTGCACCTTCAGCAAACCTCCTATTATGTGCAGCACGAGGACTTTTATGATAATTTAGGAGCGTCAAAACTTGTGGATCTGTTGGGCAAAATAATTGACTGTGTGTCACTGCATCCCAAACGACTACAACGATATAACTAAAGCAATCTCTACTGTGCTGAGTGAGAACTCTTCTCGTTCTGTTAAACTGAACAGTCGCATCAGTGATGATGTAGGTGTGCTCCGGTTTGGAAGGCAAAATGCAGTGTGAGTGCAGGCCGTCAGGGGAGAAGGGAGCGGGGACAATCTCGTTTCGGCACGGTTCAAGGCAACTGTACCTAGTGCGAGTATGCCCTTAATATGTCTCATCTTCTCCAGCATTGCAAACACAAAAGCATAAAATACAAATATCCCATCAACAAAAGTGGATGTTGCATTTCTATTAATATTAACGGCTTTGCAAACCTACTTCCAAACACAGCGAATCCAGCGTGTTTGTTTAGTGCACCATGTTTTGTATAGACTGAGATTACAAGCACGAATATTGTGTTTGTGCAGCATGCAGTACTTTCTATAGACAGAGATTACATGAGATGATAACATTTTTAGCATTATGTTCCACTGCTAATTCAGAAATAGTTCTAATACAATTTCTATACTTCTTTTTGTTCACGATAACCCTACTCTCAACTCCTGACACAAGCAGTTCTTACTTCTAGCCCACCAATGTTTTAGTGCAAATTAAAAAAACACCTTTCCTGGTTCAGAGTCAGTGCTTTAGGTGTCAAAAGACAAAGAAACAATTTGGAACTAGACTCTAAAAATGGTTTTTGCTGCTTGTTCAAACTACTTAAAGTGAGCTAAAATACAATTCTTGAATTTTTTTTGGAGAGGGGGGGACAACTTAATTGTTTTACTTCCAATCAACTTAAATTTGTCAAGTTAACATACTTGATCTGTGTTAGGACATCATGAATGAATTGTGTGGAACCCAGCATTTTTTACAGTGTAGGCTCTGAACCAGCTCTCAAATTGCCCTGGTGAAGAAAAAAAAGTACAACCAATCATTTCCAGTTTCTTTAAAAATGCCAAAAAAATGGGTGCTTCTGTTGACAATCAGTGGACTTAAATTTTTGCACCATAATAATAATAATGATAATAATAATAAATGTTATTTATATTATCATAGATGTCATAGACAGAAAGCTCTTCTAAATTTACCCGAGCATTTCAATATGCAAAATACTTATAATGACGTGAGCCACCCGGAATGAAGAAATTGATCAACATTAAGCAAACATTGTTTCATTTACAGTTTGTTTATTTGCTGTCCTAGTTTCGATTTCCCATTCTGAATGACAGTTTTGATACCAGATGTTAATGACAAATCCGCTTCAATTGACGCGTGAATGAAGCGGATTTGACGTTCGAATGAAGCGGATTTGACGTGCGAATGAAGCGGATTTTGGATTTATCCGTGCATTCCGCGTCTGGTGTGAAGACGGCATACATATATATTTCATATCGCAGCCTCTTGCGATTAGCTAATTGTAACGCTTTAAATCGTGATTCGATTAATTGCACAGCCCCAGTCACAATAATAATAATACTTTTTTATTTGTATGGCACTTTTCCTACATGCATGCAACTCAAAGCTCTTCACAAACAAGTATTAAAAAAAAAACAACATCAGTTGTTTAAGCCGCACTGATTTGCTGACGCTGTATATTTACGTTGTGCACAGGAAACAGGTGGTGTCAACTAAGGCAGATGCAGAACGAGATGGAGTAAAAGTACCGACGACGCTAGCGGAGTACTGCATCCAGACCAAAGTGCCTTCCCACGGCAGTACATCTGACCTGCTCTACGACGATCTGTACGATGACGACATCGAGGAGGATGATGACGACGAGGACGAGGCTGAAGCCGGAGGGATTAGCAGCGAAATGGCAGGGGACTGTTTCGGCGACGAAGAAGACTCTGGCAACGAGGAGTCTTGACCTCCTTCCCCATGTTTCTGTGACACTGACCTTCACCCACTTGCTATTCTTTACCCCAATGGCCTCATGTTTCAGATTCTTTCTCTTTTTTTCACCGTTCACCCAAAATCTCACAACTTCAGATGTGTGGCTTTACAGAACCTCCCCGTTCCTCAGTAAAGTACTCTATGGGTTCATAAAACTAGTCATTTGAGTATGTTCACATCCCACCTTCTCCTGCCTTTTAACCTCAGGGCTTTTGGATATTGAGAGCTTGTCACACCACCGTGAACATTGTTCATTTCAACACTTTCTTTATAACAACCCTATTGTAAGGGCTATTTTCTTCTGAAATTAAATTCTGTTATGATTTATTCACCTTCACATAGTTCCAAACCTGTAGAAGTGTCTATTATGAAAAAAATATGTTTCTCCGTAGATTATAGCTAGATAATCATTTCATTCAAAATGACCACTACATTGTAGGTGGGAAAAAGTCAATAAAAAGGTTGAGCTGGGCCGATAAATGATATTATATCAAATCGCGGTAAGATTTGTCAATAATTATAGACTCTGGATTTTTTTTACTGTATATTGATCTAAGAGCCAATCAAACAGCAGAAATGTGCAACAATGGGAATCTAAAAGTGTGTTGATATTAGAGATGTAGCGAATTTTCGGCCACCGAAAATATATCCGTCAAAACTACTTTATGCCATTTAATGGACCCTCTAATTTTTCTGGCTTTAGTTATTGTTGGGATACTCTTTTAAATCTGGAAGCATTAACAACTCGAAATATTTATCGTTTAATATGAAAAAATAATTATCGAGATTGCATTTTTACAGTATCGCCCAGCCCTAAAAAAAAAGTGAAGTATGTCTCAATTCACAGTATTCATAAAACAACAAAGTATACCAATGAACTGCAACACTTTCCAAAGTGTGAATATGATAAACTGGCAGATGTGAATGGCAACTAAAATCCTAAGTATAGTCACTCACAATAGACTTATTCACCGATAGCATAGGCATGTTTTTCGTCAATCCAAATACAAGTGGATGATGCTGAAACAGAGGTAAATTGAGACTGAAATGTACTGAGCTTGTAGACTCTCAACCACTTTCCAGAGGTCACATTCGATTGGAATGTTTGTGGTGTAAAAGCTCATGCGTTCAAATAGCCACAAAAGCCCACCTACTCTCAGCCTACTGAACCAACAATTGAACGTTATAGGATGTGTTAGGAGAAAACTCACCAAAACCAGGCTCATTCTTTTCAGTAATCATGCATTACACAAAGTGATGTGAAGTAGAGCATACCAAAACAAGAGTAGGAGGTAATGGTGACATGTTTTAAATGGCCAATTGTTGGACCCCTGAAATTTTCAGGGATGTCTTTTATTACCAAATACAGTTTGGTAGTTTAAATCAAAGACACCGCACAGGATTGGAAATGAAATAAGGGTGAGTAAATGATGATAAAATACCCTTTTTTGAGATAACTTAACCCTTCAACCCACCCATGGGCTACTTATGTCTGGTAAAACCATCAACAAATGAATGTTTTCTGTTTGTTCCTGAACGTTCACGTATGTACAGTTTCTTCAAAGCAGCATAGGGCTTCTATGTATCCACAAGAAAGGAAAGTATTCAAGGCTGGGAAAATGGGAGACTGAACAGACTGTTTCTTTCTCATAAAAACGAAGCGTCAGCCATCCTCATCAGCCGGGTCACCTTCGCCACTGCTAACTACAAAATCACCCAAATCACTTGAGCTTTTCTGAGCCATTAAATCACAGTGTCAGATTATATGGCACATGAAGGTGCTTTCAAGTGCTCAGCATTTAAACGACTTCCAGCACACCTTCGTTTCTCTAATTCAGGATTGATTTAACCCTGAATATTCGATCCACTGATTTCTGACTAAAGGAAATCACGCAATTTTGTTTTTAGAAACACACATACTATTGGTAAGTGATCACGTATGAGTGCCCGAGCAGCTGTACCAAACCATTTCCTCACAGAGTTTATCAAGTACGGGGTTTGAGATCAGTGACTGCTGAGGACATTTCGCTCATCATCATGAGCCCTCTCATCCCTGGGTTTTTTTTTTTTTTTGCATCAGCAACGTGCCGTGGTGGGCCGTAGCTTTCAAAAGCATGCTTGTGTGTTTTCTGTGTTTTCTATCAATCATTGAGGCACTGAGGTCTCATTATTGAGGGCGGAAGACGTTTATGCACATGGGGTCTCAGGTACACTTTTATTCCTGCAAACCAGCCAAGGACACCTGATTCCCAATCCTCCAAATCCCCTCCAAAAAGGAGCGTCGATGTGAGGACCGCGAGGGAAACGGTGCTTTCGTTTTTCTGCCGAGCATCAGGAACTCGTTGAACTACTAAAACAATCGTTCCTGATTTAATCACTCTGGCCTACGAGCTCAGAGACACGAACTGATTAAAACAGACTGGATTTTTCACATTCAGCAAGAGACTCTCGGTGTATTACACCCCTGTGCACAGCAAAACTAAAAGTTAATTTTGAAAAAACAAATGTTGTGACATTAGTCGACAGTGGATTTGTCTTGAAGGACTTTATTATTTGTGTCACGAGTGTGTTTTTAATGTTTCATTATTTTTGTTTTCTCCATATACTATTGTTTGGCAGGATTTGTGGTCCAGGGTCAGATCAAAAACAACCGAAGTCATTATTTGCTCTAAGTTTAATGCATTTCCTTTTTCTTGTAATGATGTTAAAGGGAATACCATTCTGAATACTCACTTGAGGAGGATTGGAGAAATAAGCTTTGAGGTTGGGGGGTGGTGGTGGGGGGGAATTGTCCGGTATGATCGTTTTAAGACTGTGCTTGTATGATCACAATACAATTCATTTTTGTTTGAGTGTATGTACAGGAGTTAATGCTCCTTAGCAATTAAACCATTAGACAACACATAGAGAGGTGCTTTTTAGTTCATGATGGTGTTGTCGGCTACTTAAACAGTAGTCAACATTTGAAGTGGATCAAAACATGTTTGCAAAATTATGCCAAGACAAAAATGGGTGTTGTTTAGTAGTTTTAGGACAACTTTGATAAAAGGGGGTGAGATCCACTTCAAATGTTGACTACTGTATATGCACACACATAACTTTTTATGCAGGAGTATGAAACCTAAAATTACTGAATTAAATGCAAGTAAAACACAAAAGATAAAATACTAATAGTTAAACTAAAAATAATATTAAAAATTAAATATGATTTGTCAAAATGGCTGAAAAGTGATGAATACAGTTACTAGTAATACAATTTAATAGTTTATCACTTAACCAAAGACTGTTTACATCAAATTATTTGCCTTATTCTGAATGAGACAATAATATGATTAAGGTGTTTACATGAGTTGCTTTTTGAATGTTGCTGTCATGATCCCGTTTTACGTTATATCGATATATTACGTCATTGCATCACCACGCTGTCCACATTTCCTCTGGAGTTTCATGTAATTTCGGGTGTTTCATTTATAATTTGTTGACTTTAACTGCAGTTTGGCACTTTAATTTTCATTTAGGAACATTTCATGCATGGGCCCGTGATAAATGAGGTATAGGATGCACGTATGAACTACTGGAAGAGTGTTGTTTTAATGGAATTTGATACTGCATGCCGTAAGGGAAAAAAATCTCCGCATTTCATGATGCAGGTATCTGTGGTTCTTCACTGACTCGATAGGTGCAGAGAATATTGTCAAACAGACGTGTGTATAGACTATTGTCTCAAAATGCAATGTAAGTCCTACACGCCGGTAAAAGTTTGATTAGGTGTCAGAGAGTATGTTTACATGGACACCAATAATCCGATTAAGACAATACTTTGATTAAGAGTCTATCATTTAAACAGCAATTTTTGATTCAATCAATTCATTTTAGTCGCATTATTGAAGTGCAGTACATACATGTAAACACCGCAATCAAACTATTACCGTGGTGTAAGATTTTCGCCGCATTTTATGATAAGATAGTCTATGCACACACGGCTGTTTGACGTTATTCTCTGTACCGAGTCAGTGAAGGACCACACACACCTGCATCGAAAAACGTGGAGGTTTTTTCCAATACGGTGTGCGATATCAAATTCCATTAAAACAACACTCTTCCAGCAGTTCATACCTGCATCCAATATCTCATTTTTCATGGGTGGATGCATGAAATGTTCCAGAATTATAGTGAAAGTGCCAAACTGCAGTTAAATTTGACAAATTAAAAAGGAAACACCCGAAACAACTGTGGATATCCTGGTGACGCAATGACATTAATCGAATTATGTGCATAACATGTAAAACGGGATCATGACAGGAACATTCAAAAAGCAACTCTTGTAAACACCTTAATCATATTATTGTCTTATTCAGATTAAGGCAAATTGATTACTGATGTCCATGTAAACGTAGTCTGTGTCATGTCTGTACTGCATTTCAATAATGTGACTAAAATCGACATACTCCACATGTCTTAACTAGATTTGTTTAGCTCGATTATGACCTTAATCAGATTAAATTAATAAAAAATCACTGTTTACATGGTAGATTCTTAATCAGAGTATTGTCTTAATCGTATTAAAATAAGATTATTGGTGTCCATGTAAGCAGTGTGGTCATGAAAAAGTTTCTTCTATCAGTTTTAATTTCAAATTCAAAAATGGCAGATTATTATTTATTTATTGTTTGTTTGTTTATTATTTATTTATCGTTTACATTTCCGAGGAACAATATGAAAGGACCTACTGGTTTAATGGTTATAAGCATATATAAACATACAGTAAGTCCAACTTTGGACCAGATGGTGGTGTTGATACGACTGAGTTAAAGACTTCAAATTCTGCTGTGGTTAATATTCAGACTATCCTCTATCTGTGTGCCAAATCTCATAACAGTTTGGTGAGCTACTATAGACTCAAAAGCAAAAGGATAAAGTGCTTAGCCTTAAATACTAATTAAAACCATACATGAATGATACTAAAACAGTTCAGTTTTGGAGCAGTGTTTCATTTACTAGTTTCATTATAATTGCAGCAGAACAATCTACATGACACAAGGTTCACCACAAAATAATTTGCATACAGCGTACATTCCTGATGTACCATTTAGCTTCTCATTTATTATTCATGATTTATTTGCAACTAAATCTAAAATGCAACTCTGAAAAGTGTTACAGTATGTGGATAAACTGTAAAAACAAGGTGAAATTTAGATTGGATTATTGGCTGTGTATGTAAAGAACTGACAAAAAATAGCTGAGTCTCATTTTTCAAGCCTTACCGTCTTTCCAGTTAAATACAAGCTTTATAAATCATACTGTTAATTACCACAGTAAAAAGGTGTATGTTTACGATGGCTGTTTGGCCAGTAGACTTCCTTTATATTGTACTAAATGTGTTTAGTTTTTCTGTGGTTATTAACAGCAAGCCTCAGATGGAGTTACTAGAGATTACGCTGCACTGAACCCGGAACATTCTTTAAAATGAATAACTGCTTTGTTTAGTTGGTTGGTCGAGAGTTCAAGGTTGTAAGGTTAGATGCAAGGCTTTCTCTTGACATTTTCAAATACAAGGAAGCAACCTATAATATGAATTTTCAGACACAAAGAGACCGATGTCAAAAATCGGTCAAACTCATGCAAAACACCAGCTCGTTTTTTAAACTGTCACGAATTCAGCATCCTAAAACAATTATCAATACCAATGCAAGTACTGTCAGTGTTAGTGTAGATGTTAGGGTTTGCCGTGTGTTTCTAAATAGCGCTGTGCTGCTGTAAGTGTGTCCTGTAAGTCCTGGTATTGTGCCAGCTTGCAGGCTTCCTCTAGTTTGGCCCATCTGTAATCCCGGTGTTCGTCAGAGAGAATGACCTGTGTGTTTGGGTCACGGAGCTCGGCCAGCCAGTACACGACCTCTTTGTCCTTCCCCCGGACACCTGATAATGCAACCTCTGCAGGAAACCACCACCCATACGCAGGTGATCTTTACCTAAACCCGCTTCTTCTTGAGTTTCTCTCAAGGGCGGTGTGGTGAGGAGTCGTCCTCTCCAGGGTCAAACATGACCTTATGGAGCGGAGGACCATGTTATTTATTGGGTAAAAACACTGAGGAAATTGCAGATGGTCAAATGTCTTTAACTTAATTTATTGCTGGCTTTACCTAAAGATAGTCTGGTGAATCACCCCAATAGGTGGTGTGTTTTTTATAATAGTAATAATAATACAGTGAAAAAAAAAATATGCATTGGATTTACCAAGTGGTTGGAAACAATTTATATGGGCTGAATTTAAACAAATTAAGTTGAACATTACTAAATTTAATTTGTTTGTTTAAATTAAGCCCATATAAATTGTTTGCAACCACTTACCTAATTGTCTTTTTTTATTGTCACTTATTGTCCATTTTTTTTACCTAATACTATAAAAATACAGTGCTCAGCATAACTGAGTACACCCCATTTAAAAAAAAAAGAATATTTTTATCCATTTCTCAGTGAATATAGGCAATGTATTTTGGTGCACTTAAACAAAACTGATTTTCTAAACAGATATATTTATTAAAATAATATTTAAGTCACCAAACATATTTAGAAATTGAAAGATAATACAATTAAATTCAAACAAAATATTGCAAATAAAATTACAACCTACAAAATTTCAACAAAATGTTTCATTTATTTGCTTCTCTTGATTATTCCTCTTTTTAAAAATGTGTTTTTAATATTTTTCTATAACATATAAATTTGGCTGTACTAGTTTTTAGACTTATCATAAGTTATTTTGTTAGATAAGCTTCAGATTTGGCTTCAGTACTGACTAATCCAGGGGTGCCCAAACTCGGTCCTGGAGGGCCGGTGCCCTGCATATTTTAGTTCCAACCCTAATTAAACACACCTGAACCAGCTAATCAAGCTCTTTCTAGGTATACAAAAATTTCCAGGCAGGCGTGTTGAAGGAAGTTGGAGCTAAACTAAGCAGGACACTGGCCCTCCAGGACCGAGTTTGGGCACCCCTGAACAAATCTAATGAATATGCGCAAATAGAATATTGTAGAGCTTCCTATTAAAAATATGAATTTAAAAGATAGATTTGTGAGGGGTGTACTCATATATGCTGAGCACTGTACCTATAGTCCTTTAAATTGAAATTAAAACAATTATAAGTAATACACTTTTTAATATTGTATTTATTTAATAGTGCTGGGCAAAAAATAATTGCAGTTAATCGAATCCAAAATAAAAGTTTGTTTTGACAATTTAACTGTGTGTACTGGGTATATTTATTATGTATAAATACACACAGGCATGAATATATCTGATAAAATGTTTATTTATGTTCAGATATAAAATGTGTGTATATGATACAAATTATATATAATTTTAAACATCTATGGAAAATTGTTTTGAATAATTTTGTTTCTATGCATGTGTGTGTGTGTGTGTATAACATACATACATACATATAAACCATTTCCTATGAACATTTCCTGCTTGTTATCAAACTATTTCATAACTGTAACAAGAGGCAATTCAACCAGGACTTAATGTTAAAACAGCGGTCATAACATTATCAATATGTGGCTCTTTTTGGATTCTCGGAAGCTACAGAAATTAAAAATGTAATCAAGAAATACGTTGGGACCATTGTTTTTGTTTACATCCCTCAAAATGGTCAGCACTAATATTTAATCATATTTAATATTTTTTATTGAATCTGAATATTTTGCAATGTGTGAGAGACCTGTTGTCTGGGTATTTTTATTTATTTTTTGTAGAATTAAAAAGATATACTTACAAAGGTCTTACATTTAAAAAAAAAATGAAAAAAATAAATAAATAAATGTGTAATTCAACTTACTGATTATTTCACCCTGTACATTAAAATGTGTCCATTGTTTTGCATTAATTTAAATACTAATTCACTGTAATCTTTATATCCACTGTCTTTCAAATCACCTGCTTTACCACATTTCAATTACAAGTTCATCATTTAAAATTGTTAATGTTCACTTTTTCTTTTATATATTTCTAAATTTACAGATAAAATAAGTATGTTGTGTCCCACTTTCTGTATATAAAATTACTTTCACTTAAGTTAATATGATGCAAATGATATTTCGTCTTTACCACATACATTATGTTCTGTGAGAAGATAATAACCCATTATGTGAGCTGATGCTGTGAGATGCACCTTTGGGTTGGTGTCCAGTGGTGTTCTCCATAAGAGGTTGCAGCAGCAGGAACTCTATGTTATCAGGTGGAGGCAGCTGAGCCAACAACGAAAGATGACAAATCCACACGCCCCGGCAGTGCCATATCCTGAAACACAATCAACATTCTGAAGTCCTGGATATTGTTATACACATTATTCATTTAGTTTTTAAAATTAAAAATGATAATGGGTTATATTATATTTTAACACACTATTTCTGTTTTTAAACTACTCTTTGAAACTTTGATTACTAGATCCCTTACAAAACCATATTTTAAGCTTTTTGTTGTTTGTTTTTTAAGAGTTTCCAAGTTCAAAGTCCAAGTTAACTTAGCATTAGGCAAAACGACACGCTTTAAGAAACAACAGTGAAGGTTAATAGACAGTTTGAGCTCTGCACAGACAAACTAGCTGGTTTAAGACGGTTAAAGCCATCTAAAGTCTCCCGAAAGCGTTATTTAAATACACATTGTTGACTGAAAACAATTATGAATGAACTTGTGCTCACTTATGTGGAACAAGCACATGACAGAATGCTAACACCATTCAATAGTAGCTTAAAGTAAATCGCGTGGTTTAACTAACGTAATCATTTCACTTACTTCTAGCGGATATTGATTAATTGTTCCTTTTTGTTTAGAAGATATATGATATAGTTTGGTTCGTTAATAAGTGAATGTCACGAATAATACATACAGGCTACTTTCTGTTTTCAATTGGGGAACCGCCGCGTAAAGATGACGTTCAAGATCACGCAGGGCTGATTCGCTCTCTGATTGGCTGACTGGCTGGTTATTTAAATAAGCCTTTTTAATGTGTTATAAAAATACAACAGGTCTAAAAGGTGATTTGAGAGTGAATTATTATATTTAAAACGTTAAGAATCGATCAATACATTTTGAATATTAGTGTATGACGGGCAATTCTGACTGATAATAATGATAATAATTAAATATATTTAAAAATTCATTTCATTTTGATATTACAGAACTGGCAGTTCATTTATCTTTCATTCAATGATGTGCCATTAAGTTTTATACATGAAACAAAGATAATGTTGAACGCGTTGAGTTGCTGTGATGATCTGCAGGGCTGATAGGACCGACCGCAGCACCCGGTGGACTGAAGATAACAAGATCCTCCTCATAAGAAACTGACGCACATAGCACAGCATTCACACAACCAGCAGCACCAGGAGGTAAAACTCTTTCAAATATTTGTGGTAATAATGTCTATGTGACCAAATATGATGTACAAACATATATTGATGCTGATTTTATAAGTATACATGAGCGTAGTTTTGCTTGGAGAATGTAACAGTTTTGTATGTGCTCTGCTTTTCAGTTGTTTCATTTATGATAATCGAGAAAACGTGTTGTTTACTGAGGAGAATGGCAGCTAAATACAAGCAAGAACTAATTAAATATTAATAGGATACCTGATAATATTTATGTTACTTCATTTTTTGTAATCATTTTATTCTATTTATCGTTTATCTTCAACGATAAACTAGTTTTCGTTTGTTTTAAACCAAAGAGATATGTCTGTTAAAAATTACTGTTTCTTTTTTCCAATATGGACTAACATATTCATCATAATGAAGGGATAGTTCACCCCAAAAAAGAAAATCTACACACTATTTACTCATGCTCAGGTGGTTCCAAACCTTTGTTTTTTTATGTTGACCACAAAAGAAGATATTTTGAAGAAAGTCGAAAACCTGTAACCATTGAAATCCAGGTTAAAACAAATACTATGTCGATGGTTACCGGTGTCCTGACATTTTATCCTACCCCTCAGATTATGCTACCAACACTGTATTTGAATAGTTCTGAGGTTGGGGTTAGGAATTAGGTAGGTTAGAGCAATATTACAGCTTCACATCACACTACTCCACATTAAATTTACACTGGTAGCAAAATCTAATATAGCGTATTGCATCATCAAAATGTGCTACCTACTTTTTGAATGGAAGGTAGGACAATCTGACTAGATAGGACAAATCGACAGAACACCGCTTTTCGAGCTTTCTTTAATACAAGAAAAAAAGTCAAACAGGTTTGGAGCTAGTGTTGTCATTTTCATATACTTTTTGGGTGAAACTATCAATTTTAAGATGGTTTAAATAAACTTGTAGCATCATAAAAAGCAAATATTGTGTAAGTGTCCCCCAGACTTCAGTTTTGGCCAATGCTGTATTTATATGTAAAGTTAATAGGTTAGTTTGAGCATCTGATTTGTGTTTTTAGCATAAAATATTGATAATAATTAATAATTTTCTATTGCATTTGCATAATTTATTTGATACTATTTTATTTTTATTTGCATTCTAAACTGCTATCTATCTGTCTGTCTGTCTGTCTGTCTGTCTGTCTGTCTGTCCGTCCGTCCGTCCGTCCGTCCGTCCGTCCATCCATCCATCCATCCATCCATCCATCCATCCATCTATCTATCTATAATAAAATACCAACAATACACAAATATATACTCGCTTCTCATTTTTCAGTGTACTTTATAATTTACAGTTATTAAAAAAACGTCTTGCTAACAAAATAATTGTGCCAAAGTATAAGGTCGTTCTTCAATATATTACTTTTATTATTATTATTATTATTATTATTATTATTATTAAACATTACATTTAGCTAAATTCAGCTGCATTGGATGGACGGCAAAAAAAACTACAGTTTTTCTCCATCACTTTGGTGCATTTCTCCCAACACTATTTACATTTGCACAACAGTTAATGCATTTCTCAAAACAATTAGTACAAACTGCAAAACCTAGTTGATAACATGCAAAAGCGTGTCACTTGCTCAAAATGGAGAGTTCATTCCTCAAAAGCAAGTATTGATGTCAATGAAAGTGTCAGTGTCATCAAAATGAAAAGTCCTGACACCATTGTTTATGAACAAGATAGTCAAATGGCTTTGTCATGTTTTCATTTTGACAGTTTACTCTGTACATTTTCTCCAATGCAAAAAAGTCAGATTTTGGTGACACGTCCTAAAAATGCTCAAGACAGCACTAGATACTATTTGCACAGCCATTTGAAAACTACAGTAAAGTCAGACATCACTGCATTTAGTGAGGTATCTGAGTACAAGACACTGAATATGTATGTTTCACATTTTTACAGCATTTGCTCCTTACAATTCTAATTTATTCACAGCATTGTGCAAAAGAATAAATACACCCTTATTTACAACAAACATAAACTTCCTTTAGGTAGAGCTGAGCACAACTGTAAACAATACTGCAGTACATACTGGAACTGAACCTACAACACACATAGGTCTGTTAATCATTCATTAAATTGTTCAATTTAGAAGACATTTTCAGAAAAAAAGATTTCCTTGACAGATTTTGAGAACTAGTTCAACATTTTTGTATGTAATGACTCAAGTAATGAAATGAGGACTATTAGTTTTATATGGAATGACTATTCAGCATTCACAAGTTTAGTTCATTTTTACTGACATGACATAAGCAAATGATAATGTTATAAAACAGCAGAGAGTTGTATGAAAGCAATTGATGCATGACCAAAAGCATTTGCAATTTGCTGGAAGGAATGAGAAACTGCTACTATGATGTGCACAAATGACTAATTGTTTTGGGAAATGCATTAACTGTTGTGCAAATGTAAATAGTGTTGTGAGAAATGCACCAAAGCCACTGAGAAAAACTGTAATATTATTTTTATTAAACAATACATTTAACTAAATTCATCTGCATTGGATGGACGGCAAAATATATTAATTTCACTAAATTCTATTTTCACAGGAAACATTATTAAAACGCATCCATGGATGAAAAGAAGCCTTCCCGCATGTACTTCATCGGCAAAAAAGAAGATCTCATTCAGGCCAAGAGAACGACTGTAACGCTGGACGGAAGAGACATCCTTTTGATGTATCATCAGAGAACTTTCTACGCAATGGACCTGCAGTGTTACCGTGAGTAGCATGAAAAGCATCTTTGCTAATTTGTTTCCACTAGAGGGAGACAAAGTATCAAATTGAGCACTGCGATAATGCTGCTGAGGACATATGGCAAAATCAAAATAAGGAGAGGTCATTTGTTCGGGTCACCTTTTTTTATGCACGTGACTACAGCGATTCAAATGATGGGTTGCATTTACGGTTTGAGGAACTTCCATTCAAAAGAACTGAAACAAATCACTTTAAATGATAAGAGTGCACTACAAAATAATCTATATACATATGCTGTAAAACCCAACAGTCAACTTTAATAAATAAAATACGTGTAGTTAACTCAAAATTGACTGAAAGTTAATTCTACTGATTTAAAATGAGTTTTAAATTCAGTGTTGAAGGTAATGAGTTAATTAAATACCTCATTACTTCAACTTAAATAGAGTAGCCTAAGTTCACAGTACTCATATAAATTAGTTTTTTTAACTCAAATAGTTTGGAGCAATCGGCTTCCTCAAACGGTTTGAGTTCTCTTCATTTATTGAGTTTTACTGTACTCAGTTGGTTCGAGTTATATATATTTATTGGGTTTTACTGTGCTCAAATTGCTTCATTTACTCAAATGGATTAAGTTCACAGTACTCATTAGGATTAGTTTTTGAACTTAAGTGGTTTGTTGCACTCGGTTTTCTAAAAAGGTTTGAGTTACCTTAACGTTTTGGGTTTTACAGTGCAATAAACAGTAAACGAGAGGTAGGTTTGGCTTTGTGCTTTATTTTATCCATCATGAAAATAAAATTATACTTGGTATTTTAACATGACATTAGTTTTACTAGTATTATAATATCTGTGGTCAAACCTCTTTTGTGTTCAATGTGTTTTGATCTTCAGATTATTTTCAATATTTGTTCAATATTTTCAATATAATTTATAGTAATTTTCAATATTTGTACTTTATCCCAGTTGACATAGCAGAGTGGGGCCAAAATGGGCACCATATGAGCTTGAAACATGGGCCCTAAATGGGTTTGTTTATGGGTTCCATTTCGACACTGGCTCTATCTAAATTAGCCCATAAGAATCTCACATTTAATCTGACTGACTGGCAACATGCATAAATCCCATATTAGTCCCACTTAAAGCATATATGCTGTATTTACAAGGGCCCATTATGGGTTTATCATTGAGAACTTGACTGGCCCCACATGTGTTTTGAGGCATCATACTACATAAAATGTCTACAGTTTTAAGATAAATTCTTCAAATCCAAAAACTTTTTGATCCACTTCAAATGTTGACTACTATGTATATACTGTATAAACGTCAGGATTTTAGTTTGGTAAATGTCAAAAAACGTTTAAAAAAGGAATAGAAATTACAATGTTTTTCCTCCATGCTTTTCAGTTTTCGATTTTTAATGAATGCATAATCAAGTGAACACTTTTATTCTGGACATCCAAACCAGTAAACAAAAAATATTAAAAATGGAAAATAATACATTTTTCTTTGTTAGCTATGTTAAAAATCTGTGATATTCTTGGTTTAAAAGTGATTATAAAATAAAATGTAATTATTAAAAAATGTTTAAAGGTTACATGAAGCGCTTTGAAATGTGCATTTTTTATTCAATGTTTGTAGAGATCCTTTGATTGGTCAGAAGATTTGATGAGGTGACGTAAAAAATAGTTGATCTATTTAGGTGGAAATGCAAACTGCAAACTTGGGATGTTTATGTCAGTTTCTAAACACACACTAGCTAATAGATACAGTGCATCCGGAAATTATTCATAACGCTTCACTTTTTACACATTTTTTATGTTACAGCCTTATTCCAAAATGGATTAAATTCATTTATTTCCTTAATTCTACACACAATACCCCATAATGTGAAAGAATATTTTTTGAAATTGTTGCAAATTTAGTAAAAATAAAAAACCTGAAAAATCACATTCATTCATTCATTCATTTTCTTGTCGGCTTAGTCCCTTTATTAATCCGGGGTCGCCACACCGGAATGAACCGCCAACTTATCCAGCATGATTTTACGCACCGGATGCCCTTCCAGCCACAACCCATCTCTGGGAACATCCACACACTCATTCACACACATACACTACGGACAATTTAGCCTACCCAATTCACCTGTACCACATGTCTTTGGACTGTGGGGGAAACCGGAGCACCCGGAGGAAACCCACGCGAATGCAGGGAGAACATGCAAACTCCACACAGAAACGCCAACTGACCCAGCCCAGCCGAGGTTCGAACCTGCGACCCAGCGACGTTCTTGCTGTGAGGCGACAGCACTACCTACTGCGCCACTGCATTGCCTGAAAAATCACATGTATATCAGTATTCACAGCCTTTGCTGTGAAGCTCTAAATTGAGCTCAGGTACATTCTGTTTCCACTGATCATTCTTGAGATGTTTCAGCAGCTTAATTGGAGTTCACCTGTGGTAAATTCAGTTGATTGGACATGATTTGAAAAGGTTTGAAATGTATGTAGTTTGAAAACAAACCAAGCATGAAGACAAAGGAATTGTCTGTAGACCTCAGAGACAGGATTATCTCGAGGCACAAGGCAGGGGAAGGTTACAGTAAAATTTCTGCTGCTCTGAAAGTTCCAATGAGCACAGTGGCCTCTATCATCTGTAAGTGGAAGATGTTTGGAACCACCAGGACTCTTCCTAGAGCTGGCCGGCTATCTAAGCTGAGTGATTAGGGGAGAAGGGCCTTAGTCAGGGAGGTGATCAATACCCCAATGGTCACTTTGTCTGAGCTCCAGCGTTCTTCTGTGGAGAGAGGAGAACCTCACAGAAGGACAACCCTCTGTGCAGCAATCCACCAATCAGGCCTGTATGGTAGAGTGGCCAGACAGAAGCCACTCCCCGCCTGAAATTTGCCAAAAGGCATCAGAAGGTCTCTCAGACCATAAGAAACTAAATTCTCTGGTCTGAAGAGACTAAAATTGAACTCTTTGGAGTTAATTCCAGGCGTTAGGTTTGGAGAAAACCAGGCACCGCTCATCACCAGGCTAATGCCAGTCCTACAGTAAAGCATGGAGGTGGCAGCATCATGCTGTGGGGATGTTTTTCAGCAGCAGGAACTGGAAGACTAGTCAGGATAGAGAAAAAGATGAACACAGCAATGTACAGAGACATCCTGAATGAAAACCTGCTTCAGAGTGCTCTTAACCTCAGACTGGGGCGACGGTTCATCTTCCAGCAGGTCAATGACCCAAAGCACACTGCCAAAATATCAATGGAGTGGCTTCACAACAACTTGGTGAATGTCCTTGAGTGGCCCAGCCAGAGCCCAGACCTAAATCCTACTGAACATCTCTGGAGAGTTCTGAAAATGGCTGTACACCGTCGCTTCCCATCCAACCTGATAGAGTTTGAGAGGTACTACAAAGAGGAATGGGCAAAAATTCCCAAAGACAGGTGTGCCAAGCTTGTGGCATCATATTCAAAAGGACTTGAGGCTGTAATTGCTGCCAAAGGTGCATCAACAAGGTATTGAGCAAAGCCTTTGAATACTGATGTACATGTGATTTTTCAGGTTTTTATTTTTAATAAATTTGCAACAATTTTAAAAACTTTTTTTTCACATTGTCATTATGGGGTATTTTGTGTAGAATTTTGAGGAAATAAATGAATTTAATCCATTTTGGAATAAGGCTGTAACATTAAAATATGTGGGAAAGGTGAAGCGCTATGAATACTTTCTGCACTGTATCCTTAAAAATAACAGACAGACAGAATTTTATTTAAATTTTACATGACCTTAAAAGGTATAAAAATGTATTTTAGTCATGAAATCATTTTACTCAGTTACTGTACATACCATGAAGATGCCATATGTTCATACCTATATGGGTTCCACATTGTAAACTACACATGGGACCAACATAAATTGCTCGTTTTCAGCCCATGCATACATAGATCTCATAAAGGTCCCACCTATTATAACCTATATGGGACCCACAGTGCTAAACCCACATGGGAAACACATATATTTCCCCTGTTCAGCCCATGCCCACATGGAACCCATGCAGCCCGGAAATAACCCATATGAGGCCAGTTTCTGTGGATATTCATAGTATGCTGCAAGTACATTTTTAATTCTAATAAGTAATAGTAAACAAATGAAATGTGGAATACTGTGAATAATGTCTTCATCTGATTGTTTACATTTAATGGAAGTTACTCCCATAATTCATACAAAGCATCATGGGGCATATGAAAACTGTCTTTTGTTTTCTTACAGATGCTGGCAGCACGTTAGAAACTGGAGATATTGAGGTAAAGCCATTCTTCTCAAGCCACTGACTCATTCAATGATCCGTAAACACACTTGACATGCATTGTTACCTCCCATGACCCCGTTTCCCATTTCACGCACAGGAAATCAACAGCAAACTCTGTATCGTGTGCCCAAAGCACAAGTATAAGATCACTCTGGCTGAAGGTGAGGATTTATACAAGGCAACAAACCCAACAGAAAAAGTGCCTACCCCGCGGTGGTACTCCAAAGGCATAAAGCAGAGAGTGCACAAAGTGACGGAGGTGGACGAGGACATCTTTGTGACGGTGTCCACCTGCCCGGTGTGGATCGAGTCGGACTATTATCAGAGTGAGAAGGGCAGAGCAGAGTTGAAAAAAGCGCAGGAGTCGGGCAACGCAGAGGCAGATGTCAATGCAGATGAAGACGTTTAGAGAGATCCTGAGGGAACCGCATATATTAGGATTGAGGATTTCAGAGGCAGTCTGCATGAATAAAACTGCAATCTGACATCACCAATCAAAATATTTCCTCCTTTTTGAGTCAGCGGCAGGATTTCTGTGCATCTCCGGGATTCACAGCGACGGCTTGTCTTTCAAGACCACATTTCTCAGCTAAAGACTGATGGATAAGTAAATTTTGAGTTATATGATGACTTTTTTAAAAAAGATTTTATTTTATGTGTGAATACGATATTTAATGCAAAAGAGCTCTAAGTTGCAGTATTTTAACTTAAATTAGGACGTCTTTTTGCATTTATGTTTGTATCAAATTGAATTCAGATAAATTTTATAAAAATAAAAATATGGCAAATAATGATTCATTGTCATTGAATGTAATATATTTCTGTCAAAACAATGGTGGTGGTGTAATGGTGTAATTTTCTTAGCACACTTTGGGTCCATTAGTAACAAATGAGCATCGTGTCAACGCCACAGCCTACCCGAGTACTGTTGCTGACCATGTCCATCCCTTTATGACCACAGTGTACCCATCTTCTGAAGGCTACTTCCAGCAGGATAACGCGCCATGTCATGAAGCGTGAATCATCTCAGACTGGTTTCTTTAACATGACAATGAGTTCACTGTACTCAAGAGGCCTCCACAGTCACCAGAGCTCAATCCAATAGAGCATCTTTGGGATGTGGCGGAATGGGGGATTTGCATCATGGATGTACAGGCGACAAATCTGCAGCAACTGCTTGATGCTATCATGTCAATATGGACCAAAATATCTGAGGAATATTTCCAGTACCTTGTTGAATCTATGCCACAAGGATAAAGACACTTTACTGTACATACCATGAAGATGCCATATGTTCATACCTATATGGGTCCCACATTGTAAACCACACATGGGACCCACATAAATTGCTCGTTTTCAGCCCATGCACACATAGATCTCATAAAGGTCAAACCTAGTATAACCTATATTGGACCCACAGTGCTAAACCCACATGGGAAACACATACAGTATATTTCCCCTGTTCAGCCCATGCCCAGATGGAACCCATGCAGCCCTGAAATAACCCATATGAGGCCAGTTTCTGTGGATATTCATAGTATGCTGCAAGTACATTTTTAATTCTGAAGGCTACTTCCAGCAGGATAACGCGCCATGTCATGAAGCGTGAATCATCTCAGACTGGTTTCTTTAACATGACAATGAGTTTACTGTACTCAAGTGGCCTCCACAGTCACCGAGCAATATGGACCAAAATCTCTGAGGAATATTTCCAGTACCTTGTTGAATCTATGCCACAAGGATTAAGACAGTTCTGAAGGCAAAACGGTGTCCAACCTGGTACTAGTAAGGTGTGCCT
Organism: Danio kyathit; assembly: GCA_903798195.1. Lineage (NCBI taxonomy): Eukaryota > Metazoa > Chordata > Actinopteri > Cypriniformes > Danionidae > Danio > Danio kyathit. The sequence continues at coordinate 18,223,989 of LR812539.1, read as the reverse complement.
AATAAAGTGGCTGGTATATATATATTTAAAGAGATAGTTCACATAGAAACGAAAATTCTGTCATCATTTACTTACCCATGACTTGTTCCAAACCAGTTTGAGTTATTTTGTTTTGTTATGTTGAAGAAGAGGGCAACCCAGTGGCGCAGTAGGTAGTGCTGTTGCCTCACAGCAAGAACGTCGCTGGGTCGCAGGTTCGAACCTCGGCTGGGCTGGGTCAGTTGGCGTTTCTGTGTGGAGTTTGCATGTTCTCCCTGGGTTCGCGTGGGTTTCCTCCGGGTGCTCCGGTTTCCCCCACAGTCCAAAGACATGCAGTACAGGTGAATTGGGTAAGCTAAATTGTCCATAGTGTATGAGTGTGAATGTGTGTGTGGAAGTTCCCAGAGATGGGTTGCGGCTGGAAGGGCATCCGCTGCGTAAAATCGTGCTGGATAAGTTGGCGGTTCATTACACTGTGGCGACCCCGCAAGGGACAAAGCCGACAAGAAAATGAATGAATGAATGTTGAAGAAGATATTTTGAAGAATGTTGCAAACCTGTAAAAATTGACTTTCATAAAATTTGTTTTTCCTACTATGGATGTCAAATGGTTACCGGTTTCCAACATTCTTCATAATCATAGTCTTCTTTTGTGTTCAGTAAATAAATGTTTCATTTTTGAGTGAATTATCCTTTAAAATGATTTACAGCATAAGCATAGCAAAAAATAAAGATTTAAAATAGTTACTCGTATTGTAAACCTTGAATACGCTGTTAAATTTAAGAAATGACACTAAACATGCCTGACGATATATTTTTGGTATTTAAACTATTGTCACGGTACCATTTTACAGGGTGTCCTTCTGAAGCCTCGTGCTCATATTGACACTGATACGTCTTTAATAGCATGTTTAGTTTAGAATAAATTTACATGAATTGCCAAGCTGATTATTGTGCAAATACTGAACTTGCCGTTCGATTATTATGTCACGCATAAAACATCCTAAAGGGAGATAATGACCATTAACTTCAAGCGTAGCAGATTGAGTAAACGGTAGAAATTAAAGTGCCAGAAATTAAACAGCCTCGCCATTCATCATGCTTAATTTTCTGATTATAAACTAATTCCATTTGTTTGGCTCCTGCATGCCTAGACATCTTTCATAATTGTGTAATTATGAGAGATCCATTGCTGGAATGGATATATATGCGCTCTACAAAATCTGATACACTGATACCTAAAAACAAAACAGACCTAATGGAGCAATGAAACAAACCCTTCTCTTCATGTTAAGCACAAATCCTGGTCTACTCTAATGGATGGTGCTACTATAGGGAAAAGGCATGACATACTTCAACACCTCTGATTTGTACATCACTGACCCCTTTGCTCCAGTAGGTCCCACATCAGCCCAGGACATCCAAGAAGCTCTTGGATCGATGCACACAGTTGGACTGTGGGGTCACTGACAACATTTGACCTCTTTCTTCAGTGTGGTTAGTATGTGACATTTACTTCACATGCACTGTGGGTTTAAGATATGGTTGCTTCCTTTATTTCTGCTGTTATGTGATTCATATTTGTGCTTTTGGAAGGTTTTTTTGGAGTATGCAGTAATTCAATTCACCTTTATTTCTATATCGCTTTTACAATGTAGATTGTGTCAAAGCAGCTTCACATAGAAGTTCTAGTAAATTGAAACTGTGTCAGTTCAATTTTCAGAGTTGAAGTTCAGTTTAGTTCAGTTCAAAGTGGTTTAATATTCACTGCTGAAAGTCCAAACATTGAAGAGCAAATCAATCGATGCGCAGCTCCACAAGTCCCAAACCAAGCAAGCCAGTGGGGACAGTGGTGAGGAAAAAACTTCACCAATTGACAAAAGTGAAGGGAGAAACCAGACTCACTTGGGTAAGACCATTTCTCCTCTGGCCAAACTTCCTGTGCAAGCTGCAGTCTAGGCACTGGAGGCTGGAGAACGCTGGACGTCCATCGTGGAGAAGCTACAGGTGTCAGTAGGTCACTGGCTGGTGTTCAGGCTGGCCCACGGGATCAATGCGAAGACTCATCTGTCACTGGGGTCTTTCAGGAAGTAGTCTCATGCTCTCTACTCCTCAATGACCACCACAGCATCTACTCAGTATACGGCCTGGTCCAGGATTATGGATACCTTGGCAGTAATGAGTTATTACTAGGCCCACACGGAATCTGCACGTGCTGAAATCTGCAGATTTTTAGCCCATCATTGAGTCTATTTATTTACTTGTGTAAATTGATATTTATTCAGTAATTAATTTCAGTAACATTATTGACTAATATGAAAGTGTTCATTTGATTTGTTTACAATACAGTTTGTAAAGTAATATTTTCTGTCTTTTAGTAGAGATATTAAATGAGAGTCTTACTTTGTTTACCAAACAAGTAGATCTAGGTGGATTTTCATTGTAGGCATTAAATAAATGTTAAAAAACTATTATTTTTCATTTCATGTATTAAGTTTTTAGTTACGATACTCCCAAAATAATTCTGCATAAAACCGCAGATTTTTTACAAAATTCTCCGCAAAAATAGCAAAAAATATCCACAGATTCCATCTGGCCCTAGTTATTACCAAGCATTTGTTGTGTTTAAAATACATCTAATAGATGTCCAAACATGAATGTCTTTACTAAAACAAGGCTATTTTTGTACTATTGTTAAATGTCTATTCGATTTTCTTTGCACAGCCCACATTTAGCCTTGTTTTAGCTAACACGACTATTTTTGGATGTCTATTAGAAGTCTTTTATACACAAAAACATTTTTTGAGTATGGAGTGTGTGTTATGTGGTTTTGTGTGAAATACTTCATTCGGATTGGTTAATATTCACTGTAAATTCCACACAATTCATTCATATTGTCTGAACACAAATCGATTAAGTTAACTTAAATTTAAGTGGATTAAACATAAAGCAATTAAGTTGTCCCAAACTCAGCTCATTTTAGATAAGTAGTTTGAAAAAGCGTTTTTTTTTTTTTTTTGAGTGTATCATGTCCAGACACTTAGGGTTGATACAATATATTAAAAATGTAGCAAAGTAGCTGAAGAAAAATGTATATCATAGACATTTCTTATGCTCAACAAGGCTGCATTAATTTTATCCAAAACACAGTAAAAATACAGTAATATTGTAAAGCAGTAGTGATTGTTTCAATTTAAAACTAAATCAGTAAAGTTTGACGACAAACTTACAAGTTGGCTTGACAAAGCTAGGTTTAAAAGAGATGTTTGAAAAGTTTAATTAGAGATGTTCAAGTCAATTAAAATGTTACTAGCATGTTTCATGTTTAAAATTTTGCTTGCATGAATTAGCATGCTTGAAGAGTTTGGACAGTTAGTATATTTTATCATGTTTGTTAGCTTTAATTAGCATGTTTAACATTTGTCGTAGATGGTTAATATGTTTTACCATGTTTGCTAGTGTGAATTAGCATGTTTAACATGTTTCATGGATGAGTACTATATTTTATCATGTTTGTTAGAATTAACTAGCATGTTTAATGTGTCATGGATGGGTTATTATGTTTTATCATGATTGCTAGCGTAATTAGCATGTTTAACATGTTTCATGGATGAGTACTATATTTTATCATGTTTGTTAGTGTGAATTAGCATGTTTAAAGAGTTGCATGGACGGTTAATATATTTTATCATGTTTTTTAGCTTTAATTAACATGTTTAATATTTGTCTTGGATGGTTAATATGTTTTACCATGTTTGCTAGTGTGAATTAGCATGTTTAACATGTTTCATGGATGAGTACTATATTTTATCATGTTTGTTAGAGTTAATTGGCATGTTTAACGTGTCATGGATGGGTTAATATGTTTTATCATGATTGCTAGCATGAATTAGCATGTGTAACATGTTTCATGGATGAGTACTATATTTTATCATGTTTGTTAGCGTGAATTAGCATGTTTAAAGAGTTGCATGGGCGGGTAATATATTTTATCATGTTTGTTAGCTTTAATTAACATGTTTAATATTTGTCTTGGATGGTTAATATGTTTTATCATGTTTGCTAGTGTGAATTAGCATGTTTAACATGTTTCATGGATGAGTGCTATATTTTATCATGTTTGTTAGAGTTAATTGGCATGTTTAACGTGTCATGGACGGGTTAATATGTTTTATCATGATTGCTAGCGTGAATTAGCATGTTTAACATGTTTCATGGATGAGTACTATATTTTATCATGTTTGTTAGCGTGAATTACCATGTTTAAAGAGTTGCATGGACGGTTAATATATTTTATCATGTTTGTTAGTGTAAAATAGCATGTTTAACATTTGTCATAGACGGTTAATATGTTTTACCATGTTTGCTAGTGTGAATTAGCATGTTTAACATGTTTCATGGATGAGTACTATATTCTATCATGTTTGTTAGTGTTAATTAGCATGTTTAACATGTCATGGACAGTTAACATATTTTATCATGATTGCTAGCGTAAAATTAGCATGTTTAACGTGTCACGGAAGATTAATATGTTTTATCATGATCCTAGCGTGAATTGGCATGTTTAACGTGTCATGGATGGTTAATATGTTTTAATATGTTTGCTAGCATGAATTCGCATTTTTAACATTGATTAATATGTTTCTAGCATGTTTTACCACAGCATTACCATTTCTTAGCATGTTTAAAATGTTACAGGCTTAACATGTTTTTGCATGTTTGCTAGCGTGAATAAGCATGTTTAACATTGATAAAGATGTTTTAGCATGCTTATAGCATTAATTAACAGGTTTACCATGTTGTATTGGTTAACATATTTCAAGCATGGTTTACCATGGTTAACATGTTTTTGCATGCCTACAGCGTTGTTTTAACATTTTGCATCGATTGATGTTTCTAGCATGTTTTACCACACTTAACATGTTTTAGCAGATTTACTAGCATGATTTAGCATGTTTAAAATGTTACAGGATTAACGGGTTTTAGCATGTTTGCTAGCGTAAATAAGCATGTTTAACATTGATTAACATATTTTAGCATGCTTATAACATTGATTAACAGGTTTACAGGTTTACCAGCATGCTTTACCATGGCTAACATGTTAAGCATGCTTATAGTGTTGTTTTAACATGTTGCATTGATTAATATGTTTCTAGCATGTTTTACCACGTGCTTAACATATTTAAATAAGTTTGATAACATGTTATCATTTGGCTAGCATAAATTTGCATTCTGCGATCTTGTTCCTAATTTGTTTTTTATTTTGCTAGCCTGATTTAGCATGTTACGTTACAAAGATGTTTCTAGAACACCTAAAGAACATTTCTAGAGCTGCTTAGAGGAATTATCGTGTTGCTAGCTTGTTTTTATGGAATAGCATGTATTCCACGTTATTGCACTGCATACTTATTACTTATTGCATTCATGGAATATGGTTCATGGTTAACATGTTTTAGCATGTTGCAGGCATGTTTTAGCTTGTTGGTACATATATGTTAGGCATTATTATAGAATTAAAGTTTAAAACAACAGCATTTATTTAATATTACAAACATTTAAAAGTTTGTTAACGTAGCTAAAATTATTATACAACAATGTCATAGGGTTCACTAGTTTTACACATTCATCCATACAGCAGTGCATGTGCTGAGTAAGAGCAATTTATTAAATGATCCAGAATTATTGATTATGAATCTATTAGGCTGAGAGCAGAGTCTCTTATAGACTCAAATAATGCATGCATATTTAACATAACCCACGTTTATCTCTTAAACCAGGAACAAAGAAAGGAGAAGCATCATGACCCAGTGTGCAAACTACTGTAGATAATCAGATATTCATTCATGCCATGATGCAGGGCTAAATGCAAAGATTGTACCATCCTCTTTAAACTGGAGCTTGTTCTCATTCAACAGTGAGGAATAATGCGTGTGTAAGATCAGGAGTTTCCTCGGTTGTGATCTGCGGGGTCAGGAATGTACAGAGGAGCACGTGATTGTGCACTGGAGTAGAAATAAGATTGTGTGTGGCAGATGACCTACAGTAACCCACCCTGCCCTTTCGAAACAAATGTTCTGAATGGCATACAGCAACCCACCAGCAGCCTGAAAATAGCATATACACCTCTCAGCAATGCTTGCAGAAAGTGCCTGCTTTATTATTTATTTCAGCCTGTTTACAAACAGAAATAGCTCCTTTTAGCTTGTAGGACTGTAGCCTCATTTAGTGTGGAATAAATCCGTACTGAATAATGAATAAATTGTGGAATTTTGGAAACATGTATATTTGTAGTCTCTAATGTTTACCATTGTTGAGCATGTCTATTTGATTTTTAACAAAATTCTGTAAAAACAGCCATATAAATTAATATTGTTATAAAAAAGGAACTTTATTTTTATTTTTTTTTATTTGAATTTTTTTTAATTAATAAATGTATTTAATTCACTATTTAATTATATTTAATAAAATATTATTTTATTTTATTTAATATTATTATTTAAATTTTTTTTTAAAACTTTATTTAAATTCTTTAGCATTTTTAATTTTAATTTAATTTAATTTTTTTATTTTAATTTAATTGTATTTTATTTTATTTTTAGCATTTTTTATTTAATGTATTTTTTTGCATTTTTAATTTAAATTTTATTAAATTTTATTAAATTTTATTTATTCATTTTTTTTTAATTCTTTTGCATTTTTATTTTAATTTTATTTAATTGTATTTAATAATTTTTTTTGCATTTTTCATTTTATTTTATTTTTTTATTTAATTTTAATTTTATTTATTTATTTGCATTTTTTATTTCATTGCAGTTTTTATTTTATTTTGTTCATTTATTTATTTTAATTTAATTAAATTTAATAATTTTTTTGCATTTATAACTTTTTCATTTTTTTTTTATTTTTTTTTTAAATTTATTACATTTTATTTCATTAAAATTTTTATTTAAATTCTTTTGCATTTTAATTTTAATTTAATTTAATTGTATTTTATGTTATTTTTATTTTATTTTATGTTATTTAAAAAACCTTTTTGCATTTTTTATTTTATTTTTTTATTTTATTTTTTGCATCTTTTATTTTACTTTTGTTGTTATTTTTATTTTATTTAAAAAATTTTTTTTGCATTTTTTATTTATTTAATTAATTTATTTATTTACTTATTTTTTTTATATTGTTATTTTTTAATTGAATTGAATTGAATTTTTTTTTCGTCTTTGGTTATCTGCTATTATTGGTGTTCGAATATTTATATTATTAGTTTTTGCAGTTTAATATTATTGTGGGTTTCCACAATACGCAATCTTAGATGAAAAGAAAGTTCAAAATAATAATATTTATTAAAGAAATATATATCTTTATTATCACTATCACTTGTAAAATCACTTTTGATCTAATTCACTTATACATTTGCTAAATTAAACATTACGAGACTTTTAAAAATATTAAGATAATCATAATACACATAGCAATTGTATTCAATAATCATAAAAACTGTATCTTGAGCACCAAAATCAGCATGTTATAGTGATTTATGAAGGATCACGACACTAAATACTGGAATAATGATTTATAAAATTCACATTTGTTATAAAATATAGCAAAATAAAAAAAAAACGGCCCTAGTAAATTGTGAAAATATTTCACAATATTATTGTTTTACTGCATTTATTTATTACATTTAATTCAGTTTAATAAGACAATGCTGTAAAACAATAATATTTATATTTTATAATATTTAAAATAGAGCAACGCAGTGGCCCAGTAGGTAATGCTGTCGCTTCACAGCAAAAAGGTCGCTGGTTCGAGCCTCGGCTGGGTCAGATGGTGTTTCTGTGTGGAGTTTGCATGTTCTCCATGCGTTCGCGTGGGTTTAAGACATGCAGTACAGGTGAATTGGGTAGGCTAAATTGTCTGTAGTGTATGAGTGTGAATGAGTGTGTATGGACGTTTCCCAGAGATGGGTTGCAGCTGGAAGGGCATCCGCTGCATAAAACATGTGCTGGATAAGTTGGCGGGTCATTCCGCTGTGGCGACCCCGGATTGGTAAAGGGACTAAGCCGAAAAGAAAATGAATGAATGAATATTTAAAATATTTATAACTACTTATTTTAAATGTCGTTATTTCTGATTTATTTAAAAAATTAAGAGACATTAAGAATAATTAAGGCAACCCCGTGGCGCAGTAGGTAGTGCTGTTGCCTCACAGCAAGAACGTCGCTGGGTCGCAGGTTCGAACCTCGGCTAGGCTGGGTCAGTTGGCGTTTCTGTGTGGAGTTTGCATGTTCTCCCTGCGTTTGCGTGGGTTTCCTCTGGGTACTCCGGTTTCCCCCACAGTCCAAAGACATGCAGTACAGGTGAATTGGGTAAGCTAAAATTGTCCATAGTGTATGAGTGTGAATGTGTGTGTGGAAGTTCCCAGAGATGGGTTGCGGCTGGAAGGGCATCCGCTGCGTAAAATCGTGCTGGATAAGTTGGCGGTTCATTCCGCTGTGGCGACCCCGCAAGGGTCAAAGCCGACAAGAAAATTAATGAATAAGAATAATTAAAAATCATAACTATTCCACAGCAGTCTATATTTAAGTAAATCCCACAATGCCGGTGATATAAATAACAATACCATTACGCTCACATCCCAGAATTCAGTAATCTTTCAGTGTATAATAATGATGCAAAGCTTCTGTTTGGGTTCAGTGTCGATGGGTGTGGGATTATATTAGACTTTTTTTTTTGATAAAAAAAGCTTGTTATGGCAGAATTAAATTAATCCTTTCAGCAGATCAGGGCAGCATGACTGACGGAAATAAGGTGGAAGTGGAGCTTTGATTCTCGGCGGCGCAGGGGAGATGATGCTATTTTGGGGATCTCAGAGGGAGATCTGAAGGGTGCTGGCGTTTTTTTTTTTTTTTGATGTCAAACAAGGCAAATTAAAATATACACAACACTTGGCTAAAAATAGAAGTGACAGATTTACTGAAGTAACGCAGCTTGTTTATGAATGGCATGTCGGGATGGAGTTCAGATGAGACACAAAGCAGACAAAAGGCAAGACAGCTTTTACTTTCCACAGATTAATGCTATTTTTAAAGAGTGTCTTTGGTGGTGATACATTGCCTGAGTTTACTACACCTCTGTACTATCAGTGGGAGCTCTCAGTAAAAGAAAGATGCTTTTACAGACATGTTATTTAATAAGAAAAATCATTAAACTGCTGAGGACAAAACTGCAAATATTTTTTTCCACTCTGCAGAGAAGTTTACTGTTCACACACACACACACACACACACACACACACACACACACACACACACACACACACACACACACGTCTATATACACACACTCTCTCTCTCTCTCTCTCTCTCTCTCTCTCTCAATTCAATGACATTCAATAGTTGCTTTATTGGCATGACAAATGTATTGCCAAAGCATTTATAAAGTTTACATAAAAAAGTAACATACATATATATAATAAAAAAACAGTACACAGAATAGATAGCAGTAGTAGTAAAAAAGGTAAATATATTATGAATAAATAAAATATAAATAATATATCATATTATTCAATATATCATATTTATGGTGGCTTGAGAAAATCATAACTTTCCTCCAGACTGTCAGACTTAAATTTGGGCTCATTTAAGTCAGACTACCAATCTGCCAATCAATGATGACCTTTTAACTTACTAGTCACACCCTAGCAACCACTTACAGCACCCTAGCAACTGTCCCATAGACTATTGTAAAAACAAAAAAAAAAACTGCCATTGACTTTACATTGGACATACTAACAACATAGCAACTAGCAACCACTCAGAACACCATAGCAACTGCCTAGAAACACCTTAGTAACCACCTAGAAGGCTCTCTCTCTCTCTCTCTCTCTCTCTCTCTCTCTCTCTCTCTCTCTCTCTCTCTCTCTCTCTCTCTATATATATATATATATATATATATATATATATATATATATATATATATATATATATGTATATATGCAGCACAGTGGTGCAGTGGGTAGCACAATCGCCTCACAGCAAGAAGGTCGCCCCGGCTGGGTCAGTTGGCGTTTCTGTCTGGAGTTTGCATGTTCTCCCTGTGTTTGCGTGGGTTTCCTCCGAGTGCTCCGGTTTCCCCCACAGTCCAAAGACATGCGGTACAGGTGAATTGGGTAAGCTAAATCGTCCGTAGTGTATGAGTGTGTATGTTTCCCAGTGATGGGTTGCAGCTGGAAGGGCATCCGCTACGTAAAACATATGCTGGATAATTTGGTGGTCCATTCTGCTGTGGCGACCCCAGATTATTAAAGGCACTAAGCCAAAAAGAAAATGAATGAATAAATATATATATATTAATAAATAATAATAACAATAATAATAATATTATATATATATATATATATATATATATATATATATATATATATATATATATATATATATATATATATATATATAATTTATTTATTTAATACATCAATAGGCAAAGGTTCTACATCAATATATGACTTTCATTATCGTTATTTAATGCATCATTTATTAATTTATTGATATACATACTTTTAAAACTACTAACAGAGTTGGCAATTACACTATTTTGTGCTTCAGCTCAAGATGCTAACTTCAGATCAGGTACCACATGGCATGTCTAAAACAGAATTTTATGTATTTTGTATATTATAGTTTACAAAAAAATCTAAAAGAAATTCACTGCAATAACTGAGTTGACAAGTAATTAATTTACTACTAGTGTTAATATGCGCATGTCTACATATGAAGATCACTGAAGATCACCGTCCAAAAATTAATACACCCAAATAATATGTTGGGGGAAAATATCTAATTAGATTTTAATATACAAGAAAAATCTAGAGAATCATAAACAGGGTTTCTGCAGGTTTCACCAAGTTAAATTTAAGATTTTGAAAGACATTCTTAAGACCATTATGAATTAAATTTTAGATTCATAAAGGGCTAAATGCTAAGAAATTTTTCAAATGGCCCAGATGGAAAAGATTTGTATTTGCCCTATCAAAAAATATTATTATTTTATAATATTAAAATATTATATATTATAATTTACATTTAATAATATGATAATAAATTAATAATAAAATTAAAATATTTAGATATTTCTTAGCAAAATATTTTAAATATTGTGTACTTGTATCCATACACTTTTTTCCAACATAAACTTTCTTCAAAATAAAATTAAAAAATGAACAAATGTTTTAAGTTTTAAAAAACGATAATAAACTAAATCTACAACCATCTGTCCAGGTCAGTGTCCAACAGTAACTTTAAAACAAATACTATTGTAAGGAAAATAATTAAATCATTATGATAAATAGAGTTAATGACCTTTTTAAATAAAAAGTTTAAAGTTTTATTGAGATGGACTGTTGGTGATTGTATGGGTTTTGGCCAGATTGGGTTAGCAATACATGAACAAAGGAAAATTAAGACCTGTTTAAAACAGATTTAAAACCTACAACACAATATTTCAGTAAATATAAGGCCTAAAATTTAGATTTTGAGATTTAAGACCAAACCCTCATAAAAATTTAATTTAGAATTTAGAATCATCATCAAATTTAGCTGAAATTTTGTAGTTTATATATATTTTTGCAAAAACTCATTTGAATTAAAATGCATTTTATTTCTATTTCTAAAGGCGTTAGGGGACCAAAGTGCCATTTTAATGGATCTAATTGTTTAATAAAGCAATTTTGTTTAAATGCACCAAAAACTATTTGGTAAATTCACTGAGAAATGGATAAAAATATTCATTTTCAAAAGAGGGTGTACTCATTTATGCTGAGCTATATACAGTTGAAGTCAGAATTATTAGCCCCCCTTTGATTTTTTTTCTTTTTTAAATATTTCCCAAATTATGTTTAACAGAGCAAGGAAATTTTCACAGTATGTCTGATAATATTTTTTCTTCTGGAGAAAGTCTTGTTTGTATTATTTCAGCTAGAATAAAAGCAGTTATTTTGAGGACAAAATTATTAGCCCCTTTAAGCTATATTTTTTCGACTGTCTACAGAACAAACTATCATTATACAATAACTTGCCTAATTACCCTAACCTGCCTAGTTAACCTAATTAACCTAGTTAAGCCTTTAAATGTCACTTTAAGCTGTATAGAAGTGTCTTGAAAAATAGCTGGTAAAATATTATTTACTGTCATCATGGCAAAGATAAAATAAATCAGTTATTAGAAATGAGTTATTAAAACTATTATGTTTAGAAATGTGTTGAAAAAATCTCTCCGTTAAACAGAAATTGGGGAAAAAATAAACAGGGGGCTAATAATTCGGACTTCAACTGTATATGTTGCTGGATTAAAATTTCTATATATTAAAATTATTTTTAATATAAAAAATATACCACATGAGCTTTTAGACAGAAACCTTCAGCCCATCCATCCAACGCATAAACAGGGACTATAATCAATGTTTATTTGTTTGCATCATGCAGCAAATTATTATTAGGACCACCGCAACCTATTATTAGAGGACCATTGCTTTGAACGCCTATATTACAGACATGCTTCATTTTTTGGGGGGAGTCAGTCCTCACAGCAGTGTCAGCATGCAGCATGTCTAATCAGTGTTGCTAGTGAAAACCAAGCATATAAATATTGCCATCTCACACCCAGCGGACCTCCGGGTGTCCCAGGGGCCCCTGGCACGTCTCGGCTCAGGCATGGCACTGGGCTCTTTTGACTTTGGCAAGTGGTCTGAAGGACTGGGTGGGCTCCCAGGGGCCCAGATCTAATGTGTTTTGCACCAGCGAGCGCCATATTCTGGAGAAAATCCGTCAGTGTAGTTGGTTTTGCACTTGACTGAGCTTGCAGTGAGATTGCATTTTTATTTCTCGCAAATAAAGGGTTGGATTCAGTAGTTTCACGTATTAATGACTGAAAGTGCCATTGGTTTGAGGAGAGGAGCCAGCAGAGGCAGAGCAGCCCGTGTGCGCAGCCCATGTGCGCGGTGTGGAGCAGCGAGTGTCCGCGTCCGTCCGTCCGAGCGATTGCTGAGTCAGGAGGCAGTGGCACCACCGCTCGCTCGGGTCTTTCTTGTTTTCCTAGCTATTCTTATCTCGTTGACCCATGAGCTTTGACGTTTTGTTCAAGTGACGTCTGGTTTTAGCGCTCGGATCGTGCCATGCGTCCCGGGAAGCACCGGATCCCTGTTTTTTCGCTGGAGTATGAACTTGTTCCCTCTAGCGCAGGATCCGTTGGATCTTTTCCGCCTGGATGTGTGTGTTTACAGTCGGATCGCTGCGCACCTGACACTCTTTGACTTCCACGGCGCGTGTTTAATGAATGAACCGCTGGATTTTTTTTCATCGAGCTGAGGGATTGTACCGTGTCCGACCTTCATTGCGGAAAAACAGCCGGAGACTGATGTGAAAGCCCGCCGCTGAAGTACGTGCTCCGCGAGCCTTGATCCAGCGCGCGGCTGTTGTGATCATGTAAGTGGGCATTTGATCCTTGCTTTGGCATGACTGGAGGAGCCCCGATAGCGCAAAATAATCGACAGTTATGCTACAGTACCATTATATTATTATCAGTGTACTATAATTGTTATGTGTATATGATGCGTGTGCAGTAATAACAAGAGCAATTACATGTGCTTATATAGAAAATGGGAGAATTTTTTAATTTATATGTGTGTGACTTAAAAAGAATATATGCCCATAATGTGAATATATGCACTAACATAGGATAGGCTGACATGCATTTTACATACGTCAATATAGGCTTTTATATAGAGATACTTATAAAGCCCAGTCAAGAGAATGCTATCATATATGTTATTACATTTTGTCCTGGGACCTGCATATGTTAGTCATGCCCCCTGCCTACTACCCTGCAACTCATACAAATATTTTTAATATATCTTAATGTACTATATTCAGACTTATCTTTTTAAATTATATATTTTTTAACCATTTTTTAGCATTTACATACTATATTAAACTGTATATATCTTAATTGCTATCACAGATTTGTCAAGTTTGGTCCTTTAGTGGAAATGGAAGGTATAGACATTTAGGTTTTTGTTGTTATTAATAATGGACAAATATTATATTTTAAAATGTCATTTAAATTCGTATTTGCCAAAAATAGTTTTATTCTTGCTTAAAGTTTGTTTTGCTGGAAGAATGTATAAATATATATATATGTTACACCATTGTAAATCAAAACCACAGCTGCGTCCAAAATCGCCTACTACTCAGTACTGAGTAGGCACTACATTTCAATTTGAGTTTATTACTTGACCGTTAGAAAAGTATGTTCTATTCAGTATGAATGTAAGTATGAATAGAACTCGGATGTACTACAGCCGACATTTTGTCATTATCACATGACCTACCCACGTCAGTTGCGTCGCTTCACTCCAATTCATGAATTCTTTCACAAAGCATTATAGGATAGCTTAGTGTTTATCAGATTCGCACTTCAGAATCTCGCCGGAAGTAGTAGGTCATCCAGGTATTCCTCGCATACTGTTTTTCAAATTCTATAAATTTTGACATGCTTGGCTCGCATACTGTTTTTAGCGTACTATCTAGTATGTAAGTATGCAATTTCAGTTGCATCACTTGAGTGTAAACGAGTTGTTTTAAATTCAAAATTGTTTACACTTAAATTTCAATTAAAATATATTTTAAAAAAAGTAAAATTTTATTTGGGTGCAGTTCCAAACATTTCCACTATGGATTAGTTTCCCAATTGTAATCAATGCAGTCATAACCAATGCAATCAGTTTTAACAATAAGGAGTATATTAGTTAAGTTAGTTACCTAGTTTTGTACCATTCAGGGATGCGTTTCCTAAACAACAACATAACTCGCGACTGAACTACCATAGTACGATACATCGTTTGGGAAAATAACAATGTAGTGACGAGTGTTTCCCAAAACCATAGTTGCTTTGTCGCAGTTGCATCATATGCAACATGTTAGTTATAACGTAAAACGTCCATAATGACGCTTGAAACCGAGTGGAGTAACAGTTTCTTTAGAGAAAAACACTATATTATTATGCAAATAATATTGTTTTACACGCTCACGCAATTTATTAAAAAAAATCTATATTAGGCTGGTTTTGGTAAAAACATGCACTCTTTTTCCATATTAATTTTAATATAAGTAAATGGCACAAACAGGGCCTATGTTTCCTTTACTAATATTCCATATTTCATATTGTATTCTAAAACATAAAACCACTTACAAAAAGCTAACACGTATTCTAATCTCATATATAAATCATTAATGGTTGTGGCTATTTATTAGGAAATGGATTTAAAAAAATCCTACTTAATAATAAACTAATAAAAAAAAAATTATTATTATTAAGTAGGAGATTTTTATTTAATTTTATTTGTTTTAAAAGTCTATTTTTACAACTTTGACTATTCAAACCACTGCAGAAATGCTCTAAAAAAAAGGCACATGTCATATACAGTAGGCTGCAGATACTTTTCTTAATAAATAGCCTACTTCAAATTAAAACCATTAACGTATGCTCTATATTTTGTTTTCACTTTAGAGACGTAACGTAAACTCCACTTTTAACAAATAGGTCACCTATAGCTTTCGTCATGAGCCACGGCTGAAATGGCATAAATGTTTTCAAAGTGCACTACAAAGGGAGCGCAATTGTCAATATGAAGATCGCTAAAACGAAACTGTAAAAATACTTTGAAATCAAATTACACATAAGAGAGATGACTTCAATGGTTTTTTTAATCATTCCAAGTTAAATGTAGAAACGTTCTAAGCAAATAGGGCATAGGGGGATAACTGGGAATAGAACACAGCCAGTAACTATGCTTCTAACTACAACTCTAGAGGTGTAGCTTGCGACGCATTTGCGAATGTTCGTTGGAACAATGGATTTGTGAAACGCCAAATCAACAAACTATGTTTGTAACGATGGAACTTGCGACCTTAGTTGGCTAACGAACGTTTTTTTGGAAACTCAGCCTAACCTCACGAGGAAATGTAACTCTTTTACATATTATCACAAAAGTGGCTAATTCGTACAAATTCATAGATTTTGTTTATATAAAAATATACAATTTTAAAAAGGAGGCGTGTCCCCAAACCTCACCACTAATCCTCATTAGGCAATGAGTAGATTGTACTAAAATGCACAATTGGAATTAGCCACTGAATTAAAAAGTTACGAATTGCCATGAGATTGTGTTGTTTAGATCAAAAATCACTGAAGAGCAACACTTGGTTAGTATGCATGTGGGCTGTGACTGAATGCTCATAACAAACAGTTGGTTTTAAACTCTAAAGGCTTTTCCAAATGTCCTGCAGGTCTGTCCACATAGTGGCCTTGGGTAGTGAGTGTCCTGGAGGTGTCGGGCCTGGAGATGAGACGACCAGCTCGGGACAGATTCAGGGTGGCCTGTTATGGAGTTACCTGGGCCACGGTGCTCGAGAACTAGATCCAAACTCCATGACACCATCAAGGCATCCCTTAAACCCTGCATTTATGGAGTACCAGTCTAGAGTAATGGGGGATGTCAGAGTGATGGTGCGGGATTGTCCTAGCTGGGTGAGTAGCAGACTGAATGACAGAGGGATGATGGGATTCAAAAGCAGGATTAGGGTTTCTGCAGACTCCGGGAAGAGAGTTGTTTCCGGCTGATTGGAGAACTAAGAGGAATTTAGAGGAAGGCAGTGATATTTCTAAGCTGATTGGTGGAGCAGATGCTGAGCTACTGAGATATGCATTCTTAGAGGGGTTATGACATGAGAAATTCCAAATTGGATTGATCTGTTGACATTTGAGTGGTTTTTGTTACGGTAAAACATTGTGCAAGCTTTAATACTTAAAATGTCTTCCTTGCGATAAAAAATCTTTTATTTAATCAAGCTTTAAACATTATAAATTTGTTGTCGTGGGTCCATAAACCCCACCTCCATAGCATAGACTCCACCTGTTTACATTTAGCCAGTTACCTGTTGCAAGGATCAAAAATCGGAGGTCGGATTTGAGGAAAAATCAGCGGGGGGTTGGTAAGGGGGGAGGGGTTAGAAGAACGTGAAGATTGGGGGGGTTGGGATGGTTCGCAAAGTGAAAGGGGGTGGGGGGGGGCAGTATGGCTGGGTCCCTAATAGTAACTCTGGGGGCATCAAATGTGCACGGGTCCTTATAATCGTCTTAACTGGATACAGGCATGGTGTAACTGAGATATTGCAAAGAATTTTGTTGTTAGGCAATGCCTTCAATTATAATCAATTGTTCAGTTACTATCTAACAGCTGACTCATTGAATGTGTAAGTTATTACTTTTATAATACTTTGTCTGTAAATGGCAATTTTACATGGATAATGCTGTCAATCACTTATTGGTATACAACACTATGCAATATGCGATGACGTTAGTCAATAAAAACATTGACATTTTACTGACCTAAATATTTTGTAAAGGACCACCCCTTTAAAATCAGGCCTTTTCACCAAGAAGGCTGAAAATAATGCATTTTTTTTCTCTATATATATTTGTTTATTTAATGTAAAAACTTTTATTAACATTATAAATGAGCCTAAAGGAACATATCAAAATAATATAAAAAAAATGATCACTTTAAACATGACAGGTCATTTGATCCTCCGTTTTAATCACAGGACATTTTGGACAGTGACTGGGCGAGCGTGAGGAGCATTCTGGAGCAGGCTGACATCGTGGTCATTAAATACTCAGTAAATGACAAACTGGCCTTTCAGCAGGTCCGAAACGGCTACGCCCCAAGACTTCGGCCTCTTCTCCGGCATTGGGGTGTTCCTGTGATTCTGGTAGCGGTGGGGGCGAGGCTTAACGGTGAGACACAATTGGCTGTTTTTCTAATTATTTAGTGCTCATTTAAAGGAACACCCTGCTCTTTGTTTGGAAATAGGCCCATTTTACAATTCCCCTAGATTTAAACAGTTGAGTTTTCCGATTTTTTAATCCATTCAGCCATTCTCAGAGTCTGGCGGAAGCACTTTTAGCTTAGCTTAGCATAAATCATTCAATCGAATTAGACCATTAGCATCTCAAAAATTTCAAAAAAGGGATGTCAATAATTTTCCTATTTAAAGCTTGGCTCTTCTGTAGTTACATAATGCAGTAAGAATGCTATTTCCTAGCTGAGAGTGCTTACATCAGACCCAGAGATCGACAGAATGGATTCAAAACAGTAAAACTCAGTCTATGGGACTTGTAAAATGAGTGCTTAAAAAAGTGGAGTGTTCCTTTTGAGATATTTTTCTTTATTACGAAATGTTAAGGCAAAATAAATGACAGCCTTTTTTCCAGTGCAGACATGGGAGATAATGGACTTAATGGAAACAATTTAACTAAACTCTGGTTAAAAATTGCCTTATGGAATGTCAGCTTAATTACTGTAAGCATAAATGTCAAGACGATAAGGATTATGCAGGATTTAATCCTACTTACCTCACGTCAATCAAAGTGTTAGACAGCAAAATTGACTTACAATGACAAAAGCAATTGAAATGAATGAAGCGTATTGCAGCACTACCGTGGTTTTGAACTGGTTAACCATTACTGATCTTCAAAAGCAGTACAGCAAATATGTGAGGCTTCTGACTTCAAGGAAAAGGGAAAAGTGTGATCGAGCTGAGATTTGAGCTCTTTTGATGTGCTGAGCGCAACGGTGCCGTGAGCGTTTGTTGAATATGCTCATAGGTAAACATTTATAGACTCAAAGCACTTAGACCACAGATTTGGCTTCATACCCTGTAAAAGCAGCGGCTCTCTGCTCACTGCGTGACCTTTGAGATGTATAATTCATCAAGATGTGATTCCATCCAGCTGTATCCCTCAAGAATAATGGAGAAAATGAACACTATGGGTTTGTTTCACAGTAGCGAAAGCATCCCGTGCAGTGCAGGGTTTCAGAATCTGGGGTACTGATAATTAACAGAGAGTAAATGTATGAGATCAAAAGGGTTAAGTTTAAAACACGTTTTTTTTTTAACCCCTGCTGTAGAGTTTAGCTTTTTCTGAAGTTTATTTATAACTAATTTCGAGAGGATCATGTGCTTATGATTGACCACGGCTGGTCCCACATTAGCTAACTCACGATTCACCAATCAGATGATCCCTAACTCACAATAAATAACCAGAGTTTCTTATTTCAGATATTTTCGTCTTGCAGAATGCACCCTTCCACCACCCCTTCCCCCCTTTTCTCCTCAACAGCAGCCCAGTGGTTAGCACTGTTGCCCCACAACAAGAATGTCACTGGTTCAAGTCCTTTCCAGGCCAGTCGATGTTTCTGTGCAGAGCTTCTCCCCATGCTCGTGTGGGTTTATGACATGCGACATAAGTAAATCGACTAAACCAAATTGGCACCACAGTTAAGCTCTTAGTCAGCAGTATATCTTCCCATAACAATTCCTAATTCGTCATTAGCCATAAACAGCAGGAGAGTTCTCGAGATCTACAGTATACATGAGCTTAAACTCCCTTCTCGCTCTGCAACAGGAGGGAGCCCCGGGCTCGAAAATCTTATGAGCTCAGGGCTCACTCACAGGACAGCATGCTAAACACACTTTATAATCAATCATCAGTTCACAAGTGTGAACTCTTGAAATTTGCTTATAAATGTAATTAATATTGTAATTAATAACTGCCCATGCAAAATTGCCCCAAAAATGAATATTCTGTCATCATTTCTTTACTCATCTTAGTCCAAAAATTTATTTTTTTTCAATGTAAGTGCATATACAGTACATGCACCCAAATAATTAGTTTATAATTCAACAGAATTTAATTTAATTCAAACAAAATGAAAAATGTATCTTAAAACGCTTTTAATCTCAATACTTGCACTTTGATTCACATATTTACATGTTTATGTCATAAGGATTTGTGGATATTTCTTTACATCTCACATCTTAAGAACTGGTCAGTGGAAAAGTCTGAATGTATATGCAAAACCAAAAACAACACACACAAAAAAAAAAGATTTAGTTTACATGTAAAAGTTCCAACTGCAACATTTAGCAACAAATATAACTTTCAGTATCTGAAATCATACTTTGAATCAGAATCGAAAAATATATTTTGCCGAACACAAAATCAAATCTTTGGAAAAGGCTTTTCACACTGTGTTCAACCACTAGGTTTGCTCTAAACACTGCATTTAACCCCAAGTAAAGGAAAGTGTCACCCTTGTAATTTAAAAGCGGGGTTATCACAGCTTTTATACGAAGTGGATTCTTGCTCCAGAACAGGCTTGGCACAGCTTTTTTGTTGTTAACCCTGCATTGTGGTGCCAAATACTATATGTGCAATGTAAAAATAAACAACTAACAACTAATCAGTTAAAAAAAAACAAGATATTTTGAAGAAAGCTGGAATCCTGTAACCATTGACCTCCATGGCATGGTTTTTCCTACTGTGGAAGTTAATGGTTAGAGGTTTTCAGCTTTCTTTAATACATTATCTTTTGTGTTCCACACAAGAAAAAAAAACACTTGAGGGTGAGTAAATCTTCATTTTTGGGTGAACTATCCTTTTAAGCACAATTATGAATATAAAGGAGTTAATGTGGCGGCACGGTGGCTCAGTGGTTAGCTCTGTCATCTCACAGAAAGAAGGTCGCTGGTTCAAGTCCCAGCTGGGTCAGTTGGCATTTCTGTGTGGAGTTTGCATGTTCTCTCCGTGTTGGCGTGGGTTTCCTCCGGGTGCTCCGGTTTCCCCCACAAGTCCAAAGACATGCATATTGGTGAATTGAATAAACTAAATTGTCCGTAGTGTATGTGTGTGAATGAGTGTGTATGGATGTTTCCCAATATTGGGTTGCAGCTGGAAGGGCATTAAGGAGTTAACGTGAGTTTAGGAATATACAGTGTTAACGTCAGCATATGAATTATTTCCAGGATTAATTGTTAACTTTTGGTAAATTATAAGCAAGATACACCAGGATTCTCTTTACTCTTGGGTTTAGAATGACTAAGACTATTTCAAAAGTGAAGATCTCTGATATAAAAATTAAAACAGGGGGTTTAAAGTTATCAGAACCCTACTGAATTTTAAAAATCCTCTACTGCATTTGCATTTGGTTAGATTCCAAATCAGTTGAAGTTTTTTCTCCTGTTGAGCATAAACAATATATTTTAAAGATTGTTTGAAACCTGTAACCAGGATGCGAATTACAGAGGGTTGGGGGATTGGGGATATGTTTTATTAATAGATGTCATTTAAATAAATACATACATTTGATTCACTGAAGGATGTACTAGACAAAATAACATTCCCGAAAAAGTTGACCCCCACTGATCGTCAATGTATAATTTGCACCCTGCCTGTAACCATCCACTTCCATAACAGGAAAAATACCAAGGAAGTAAATGGTTACAGATTTCCAACACTCTTAAATATATCTTCTTTTGTGTTCAACAGAACAATAAAACTCAAACTGGCCTAGAATAAGTATTGGGTGAATAAATGATGACAGAATTTTTATTTTTGGGTGAACTATCCCTTTAAAGCTATTGTATTTCTATTTCAAAAGTGAAGATCTCTTAAATAAAAAAACAAAACAAAACAAAACAAAACCGGGCATTCAAAGTTATCAGACCCCTACTGAATTTTAAAAATCCTCTACTGCATTTGCATTTGCTCTCCACACAAGTAAGCTATGCCTTTAGGAATTACACTAAGGGGGCTGTTTAGTGCTGAAACTCTTAAGTATGACCAAAAGCAATAGTGATGCTATAATGAATTCATGGCCATGATAATCACGCTGTGTTTCTCATTAGCTGGCCGTGGAGAGACCCAAGGCAAAATGAGAGTGTAAACATGGCCAAAACATGCTTACACATACTCGTACAGTACATCGTTTTTTTTTCCATTTCTCCAGGCTTTTTCTTTTATTGGCTACTGTGATTCATACCTCTTCGTGCCCGAGTCCTCCTCACGTCTTTTTCTTCCACTCTCACTCCATCCATCTCTGTCTCCATTTAGCTGTCTTTTCTTGCTATCATTTTACTTGCTCTTCTGCTCCCCGAGGCATTCGCCCTACTGGCCGGCCAATTCCTGCACACACACACACAAAAAACACACACATTGTTTTTACCCAGCTATCCCTGCTCTCTAATTCTGTCACTGCCACTCTCTCTTCGCCTGTCTGCACACAAACATACTGATGTTTAAATTTACGCTGGTATAAACTTGAGCTGGCATGTGTTGTTACGTAATAAAGACTCAGATTCCATCGCTCCATATGCCTGCCTGTTGACAACACCCGGAATGTTATGTACGCTGTCAGTACAAGTGGTAATGTTTGCATGCTTTATTCGGCTGCTTGCTCTACAAATAGCATTTGTGCTGTGCATCAGTAATAGATTTGCATGTGCTGTAAAATATTTAGAAACATTTTAAGGCAACCAGCTTCAGGCACCGTTTACACTAATACGTTTTAGTTTTTAAAACGGCGTTTTAGAACGAAAACGATCCACGTCCGCGTTTCACCTAGAGTTTCTGAAAAGATCTCCATCCACACTATACCACTGAAAATGCACATCATGTGATCATACACACACTCTGGCATGCGCTGCAGCGCATACAGAGGTCTGAGCTCCAGGCAGTCAGCGGTGCTTTGAGCACACCTCCCCAGATGAGAGCAGCGCACGTCAGAGAGTTCATCAAGGATATACTGCTGGATCTCATCTCACTATAGTTGTTAAACCTGATATTTAATTCATCTTGTCTCTATCTAACGACTCTTCAATCTTTTGAATTTTACTCATTGAATATTTCTTGTTCTTGTTTTGGCTAATTTATGTAACCACGAACACTGATTCTGCACATTTGACTGATCGCTTGCCTTTATTTCCTATATATATTGTATAAACTTATTGTCTGTTATACTTTTATAATGGCCATTACTGATTATTAAAACTGATATTCAGCAAAAGAGACAGGGTATGTTTCGAGTTCGGCACTTAAGTCTGCATCGGTGCGTCCTCGATATCAAGAACACATTCGGGAACTTTCACGCGTCCTCCGTTCTTGCGGTCTTGAGTTTTGGAACTGAAACCTGGCAGATGATGATGACGTTGCATGAGAACATGAGGACACAAGATCGCTGAAGAACGCATATTGAGAAACAGCCATTGAAAATGAAAGGAGGCAGTTATGTTATAGGCTCCGTTTTGTTATAAATAGCATACAGTGAAGATGCCGATCGTATAAATATGTAGCTACATGATGCCCTAACATTTTTGCTGTCTGTTAAGTTGTTAATGTGAAAATGAAAATTGACAGTTCCTTATATCATGTTTTCATTTGTGAAATGAGGTTATAAAGTACACTGTTCCCTTTTAAGATTTACCCGACGTGTCCTCGGGAGTTTGTTTTCCATATCAAACTTGCAAAGTCTGAACTTACATGGAAAGGATGCAAGACTGAACTTTGTGCACTAAATATTGAGGAAAAGCAATACCAATCAGCCTCAGTTTTATGTCTCCGTTTTATTCTACACCAGGTAAATCAGCTATTATTGCTGAATATTAATATTAATGTCTCCATAATACCCCATGCTTTAGCCAAAAATACTAATTACTGATAGTTTTCACATGTCGTCACACTATCAGGGGAATGCCAGGGCAAAACATTACCATCTCCTGATGACCGGCAAGTCACGGGCTGAGTGATTTCTTTTTTTTTTCTTGCCAAAAACCACGTAATTGTTGTGCAATAAAATACAGTGTCGGCAAGAGAGACGTCTGGGCTGTGCTTCTACAGGAAAAATAGCCAGAAAGGAGGAAATTTATGGATTTGTGCAGAATGTTAGCATCATTGACCTATAACAAGCTAGGTACCTATAACTGGCAGTACGTTTGTGTGCTTTTTATACATTTTCTATTCTAATTTGCAGTGTAAGTGCAGTTAAAGTATAAATTAAAATGTAAAGTCAGAGTATAAATAGCAAAAGTGAACGAATACAATTTTCCCTACCAGCAAACATTAAGCAAAACAAACCAACACAGCAAATATAAAAGCCGGACACTCACAAACAATAATGCCTTTACTAATGACTAAATCGCTGAGGAATATCCAATAGATAGATTTAAAAATCATCAAACTGCAGCTCTGACAGGGACATGATGGGTTTTAAATGAATGAAAAACAGCTACGAGTGCAGTATATGGATCGCGAGTGACCAAAATCAGAGTTCGTGATCATATCTCTGTTTTGTTTTGTTAATATGTGGGCTAAATATTCGTAGCTTGCAACAGATGGAAAATGACCGGTTTGTGGTGCATTTCTGTGGAGTGTAACTGTCACTACGGCCCATTGTTTTTTTGCCCGTCAGCCTCTGCACAGGTCATTTGACAGAAAACTATCAATTAGTGCAATCAAGTGCACCAACAGAAATAAAACTTGGCTACTAAATATTAAACGCCTTAATACTGTATGCAATGTAAATTTTTGTCTACAATTACTAGTTAATTCATCCTATAAAATGTCCTAATTATATATAACATATATATATATATATATATATATATATATATATATATATATATATATATATATATATATATATATATATATATTTTTTTTTTTTTTTTTTCAGATAATACCTGTCATGTGTATTATATAGCTAATATAGAGTGTAATATAGCTTATTATAAAATTTTAAATTTCCAACCCAGGCTCATTATTGTTCCGTACCCCTGTATACATTTCTGGACAGTGCGAAATACGTCCCAGGAGGTACGTTTTTTACAGTTTTTATTATCACAAATCCACCAGAGGCCGATGTCAGCCTACTGACTGACTGACTGACTGACCGATCGACCGATCACCCCACCCCTTTCCTAAACCCAACCGATAGTTGTTTCAAAAGAAATCCAGAAAAAGAAAAGCCCTCGCCGCTGGCTGATTGTTTCCACGTTTTCAGATCTTGCCATGTTTTCACCCTGTTATTTACATGTTTAATTAATTTTTTGCCTTTTGTTTTTGTTTTTTGTTTTCTGGAACCGTTATTCACCAAACTCGAACCCCATCATTGCAGTCAACTCCTCTATGCATCTCAAGTCCGCCAACGTACGTGGTGAGCTACCGAAGCCTTCAGCGGCGTCATACTGTACTATAGCATTCGTTTTTAAGACAAAATGCAGCCATACGAAGCTCTGGCTACATAATTTGCACTCTCCAGAAATGTATATGGGCGTACGTTTCACAATGAGCCTGTGTTGAAAATATTTGCAAAGTTTTAAAGATCAGAGTGCATGATAAATGGAAATTGTTGTAAAATTTTGCCCAAAAGAAAGAACCGATTATAAACTGCCTTAAAAAGTCCTCAGTAATCGCAGTTTGATGCTGTCATTCAATGTATTTTACAAGTACTGTAATTCAGATATGGTAAAGAGCATTTTGTTTCTGACCAATCACAACACACTGGCTATTGGACCAATCAGAGCAGAGCGGTCTCTCGGAAAGGAGAGGTTTAGAGACCGGAATAAACCATCTCAGAGACACTGTGAGAAAAAACTGACGCTGCAGTGTATTTTGTGAGAAATGTGTAATATTTAAAGGGGTAGTTCACCCAAAAATGAAAATTATGTTATCATTCACTTACCCCAATTCCAAGTTTTTTCTTCTGTTGACCACAAAAGTGGATATTTTTAAGATTGTTAAAACCTGTAACCATTCACTTCCATAGTAGGACAAATACCAAGGGTGTAAATGGACAGATTTCCAACATTCAACTTTCTTTTGTGTTCAACATAAACTGGCATAGAATAAGTAAAGAATGAGTAAATGATGACAGAATTTTCATTTTTAGGTGAACAATCCCTTTAAAGCTATTGTAAATCAATCCTTTAAAATAGCAAAATGGAGACTGTCAAAATAGAGTTCATCAAACTTGTTACAGTGCATATGACATTTTTATTTTTCATCCTCTACAGATGAAGGTCCGCCGTGCACATGTCCTCTGTGTGCGTCCGACTGGAGCAGCTGTGTGCCCCACAGCGAGGGGCTCCAGCTGTCCAGGGACCTCGGAGCTACATACCTGGAGCTGCCCTCTCTAAACAATTTTTTTGTGGGTCGTTACTTCGGCAGTGTGGTACGTGTCTCTTTTTTCTCGTGATCACTGTTAAAAAGTCTCATTAGCATGCAGAACTGTACGTGTGGTTTAGTCGTTCCGTGCTGGTAACCATAAGGTTGGAGGTTCAGCCCCAGTAAGGGGTAATTTATAAACTCAGTGCCTGGGGTGAAACATAAAACCCATCCATCACCACTGAGACCTTCAGCCCTGGTGCTCCAGGGGGTTTTAACAAGTGTAATGCAAGTCATTCTGGATAAAAGCGCCTGCTAAACGGCTAATTAAAATATACATTTTCAGAGTGTGGAAGCTCTCTCGACGGTATCTGTCACATGCATTAAGGAAAGGAGGCAATAATTTTCCCATCGTCAAGCTTGTAAACACAAGTGTACAGAAGTGCTCTAATAGTAAACGTTTATGTGGAGCATATTTTTAAGTTAGTGCAAGATTATAATAGGGCAGCGTGGTGGCGCAGTGGGTAGCACGATCGCCTCACAGCAAGAAGGTCGCTGGTTCGATCCCTGGCTGGGTCAGTTGGCATTTCTGTGTGGGATTGCATGTTCTTCCCGTGTTGGTGTGGGTTTCCCACGGGTGCTCCGGTTTCCCCCACAGTCCAAACACATGCGATATAGAATAGGTGAATTGAATAAGCTATATTGGCCGTAGCGGATGTGTGTGAATGTAAGAGTGTATGGGTGTTTCCCGGTGTTGGGTTGCAGCTGGAAGGGCATCCGCTGCGTAAAACATGCTGGATAAATTGGCGGTTCATTCCGCTATATGGCGACCCCAGATTAATAAAGGGACTAAGCCAAAAGGAAAATGAATGAATAAAGATTATAACAAGGTTCCCACTTCATGCTAATAGTCACATTCCTTGACTTTTCCCAGTTTTTCACTGAATAAAAATCTGAATTTCCATCACATTTCCACCCATTCAATCCCTGATAATAATGTGGCCAGAAATATGACTTTCAATGTCTGGAAAAAACCTTTCAAAGAATCTAATATATTCCCACAGGAATTTCTGGAATATTTATTCATTCATTTTCTTTCTTTTCGGCTTAGTCCCTTTATTAATCTGGGGTCGCCACAGCAGAATGAACCGCCAACTTATCCAGCATATGTTTTACGTAGCGGATGCCCTTCTAGCTGCAACCCATCACTGGTAAACATCCATATACAATCATTCACACTCATACACTACGGACAATTTAGCTTACCCAATTCACCTATATCATGTCTTTGGACTTGTGGGGGAAACCAGAGCACCAGGAGGAAACCCACATGAACACGGGGAGAACATGCAAACTCCACACAGAAATGCCAACTGACCCAGTTGAGGCTCGAACCAGCGACTTTCTTGCTGTGAGGCGATCGCGCTACCTACTGCATCACTGTGACACCTATTTCTGGAATATATTAGAGTAAATGATAACCTACTCTAATATAGAGTAAACTTAAAATATGTTGACAAAACATCCAATATTAGTCAATAAATATCCATAATCTCTCTGAATAAATATAATTATTAAAAAAAAAAAAATTAATATAACACTTTTTAGAAGTCATTGATGTTATTGACATTGACAACGTTCTTGCATCCAACATACAGTACTTTTATGGGTGAGCAGTAGAAAGTCAACGGCAGCTTTGGATCTAAATAACAGCAGCTTTAATTTAAACCTTTAGCTTTAAGTAGCTTGTTCATATGTTTATGCCTGGCATGACCATACTATGAGCAATTCATTTATTTAAGTTAAGAATAAAATACGATTTTCTGTCACTTTAAATTTGTTTAAATATCCCGGATCAGCGTTTCATTTTACCAAACACGAACCTTTAATAATACTCCAACATATTTGGTCTGAAATTCAGATATAGAATTTTGTTTCTGACCAATCACAAACAACAGACTGGCTGTTGGACCAATCAGCGCAAAGCAGTCTCTCAGAAAGGAGGAGTTTAAAAAGACTTGATCCTTAAACAAACCATTTCAGACACTGTGAGAAAAGAACTGATGCTGCAGTGCATATTGTGAGAAATTTGTAATATTTAAACTTATATTTGTAAGGAGACTTAAAGAAAATAGAGATAGAACAGTGTTACACTTCCCAACCTCCCAGTCCAGGCTTTTAATTTAAATAGCCGATAACAATGTTTGTTCTTGATGTGACTGAAGTATATTTGGATGTCATTTATATGCTTTAAATCTCCTTACAGCTGGAATACTTCATGATTCAGTGTCTGAAGCAGAAAGCCAAAGAGCGGCCAGACAAAAGGCGGGGTCACCGGCTGAACGAGCCCCGCCCCCCTCATTTAGACCAGCCAGGTGAGTAGGCTTATGCCGGTATCAAATTTGCTTGTTGAGATTAATTACTGAAGCTTTTATCATAGTATATGACATAATCTTGCTATTGATCCAAGCTGCAAAGTTCTTAGTGTATCGGTTTATTGCATATACGTGTTTTAACCAAATGTTTTAACCAAATTAACATACAATAGTAGTGTAGTGTAGTGTAGTAGTGTTGTATCGCGATTAATTGCATCTAGTTGGTTTTGACACAATTTAAGTGTGTGTATATTTATTGTGTATACTGTATATAAATACACACATCCATGCATATATTTGAGAAAATGTTTATTTACATTTAGATATAAAACATGTATATGACATACCTGTCAACATTGGGATGTAATATGAATGTAAGAATATGTAGCAAACAAGCCTATTAAAAGTTATAAAATCTTGTTCCCTTTTTATTCTCTGTGTTTAAATATTAATTAAAATTAGGCTACTACAGTTATTTAGTGAAAAGCAGCAAATCTCTCAGCGAATCTCATATTGGTTGCATAGGAAGGGCGATGGTCGACGCATAGCTTTAATGGAAATGAAGTGAATGCGGGCGTTTTTATATTAATTTCAATGTGCTTTCAAGCCAAAATAAAGCAAAAGCATAATTCTCTTAAACAGCTCTTGCGATTATATCAAATTTGAGATCGGCTCTTTGATGCTACTTTCACTATTCGTAGAAAGATCAAAAATACAGGAGAAATACGAGAAAAATACTTAAACGGGATGATAGCAGGATAGAATGGTAAACTATGGGAGAATCCCGGCAAAAACAGGAGGGTTCACAAGTATGGGATACAAATAATAAATACATTTAAATATCTATGTAACAAAAAAGTTTTTTATCTATCGCATACATAATAAATATATGTAATACACACACCTGTATTAGGTCCAAAAAAATAGGATGCGATTAAAGTCCCCAAGACATCTCATTAAGAAAAAAAAAATGTTTGCCCTTGCAATCTTTAATTGATATCTGAAAATGCACTTCCTGTTTGTTTTCACTTTGGGACTTTGAGGTAATGGGCGTGGCTAACGCTGCTCCAACTGTCAGTTTTAACAACAAACAGCAATGGTGAGGAGGAGGTGTCTGTTAGGTTTTAATAACTCTTCTAAAACCCCTTTCCCGATCTTTCTGATTAAAATGCCTACTTTACTACGTCCATTCAGCCCGTGGTAGAAAAAACAAGCCACACCCACTGTTTGCTCATTTAAAATTCCCTTTCTCTAGGAACTGCATCACAATAGGAAAAGAATAACGATTGCAGCTTCCAGTTCACAAGGATTTTAATCTTGCCCAGCACTATAAAATAGGTGACACTTTTTACAATAGTAAATGTTTATGCATTAAAATCAACTGTGAGAAAAAGACAGATTTATTACAGATACAATATTAATATTACTTTAAAAAATACAACTGAATTTTAGTTATAAACTCCATTTCATAAAACGATTATGACCTGTAGTAATGCATTATATAGCATTAATTAAGAAATTAAAATAACCTAAGATTAATAAAAGCTTTTGTACTTTAGTTATAATAAATAATTATTTGCAGTATTTAAAAGTGCCCATGATGTCAATATTGTGCACGTTCATTATCACGATAACCAGTTGAAGTCAAAATTATTAACTATTATTAAAAATTATTTCTTTTTCAATATTGCCTAAATCAGGGGTCACCAAACTTGTTCCTGGAGGGCCGGTGTCCTGCAGACTTTTGCTCCAACTCTAATCAAACACACCTGAACAAGCTAATCAAGGTCTTACTAGGTATACTTGAAACATCCAGGCAGGTGTGTTGAGGCAAGTTGGAGCTAAACCCTGTAGGGACACCGGCCCTCCAGGACCAGGATTGGTGACCCCTGGCCTAAATGATGTATAACAGAGCAAGGACATTTAATAGTATTTCCTATAATATTTGTTCTTCTTGAGAAAGTCTTATTTGTTTTATTTCAGCTAGAATAAAAGCAGTTTTAATTTTTAAATAAATCATTTTATGCTCAATTTTATTTGCCTAATTACCCTAACTTGCCTAATTAAAATAGTTAAGCCTTTAAATGTCACTTTAAGCTGAATACTAGTATCTTGAAAATATCTAGTAAAATATTATGTACTGTTATCATGGCAAAAAACAAAAACAAATCAGTTATTAAAAATATTATGTTTAGAAATGTGTTGAAAAAATCTTTCCATTAAACAGAAGCTGGGGAAAAATATACAGGGGGGCTAATAATTCAGGAGGGCTTATTATTCTGACTTCAATTGTTTATTAAATTGTTAAATATTGGTATATGTCTACAGGTGAGTGGCTCAGTTTTTATATGTACATTACAAGTCTAAGCTGTATATCAGAAGTAGACCTCCCTGCTTTATTAAAGATGACCCTTCAAACTTGTCTAATTTGGGCTAATCTCACTAATAATGACTTGCAATTTGCTGGACATCTTATCTGAATCTCTCCGAAGCACTCAGGCTGCATTATATGCACGAAATGGCAATATTCATCAGTAAGCGAGTCAATGGGCTCTTCTGCCATTTAGATAAAAGGATCGTCCGCTGAAGGCTAGTAGCATTCTGGAAAAGATGAGCCTTTGCTACGAGCACCAACACTTAGAAAGAGAAGCCAAAGCTTTTTCTGTAGTTTGTTGGTGTGGTTCCAGCACCACTTAGGCTCTTTTTATAGAGCACAGGCTATAAAATATGAAGGGTATTGAACGCCGGGAAAGCGTCGGTGTGGCCTCAAATGAATGGTTATGGAGTGTATAAAAAAAAGTACAGCAGTAATATATCAAAAATGTGTCTGTAATACAGACATGATGTATAAACAACATCTGTTTGTTGTATTTCTTTTTTAATTCTTGGCCATAATAACAGCTTCCCATAATCCTCCTCGTTTAGGACTTGCTTTCGCGTCGCTTTTCGTGTTGCTGCCGTCTCGTATCCCTTACTCATCTGCTTCGCTTGTCTCATCATTCACTTTTGCTACTTTTTTCCCACTAAATAATTCCTTACCCATCCTCCTCCTCCTCTGCTTGGCTCACATTGTTTCTTCATTCACCTCTGGCTTTTTATTTTCCTCTGGATCTTCTAGAAGTTCCTTAATCTCCTCCTGAAGGAAGCAATAATCTCAAATTAGGTCTCTTTAATATCGCTCTTCTTTCTCATAGACTGTTGAAATATAATAAATGGAGGTGTTATGAGCGATAGTTAAACACATGAGCATAAATACTTTGATTATTAATAGTTATAACTACTTGCAGTAATGCATTATTAACCATTAACTAAGGCCACGTTTACACTGTCAGGTCTTGATGCCCAATTCAAATTTGTTGCTTATATCATTATAAAATTTTTTTGCCTGTCCGTTTACACGATCTTTTAATTGTGACCCATGTCTGATTCATGTGTTTACACTAGCCATACAATTTACGACATCGCGCATGTGTAAAGGTGGGTTCTAGCATCTGCGCCACACGATAGCCACGATGAAAGAAATTGTCTTGCTTTTAGCTCTGTGAAATATGCAAAGTTCGCCCAACTTTAAAAAGATTTTGAGGTGGAGAAGGAGATAAAAGGCTGTCATCGCAGCTTGTGCCTATGGTTTATATATGGCGTCCTCCACCATTTTTGGGTATTTTGGGGGGCGGGGGGGGATTTGTGGGTACGAGAGAGATCTCAGGTCTGGTGGGAGCAAATTGTGGCAGGCTTTAATGAGGAGCAGTGGGTTCGAATTTTTAGGATGAGCGCAAACACACGCTCTTCCTTCTACGTCATTAAACTGAAGTACCACATTGTCGTAAGTTTAATGACGTACAAAATGGAATGCCTTAATAAATCCGATCTGCCTGTTTACATGATAGTCACATTGTTACATATCCGATCTGATTTATTTCCACATATGAAGGAGGCCTGAAACCGATTTCTTAATATCCGAATGCATGCGCTTTTTTTTGTGTTTACATGGTCATGGAACAGATCCGATCTGTGTCACATATGAGCAAAAAATCAGAAATGGGTCACATTTAACTGGCAGTGTAAATGCGGCCAAAGACATTAAAATCACCTAAGATTTATAAAAGCTTTTATACTTTAGTTATAATAAATAATTATTAAACAATATTTTGAAGTGCGCATGATATCAATATTGTGCATGTTCTTTATCACCATATACAGCAGTCAACATTTGAAATGGATCATCACCTTTTATCAAAATTGTCCTAAAACTATTTAATAACACCTATTCTTGACCAACATCTTTGCATATGGAATGAAATGTTGTTATTACTGAGCTATGAAAAAAGATGCTAGTAATCATTAAGTGAGGTTTTATAAACAAATTTCAGGAGGAGCATGCGCAGATGTTTTGACAAGGCCAATTCATTATTGACAATCGTTCTATTATCCAATCAGCATAAGACCAAACCCTTGTAAATAGTAAATCATGTCCTACCACCGTTTTTCTCTCGACTTCTCTTTGCCACCAGAAAGCTACACCTTTAGACCCAATTCCTACTTAAATCAGAGCAGTGGGAGCGCTCTTATGTCGGGGTAGACGCTGCACTCAGACCCCTATCTCTCTCCTGAAAAGAGGAATAACACAAGTCAGGGTGTAGGGCTGCACAAAATATCGTTTCAGCATCGATATAGCAATGTGTGCGTTCGCAATAGTCACATGGCAGTATATCCAATGTTGAGTTGGGGTTATAGACGATCAGCAATGAAGACTGTACAGTGTTGTTTTAAATTTTACATTACATTTGATTATTCAGTTACTGTAGCTGAATATCTGACTACTGTTCGACTCTTCGGAAAACCATAAAGCACTGCTCATTTCAATGTCATCTTTGCTGTATCTTATTTTTATATGCTTGAAATTTGTTTGAATCTCTCCGCTACAAAGTTATCCTAATCAATCTAAATTAATGATTTCATTTTTAGTACAGCTATTCAAGTCACATGCCGATATCGTATTCATATCGCAATATATAATTAAATAAAATATTGCAATGTCCGATTTTTCCAATATTGTGCAGGCCTATTAGAGTGTCTTTCTGAGCTTAGAGCCCTCTCCTCGGACAGTATGCCAAATATATATTCTGTCATTATTTATTTACAGTGTGTTTTTGTTTGTTAACTCTGAACCTATTTGATGTTCTTTCTTTTGCTGGAGACAAAATAAGATATTTTATGTTGAATAAAAGTAGCTGGCACCCTTTGGCTTCCATAGTATTTTTTTTTCTATTATGGAAGTCAATGGGTGCCAGCAATTTGTGTTCTAACAGAAGAGAGAATCTCATGAAGGTTTGAAAAGACACAAGGGAGAGTAAATGATGAGGGCCTTTTCATTTTTGGGTGAATTATCCCTTTAAATACATTTAAAATTGAACTTCAAAGTCAATTTTTCAGCACACTATGATTTTCATCCATATGTAAATTATATTTATCATTATATTATTAACACAGCTTTTAAAATGATTCTAGCAATTTTTAGCAATATAAATGACTAATTTGAAAAGCATGAATTTAGGATTTTTAAAGAAAATGTAGTTCAAGCACTTTTAGTTTCATTAATTCTTTCTATAAAGCATCAATTTGATTAAACACATATAAGTGTTTGATTAATTTTGCCACTTTTATGAAATTTTAAATAACATTTTGGTGGCAGTAAGATTTTCTTTCCTTAAAAGTTAAATTACATTAATTTAAATTAAATTATTTACTCACATTCCTTTGGCTTAGTCTCTGATTTATCAAGTTAAGTTAGGTTACGTTGCATTAAATAAAATTTGCTCCAAAAAAGGATCAAGTTTTCCACAAAAATATTTACCAGCAACTGTTTTAACTAAGAAAGTTTTTTAGCACCAAATCATAGAAGGTTTTACACTGAAGAATCATAGAAGGGTGAACGCTGAAGACTGATACAGCTTTGCATGACAGCTTATTATATATTAGGATTAAAAACATATTCTAAATAGCAAAAATATTTTACAATAAACCACAAAGTACAGAAATAAAGTGCTAATTTACGAATATATATTTTTTTACATTGCAGGGTTATTTTGCCAGATATAGTTTTCAGCTTAGTGCCATTTCGAGGCTTAACTAGGTTAATTAGGTTAACTATGTTGCAAGTCATTCAATAACAGTGGTTTGTTCTGCAGACAATAAAAAATGGGCTAATATTAATAACTTTAAAAAATATTTTTAAATCCAAAAACTGCTTTTATTCTAGCCAAACTATAACAAAGACACTAAAGTCCCCAATCAAAAGTCACACAATCCTCATGACTCTATATGCTAATTTAATTAGGGTAACACTTTACAATAAGGTTATATTAGTTAATGTTAGTTAATGCATTTTCTAACATAAACAAACAATGAACAATACATTTATTACAGTATCTGTTCATGATTATACAGTCGTTCACTGTTAGTTCATGTTAAATCACAGTGCATTAACTAATGTTAACAAGCATGGATTTGGATTTTAATAATGCATTAGTAAATGTTGAACTATAAATGCTGTACAAGTTCATAATTAGTTTATGATCGTAAACACATTAACTAATGAAACCTTATTGAAAAGTGTGACCTTCATTTTGTGTCTATTTAAAGGTATTCAACTAGAACCATCTCAGTTAAATGAAACAGAACTCAGACTCACATTTAGTCCAATAACATCTCCATGTTTTGCAGCTCGTCTCCCGCCAGTAAGAGTAGAGGAGTCCAGCTTCTCACAGGACCTGCAGTGGCTCCTGGAGCGCGGCGTTCAGTTCGCAGACGTGGCTTTTTACGCTGGGGAGTCTGGGAAGGAGCTGGGCTGGGCTCACGCGTCTGTCCTATGTGCTGTCAGCCCGTATTTCAGGCAGCTGCTGGTTGGACGGCAGGCCTGGGAGAGACCCGTGTCCCGTTGCACCTGCCGAGACAGAGACGGCCCTCATTCGCTTCTGTCCACCTGGGACGGAGGTGTGGATGATCTGCC
Source organism: Danio kyathit (assembly GCA_903798195.1). NCBI lineage: Eukaryota > Metazoa > Chordata > Actinopteri > Cypriniformes > Danionidae > Danio > Danio kyathit. The sequence continues at coordinate 18,188,571 of LR812539.1, read as the reverse complement.
CCGAGCAGATGGGCATCCGCCGGGACACCTCTCTCGGCTGGTGGTGAAGGACCCGCTGCTGTGTTTGTGCCTGTGGGAGACTTTAATGTTTCTGTATAGAGGTGAGAGAGAACACGTGCTGCATTTAATATTATGGGTGGTGGAGATGTAGAAAGAGTTTGTTGGAGGAAGGGTGTATTGATGTTTATGGATTATTATTTTTATAAGTAAAATAAATCACAAATGCCTTTAGTGACAGATGTTTACTGGAAATTAGATTAAATACAGAGCTTTGGTTAGGTGCTTGCTATTTTGCACAGAAAGATGCTTGTAATCACTAAGCAATATAATTTAATTTAATTTAATTTAATTTAATTTAATTTAATTTAATTTAATTTAATTTAATTTAATTTAATTTAATTTAATTTAATTTAATTTAATTTTATTATTTATACTGAGAATGCAATTCTCCTGAGCTATAAATATACCAATAATCATATAAAATTAACTATATTAAAAACTATTTAAAAACATTTTTCAAAATTATTTTGTTGGAGGGAGGGCAGAATGTGTTGACATTTAAGGTTTATTATTTTTATAAGTAAAATAGATCACAGATGTCTTTAGTGACACAGATGTTTGCTGGAAACAAGATTAAATAGAGAGCTTTGGTTTGGTGTTTGTTTTTTTTGGACAGAAAGATGCTAGTAATCTAATATACTAATAATCATATATAATAATAATTATTATAAATTCATAAAAAAAATATTTACTGTGAGAACCTATTTCTTCTGAGCTAAAAAAGACACTAGTGATCATATAAATATTGATTTTATGTATTTAGCTGATTAATTTAAACTGAGAGCTATAAAAATACTAATAATTTAAAACTAAATTTTTTTTTTACTGAGAACCTAAAAAAAGACACTATTCATCATATAAATATTTTATTTTACATATTAATCTATTTAATTAAATTTATACTGGGATCGTAATTCTCCTGAGCTATAAAAATTCTAATGATCATTTAAAATATTAAACATTATATATACATTAATTATTTATTTATTTTTTACCTAATTCTTCGGAGCTAAAAAAAAAGACACCATTGATCATATAAATATTTTATTTACATATTTTTCTACTCATTTTTATTGGAAAGCTAATTTTCTGAAGGTATATTAAGATGCTAAAGGAAAAATCATATAAAAATTATATTTAAATGTATTTTATTTTACTAACTACTAGCTATTAAAAGCTGAAATGTATTTTAAATATTTATTTTCATATTTATTGAAAACTTTAAATCATTTTTAGATGTAAAAAATAGGATCTTTATTTTACGTACATACACTTTTTCCAGCTATGAAAACAAAAAACACTAATAATCATAAAAATATATTTTTGTAATTTTACCAATTATCCCTAGCTATGAAAAAGACACCAGTAATCTTATAACAAAATACTTTATTTTATAATATTTTATTTCACCAACAGTCTAAATATCTTGAGCTATAACAGAGCAGATTTCCTCTGGGTAGAGCTGCGTTTATTGCCGCCATGCCTCTTCCATTTCTTTTTCCACACAGAATCCTGTCACAACCATAAATATGAAGCGAGATTACCATTATTGAAGGAAGCGTTTTGAAAAAGCTTCGTCAGTTCTGCTGGTTTAGGCGTTTCAATTGAGTTATACTGGAAACTGTTTCTCTCGGCCTTATCTCTTCAGCTCTGCAATTGTGTTTTCCTTTGTGTTTGAAAAGCAGGGGTTTTCACAGGACTGGCTCATAATTAAAATGGCTTTAGTTTGGAGGCTGTATGTTTGTGTGTAAAGGCCTGTCTGATTTATAGTTCACTGCATGTGCCGGTATGACGACATTTCACTCTATGAGACCCTAGAGCTGTGGAGCTGATTAACATGCTTGAGAGGACACAGATCTCTGTGTGTGTGCTTGGTTTTCTTCAAATGTGTGTGTGTCTGTATGTCTGTATGTATGTATATATATATATATATATATATATATATATATATATATATATATATATATATATATATATATATATATGAGCAAAGCAAAAAATCAGGCGATATACATATACAATATACTCCTCTTCAAAGGACCATAACTGATATAGACATTAAGGTAACGCTTTAAAATAATGGTCCATTAATTAATGTATTTACTAACATGAACAAACAATTAGGGATATATTTATTATGGTATTTATTAATCTTTGTTAACGTTAGTTAATGTTATTTACATGTTAACTCACGGTGCTTTAACCTCCTAGGGCTTGAGTGTCCACATACGTAGACAGCACATTTTTAGCTCTTAAGTGGCTATTTAAAATACTTTGAATGTTTTATATTTTGTTACAGACAAACAGTGTCATCCTGCAACTGTTTTGCAGCATATGAAATGTCCCAAACCCTAACCTTGTTTTTACTCTCTGATAGTCAAAGCAAGTTCAAAAAAAAATTCTATGTTAAATATGCATAAAAGAAAATTCGTGAAAAGGTGTTTTATGTAAATTCGGACCACGAGTCCACATATATGGACATAATTTTTCTCTAAAAGTACATCATATCAAAAGATGATACTTAGATTTTTATTCTAATTAGGTTCCAATAAGCCTAAATAGCAAAGAGAAATAAAAAATGTATGTAAAAAAACACCTTGGGCCTTAACTAATGTTAACAAGCCCAACTTTGGATTTTAATAATGCATTAGTAAATGTTGAACTACGATTAATAAATGCTTGACAAGATTATTCATACTTAGCTAATGTTAGTAAATACCTTAACTAATGGAACATTAATCTAAAGTGTTACCAACATTAAAATTTCCCCTCCAAGTTATGGGAAATGGCCAATTTCATAGCGTTTTTCATAATAAATATTGTTTCAAAGCCGCTTTATAAAAAGCTTATGTTATTACATCACAATCAAAGGCTAAAAAAGGTTAAGGTGTTTAATATAATTGACTATATATATTATTATATACAGTATATAGTTGACTAAATATACTTTTTTGACATGCTATCTATGAATATAAATACTCCCACCACTAGGGCTGCACAATAAACTGTTTCAGCTTTGACATCGCAATGTGCACATTTGCAATAGTCACAGTAGTGTAAGATCTCCAATGTTGAATTATAGTTGACCAGGAGCTACAGAACACATGTGATTTATAGTTTAACCATAATAGACTAAAGGTTTATCATGTGTATGTGTTTTTAGGCCTGTGACTTAGCATTTTCAAGAGAGTTTAAAACATTTGGGCACAAAAATATATGATGTTTGGAGGTGTGAAAATAATTAATTGTATTTAATTTATACAGAATCGATACAATTTATTTACAAAAAAAAAAGTTTCTTACTTATATTTTTGTCTTCTTTCTGGTTTAAAGATCTACACTTCAAAGCGAAAACAAGATTATTTGACGGGTGAGACGGGTCATATTTTTAATGCTAAATAAAAAAAACAGAGCTGGCGCTGTTGGTGAAAATTATTTACATGACAAATACATTTTCCTCCCAACAGCAAATACTAAAAATAATAAATAATTATTATTTACACATGTTTTACACAAAGTTAAATTTAACAATTCTTTTTTTAGACTGTGACATTTTCATGTCAAGCACATATAAAATATTTATATATATTTTTTGTAGTATTGTGCATTTATTTAACCCAATTTCATGTACCATCGTATTGATTCTTCAGCACAATTTCCTTCAAAATTCTCATTAGCATAATACAATAAAAATAATGATTTAATAAATACACATCACAATAAAAATAAATAATATTTAAAAATGTAAAGCATCTGTTTGTTAACTATTAATTTATTTAGCATTTTATGACAATTAAATATTTAAGTCAGTCTTTTCATACCATAATTATTCCCAGGAAAGCAGTTGACATTAGAATTGAACCAGATTTTGGTAAAAACTCCAAAGATACAAACATAAAAATATTGTAGATGTTGGACTGAAGCAGCTAATACTAATTTACAATGATGAAGGGCGGAGGATTGCTGAAGAACTACTGAAAGATTTCAGCTGCTGTCTGGGCTTTCACTGGGTTTCTACACCTCCCTTTCTTCATGTATTCAATACTTTTTCCCTGCGTCGTTTCATTGATTGATTTGTTTTCTTTGCATATATGAATTTCTTTGGTTGTTACCAACATCCGGGGAAAATTTTAAGTCAACGGCACCTGTAGAAATATGTTTTCTGAGAAAAATGGTGATGTGTTCAATACTTGTTTTCCCCGCTGTATCTGACAATAAGCTGATGTGTTTGTTCTACTGTTTATTAATGTGATGCTAATAGTGATGAATGGATGATCACAAAGGCGGCCCATATTTTTAATACTAAAAAAAAAAATAGAGCTGGTGCTGTTGGCGAAAATTATTTACATGCAAATACATTTTCCTCTCAACAGCAAATACTAAAAATAATAAATAGTAATTATTTACACATGTTCTACACAAATTTAAATTTAAGAATTCTTTTTTTAGATTGTGACATTTTCATGTCAAGCACATATAAAATAATTATTGAATTGTTTGCAGTATTTTTCATTTATTTAACCCAATTTCACGTACCATCTTATTGATACTTAAGCACAATTTCCTTTAGCATATTGTAAATTAGCATAATACAATAAAATAATGATTTAATAAATAAATGTCAAAGTCAAAATAAACAATATTCAAAAAGGTCGCTTAAGCATCTATTTGTTAACTATTTATTTAGCATTTTATGACACTTAAATATTTCAGTCAGTCTTTTCATACAATAATGCAATAGGGAAATATTTAAATTTTATGGATAAATTATTCACATTCCATCTCATTTTCATGTCATTTGCATACATATGACCACCATAATGTGATGCAAATGGAAATCAGAACAGCTTTTTTATTTTTATTTTGTTATTTTAATCACACTTTCTAATAAAGAAAAAAAAAAGAAGAAAACATTTCAGGAAAACAAAGCCATAAAACATTCTCTTCTTCATGCAAACCCCCATTTCCCTTTGATTTAGAGGTGAAGTGCAAATTCACCCAAATACATGATTGTGATTCTCTGCTCGTATTAGCCTGCCACAACACTCTTCATAAGCCGGGGAATTATACCCCCGTTCCCCATTCTTTGGGACCTCCGATTGCAAAATGGAGGCAGGGGGAGTGGACATGCATCTCAATCAGCAGTTCAGACAGGGCTTTAACAGTCCAGGAAACAGCAATGAATATTACACATTCATTTATCAGAGAAAGGCCATGCCTGGAAGGTGAGAAGGTGAAGCCCATACTGATGAGTTCATCTCACCCATTGCTGATATATAGTGTGATTTTACGGAGGCCGTTTTCATATTGGGAACCAAGGGCGCTCGTTAGATTAACGGAAATGATGCGCGGAAAGTCATCGCTCGTGGTTGCTTTCGGATGAGATCCCGTATGGTTTGTTTTTTTTAGTCTAGACAGGTCTACAGATGAGTCTTGTGTTAATATTGCATCAGCTGAACTGTGACGGATGAACATCTTTATGTGACCGAGCTGTGACAAAACATCAGTTAAATATGGGTCTTGATTTATTTAGGAGGTCTTCCCATGAAAAAAGCAAAACATTTAAGTCTTTCAGAATTGAATTTTGGGAGAAAAGGCTGTATGAGCTTCTTGTTTGTAAAAGTACACAATTTAGCTAACTTTTTTTGCTAAATAATGTTTTTAAACCATAATTTTGTTATTCAGAGTGATATTTTAATGTTACATTTTCCTTAATAAATACTTATATAGGTTATGTTTTACCCTAAAATCTAAATAAATAATTTTCAAAAAGGACAAATGATTTTAAAATCATTTTTAAACTAATTGCATTATCGATTTTATTTGTTTCTAAATTTTAATATACTATTTTGCTTGCATTTTATGACAGTTAAGCAGATTTAGTAAATAAATATTTACATTAAAACATACTTTTATGTAAATATCTACATTTTGTAAAACAATTTATACATTTTCATTTGACTTTTTCATGTAAAAACTGCTTTTAGACTATAAAAGTCTGCAGTTTCATTTATCAAACTGCATAATAATAGAAGTCGTCAGTAATTTCATCCTTATACCAACATGGGTTTGTAACAAATTTACATTATACAAATATTTTTAAAAATACATTAGTCTATGTTTATCTTAGGTTATTATAATAAAATAATAATAATAAATTAAATAATTGATTGTAATAAATACATATAAATTACAATCTTAAGCCTATCTTTAAAAAAATGCATTCCTATTCCATAGTCAATTACATTACGTCTTTAAATAGATTTCATTTTATGCACTTACACCAAGAGGAACAAATGAGGAATGGGATCTCTCTGTGTTTCTCTGTGTGTTGTTTATCTACAACATTGTGAATAATGGATTTTGAATGTACAATAAGACAAATGGTGATAATATCAGAAAATGTTTTTTTTTTTCAGTTTCAGACTGTTGGAACTTCATTGTATCAGTTGACGAACATATGAACATACAAAGTGAATGATGATTTAGATGTAATTTAGAGTTTGTGATGAGCCCGAGGCTCGAACCCGGGTCTCTGGTGTGGTAGACCAGTGTTTTACCGTTTCACCACAGGGTGGGCTGATGAACCCAATTGCCAAGGCACAAAATCTAGTTCAAAAAAGGTGTTTATTGAGGGAATCCAAAATCATCAAAACAATGTAGCCAGGCAAAAACATAGGAAGTCTACAAGCTATGCAGGTAACAAACATAAAGTTCTCCGTAGAGCAAAGAGTATTTTAGCCAAAAGCACAAATAAAGGAAGGTAATTACTTGAGGACTTACGGCAACGGCGAGAGCACATCAAACTCAAAAACCAAGTGACAAGTGAAGACAAGAGAGTAGAATAAATAGGCTAGTCTAACAAGACACAGCTGAACAGAATTAACACAAATGAACCCCAAACCGAAACACTGGGGAAAATGGCGACATCATGTGGAGAAAACAAACAATAGCTCAGAATATGACAGGACCCCCCCTTCTAGGAACGGCTCCTGACGTTCCCACCAAGACCACCCGAACTGCGAGCTTGAAAATCCCGGATCAACTTGGGGTCAAGGATGTCCTTAGCGGGAATCCAGGAGCGCTCCTCGGGACCATAACCCTCCCAGTCCACAAGATACTGTCGAGACCGTTGCACCCTCCGAACATCCAGTATCCTGCGGACTGTGTAGGCAGGCTTACCCCCGATGTTGCGAGGGGGAGGAGGGGATCTGTCAGAGGGAACAAAAGAAGAACACAACACAGGTTTTAGGAGGGACACATGAAAGGTGGGATTAATTTTAAATGACCTAGGTATTTCTAGCCGATAAGAAACTGGGTTTACTCTCCTGATAATTTTAAATGGTCCGATGTAGCGTTGGTTAAGCTTGCGGGACTCTATCCGAAGGGGAAGGTTCCGAGTGGAGAGCCAAACTCGTTGACCAACTCGAAGGGAGGGGGCAGATCTGCGTCTAAGGTTGGCCTGTCTCTGGTACTGGTTAGAGGTTTGGATGAGTTTACGGCGGACTACTCTCCATATCCTACGGCATCGATTAATATGCTGCTGTACAGAGGGAACAGCCACTTGAATCTCTTGCTCAGGGAACAGAGCAGGGGAGAATCCGAACTGGCACTCAAAGGGGGATAACCCAGTGGAGGATGAGCGGAGAGTGTTGTGGGCATATTCAGCCCAGAGGAGGTATGAGGACCATGATGAAGGGTTGTGACCCACCATGCACCTTAATGTGGTCTCGAGACTCTGGTTTATTCTCTCTGTCTGTCCATTAGACTCGGGGTGGAACCCAGAGGACAAACTAATAGATGCGCCCAATGACTGGCAAAAAGATCTCCAGAACCGGGATGAGAACTGAGGTCCCCGGTCCGACACAATGTCCTGTGGAATTCCAAAGACTCGAAAGACATGAGAGGTAATGAGGTCTGCTGTCTCCTTAGCAGAGGGGAGTTTTGGTAAGGGAATGAATCGAGCAGCCTTGGAGAACCGGTCGACAATTACCAGTATAACGGTGTTGCCATGGGAGGGTGGGAGACCGGTGATGAAGTCCATTGAGAGGTGGGACCATGGTCGGTGAGGAATAGGCAGAGGGTGCAGAAGACCTTGGGGAGGGAGATGTGAGGTTTTTCCCCGGTTGCAAACAGAACAGGCATTAACCAAGGATATTACGTCCTTTTTAGCTGTAGGCCACCAGAAGTGTCTTTGCAGAAAATCCAAGGTGCGGGAAATACCTGGATGGCAGGTCAGCCGGGAGGAATGTGCCCACTGAAGGACTCGAGGACGAACAGCCCTTGGAACATACAATCGGTTAGTTGGGCCGCCACCTGGGTCTGGATCTTGAATCTGAGCTTTACGGATGGCTGACTCAAACCCCCATCTGAGGGGTGCAAGAATCTTGGATCGGGGAATGATAGCTTCTGGGGTCCTTTCCTGGGGAGTGTTACTGTAAATTCGGGACAGAGCATCTGGCTTTAGGTTCTTAGATCCGGAACGGTAGGATAGAATGAAGTCAAATCGGTTAAAGAAGAGGGACCACCTGGCTTGACGAGGAGTAAGGCGTTTAGCCTGCTGGATATACTCCAAGTTCTTGTGGTCAGTCAGTACTTGAAACGGATGCTTAGCACCCTCCAGCCAGTGCCTCCATTCCTCCAATGCCAACTTTACAGCCAGCAGTTCTCGGTCTCCAACGTGATAATTACGTTCACAGGAACTGAGACGGTGGGAAAGAAATGCACATGGATGAAGACAGTTATCTTTCCCCTTCTGGGATAGCACAGCTCCCACTCCCACATCAGAGGCGTCAACTTCAACCACAAAGGGTAATTCTGGATTCGGGATAGTAAGTATGGGTGCAGAGGTAAACCTGCGTTTGAGTTCCCTGAAGGCCACCTCAGCCTCTGGATTCCAGGAAATTTTGGCTGAACCCCCTTTAGTAAGGGCTGTCAGAGGAGCCACCACTGAGCTGAAATTTCGAACAAATTTCCTATAGAAATTGGCAAATCCTATGAACCTCTGAACTTCCTTTACGGAGGTAGGAGTTGGCCAGTCCAACACTGCCTGGACCTTCTTGGGATCCATCTGTACCTGCCCTGGTTTAATGATGAAGCCTAAGAACAGGACCTCGGTGGTGTGAAACTCACATTTCTCAGGTTTAACAAATAGATGGTTCTCCTGTAGACGTCTTAATACCTTTCTGACATGATTCTCATGCTCCTGGAGAGAACTCGAGAAGATCAGGATGTCGTCTAGGTAGACGAAAACAAACTTGTTCAGCATCTCCCGAAGAACATCATTTATAAGAGCTTGAAAAACTGCAGGAGCGTTAGTGAGGCCAAAGGGCATAACCAAATACTCGTAGTGCCCTGTAGGAGTATTGAATGCCGTCTTCCACTCATCCCCCTGCTTGATCCGCACCAAGTGGTAGGCATTGCGCAGGTCAAGTTTAGAAAATATGGTAGCTTTCTGGAGTAACTCGAAGGCAGTGGCCATAAGGGGAAGAGGATAACGATTTCGGATTGTTACCTTATTAAGAGCTCGGTAATCTATGCAGGGCCGGAGGCCTCCGTCCTTCTTCCCCACAAAGAAAAACCCTGCACCTGCCGGAGATGTGGAAGACCGGATTATCCCTGCTTTAAGGCTCTCCATGATATATGTTTCCATGGCCCTTTGCTCAGGAGGAGACAATGAAAACACCCGACCACGAGGGGGGCAGAGGCCGGGCATTAGCTCTATGGCACAATCGTAAGGCCTATGTGGGGGTAAGACAGAAGCCCTCTGTTTGCTGAAGACCGAGTGAAAGGAGTGATACTGGGGTGGGACTCGAGAAAGGTCAATAGGTTCTTGAGACTCGGGATTATTACTAGGTGGGTCTAAGCAAATCTTGTGACACAGGGGGCCCCAGTGGAGAATTTCGCCATTAGACCAATCAATGTGGGGATTATGAAGAGTAAGCCAGGGGTAGCCAAAGATCAAGGGCAGGTCAGGGGACTCAATTAAATAAAAGGACATCTCCTCCTTGTGGTGGAACACAGAGACAAGCAAGGGAACAGTAAGATGGGTAACAGCTCCAGGAGCTATTGGTCTCCTATCCAATGCCGTCACCTCCAGAGGGTTATCTAACAGTTTGATAGGAATCTTGAGATTAGTTGCTAATGTCTGATCCATGAAGTTCCCCGCTGCTCCCGAATCAACAAGTGCTTGAAGTTGGTGTTCCTTAGACTCAAATGTCAAAGTAACGGGTAAGTGCAGACTGGAGTTGCTAGGAGAGACGAATTGGGTCACTCCCGAGACAGCTCTCTCCTTACTGTCTGGGACGGTGAGTTTTCCTTTAACTCAGGACAATCAGAGCGGAAATGGCCAGACCCACCACAATAAAGGCAGAGATGGCTCCTCATACGACGGGTGCGTTCCTGAAGAGTTAGTCGGGCACGACCCAGCTGCATAGGCTCTGGGGAATCTGGTTCTGAAAATTGGGGGGACTCAGTAGCATATGGGGTATGGCGGAGGTTGGGAGAACGTGAAGGAACATAGCAGGTGGTTAGTCTTCTTTCTCTCAGGCGGTTGTCGAGGAGGATGGCTTGGTCTATTAAGGACTCAAGGGTTTGAACTGGTTCTCGGGTAGCCAACTCATCCTTGAGGGCCTCAGACAACCCATTCTGGAAACAAACGATGAGAGCCTCATCATTCCAGCCTGCTCCTGCCGCAATTGTCCGGAATTGAATTGCATAGTCTGCGGCACTCCTACCTCCTTGACACAATTTGAGTAGTTGCTTGGAAGCCTCTCGTCCTGAGAGGGGATGGTTAAATACACGCCGTAATTCTTTCACAAAGGCTGAGTAACTAGTACAGCAGGGAGATCCAGCATTCCAGATCGCTGTTGCCCAAGCAAGTGCTTTGCCAGATAATAGAGTGAGTACATAAGCGGTCTTAGCCTGTTCTGAAGGGAAGGTGGAGGGTTGTAGCTTGAAAGTGAGGTCACACTGAGTTATAAACACCTCACAGGCCTCCGGGTCCCCTGAGAAGCGTTGCGGAGGGGGAAGACGTGGTTCAAACTGAGGTTGAGGGGTATGGATAACAGGTGTGTGAGTTGAAGTTTCCACTGGGGATGAAGTTGGACCTTGACGCAGACTGTCAGACAGTTGTCGCATGGAAGTCATGAGTTCTGATAGTAAGTGGGAATGCTTCTCCATAAGTGCCTCTTGCTGAATCAAGGCCGCCTCATGGCGCTTGACTGTAGCGTCATGCTGAGCAACAATAGAGACCATTTCTTGGGCAGTAGCCTCAGCAGGGTTCATGTTTGACTTGGTTTTTCTGTGATGAGCCCGAGGCTCGAACCCGGGTCTCTGGTGTGGTAGACCAGTGTTTTACCGTTTCACCACAGGGTGGGCTGATGAACCCAATTGCCAAGGCACAAAATCTAGTTCAAAAAAGGTGTTTATTGAGGGAATCCAAAATCATCAAAACAATGTAGCCAGGCAAAAACATAGGAAGTCTACAAGCTATGCAGGTAACAAACATAAAGTTCTCCGTAGAGCAAAGAGTATTTTAGCCAAAAGCACAAATAAAGGAAGGTAATTACTTGAGGACTTACGGCAACGGCGAGAGCACATCAAACTCAAAAACCAAGTGACAAGTGAAGACAAGAGAGTAGAATAAATAGGCTAGTCTAACAAGACACAGCTGAACAGAATTAACACAAATGAACCCCAAACCGAAACACTGGGGAAAATGGCGACATCATGTGGAGAAAACAAACAATAGCTCAGAATATGACAGAGTTAATGTTTTTTGAGTTAATTAATGACGTAATGCGATTGACTATGGAATAAGAGGGTGTGAGTGAGAAAGTTATGTCACGCACTGAGGAAGGCATTGTGCCGAAACGTCTGCTTTGTACCTCCTAAGAATGTGAAATAAAGTAATATAATATAATTATTTAACGAGCATGGATCATAACATTCTGAATGATACTATTAACAAGATAAACGCACTGCTAGAGAAAAAAATGCAAAAATAAAACCTTATTTTTAATAAAGATGAATATTTTCAATATTTTCAATTTCACCTTTCCTTAAAAAGTAACACATTTTCACAAAAGTAGCACATTTAGTTATTTTGTTTTTTAAATGTGATTTGAGATTTTAAATATTAATTTTAAAAAGTAACTTTACCAAACACTGTTACCTTTGGCTGCAGTGTATATTTTGACCCCCAAACACTTCTGTTTTAGCTGAGGCCTAGAAGAGTTTAGTTCGTGCTCTCAACATGTTTTCGGTGCTGTGACAGCAAATTGACTTAGCATGTACACTCACAGAAATAAAGGTACACAAGCTGTCACTGGGGTGGTACCTTTTCAAAAGGTACAAATTTGTACCTTAAAGGTCCATATTAATACCTCAAGGGTACATATTAGTACTTAAAAAGTACAAAAGTGTTCCTCTTAAAATTTTTAGGTACTAATATATACTTTTGAGGTACCAATATGGACCCTTTTCGTACAAATGTGTACCTTTTGAAAAGGTACCACCCCAGTGACAGCTTGTGTACCTTTATTTCTGAGAGTGTGTTCCCTCGTTATTCGTGGGAGTTAAGTTCTAAAAATAACCGGCCACAGACGAAATCTGCGAAGTAGTCAGCTTTATTTTTTCCAATTATAGATGTTTTAAAGCTGTAAAACCCCTCACTACACACTTTATACACTTTTCTCAGAAAGCCATTAACATTTCCACACTCTAATCTCTTGTTTAAACACTCCCAAAATTCAAACAGAAAAAATAAGTCCAGTATTATAGAATGAAACTAAAGATCAAAACCTGTTGTCAGGCACAAACATTCATCGCTGTCAGCTAAAGGTTCATAAAGATTTTTAGCTTTTGTGCGAATAAAGTTGCCATCCAGCGTAATGTTCTTTTTGCTGCAGTCACTGATCCACAAAACTAAAGCAGACTCCGTCCTTAAGAGGGTCGCACAGTGGATACACCGCGCACATGACAGTTGGAAGTAACACACACTGGACGCACACATTCGTGTGTTATTTAAAATGAAATTAATCAGATGGTGCTCTGTGGCGCGGCAGAAATATGAACAGTGTCTTGAGTTGTAGCTGGGCACCACAGACAGCCACTGACTTGCGACGCCGGTGTGCGTACCCTGATATAAACCTATGTTTACAATTCTAAAATGCATGGCGCTATGTGGCGCGGGGCATCCGGTGTGTGACCCTCTTTACGATGGTCTTGCTGCAGATAATTACAACCCTTTTGTACCCTTGTTGGAACTCACACTGCTAGCGATCGAAGATTTATGGTAATTTGGCAAGCTGAATGCATTCTGTCCTGTACAGGAGACACGGAGGATTGATTGACAATGGTATTTAGCCAATCAGGATGCAGAGCACAATGCGCTGAAAAATAAATAAAAATAAGCATTTCAAATTGTACAAAAAATCTGCGAAACCGCAAAAGGTGAACCGCGTTATACTGTAGCAAGGAACCACTGTACTTCCAAATGAACTCGAATTTTTTAGTGAAATCAACGCCATTGTTTTTGTTCAAATCACAGTGTTTACAAGTGCTGAAGAAAATGCCACAATGACAACAGAGTGAGCAGCTGACCAATCAGAGTAGAGCAGGCTTTAAAAAGGCAGAGTCTAGAGAGATTGGATCGTTGAACGAACCATTTCAGAAAAGAGCTAAAGCTGCAGTGCAAATTATGAGAAAATGAAAGTGTTTTTCAGCACATTATGGTTGTAACTGAATGCAGCAGCACAGGGAGAGAGTTGAGCTGTTGGCTGAACTCCAGCAGATTCGAGCAGCCTGTATAAAAGGTCTAGATTTCCTCCATGGTCAGTCAGTTAATGCATGTGTGAGCAGGATGTGTTCATGGTTCAGTGCGTGTTGATGATGCATTTTCTACACAGGGGCCTGGGAATGGGAATACCTTGAGGAAGCCATTGCTGAAAAACTGAAGAACCCGATGGCCGTGGCTCAACTGATGGACAGAATGCGCTCATTCGTCGGGAGAGAAAAGGTATCGCTCTGACAGACAGGAGGCGCTCTGTTCATACATCTGAACTGAGGTTTCTAAAACTGTTTCTGTTTTTCTGGTTATTGTAACGGTGATGTGTGACGTATTACTGATACTGGCAACCCAGTGGCGCAGTAGGTAGTGCTGTTGCCTCACAGCAAGAACGTCGCTGAGTCGCAGGTTCGAACCTCGGCTGGGCTGGGTCAGTTGGCGTTTCTGTGTGGAGTTTGCATGTTCTCCCTGGGTTCGCGTGGGTTTCCTCCGGGTGCTCCGGTTTCCCCCACATTCCAAAGACATGCAGTACAGGTGAATTGGGTAAGCTAAATTGTCCATAGTGTATAAGTGTGAATGTGTGTGTGGAAGTTCCCAGAGATGGGTTGCGGCTGGAAGGGCATCCGCTGCGTAAAATCGTGCTGGATAAGTTGGCGGTTCTTTCCGCTGTGGCGACCCCGCAAGGGACAAAGCCGACAAGAAAATGAATGAATGAATGAATTTTATTATTTTTATAATCACACTTGATAAAAAAAACCCTCTTTTGGCTGCATTTACACTGCATGCTTCAAGTGACTCAATTCAGATTTTTTTTTCTCCCATGTGGCACAGATCGGATAGGGCCCATGTACATGTAAGCGGAAAAAAAAATAACATGGATTGCGATTTACCCAAATTAGATTCAGGCCTTGATCATTTGTGGAAATTTATCCAACATGAATCGGATCTGTGCCCTCGTATCTGCAGTGTAAGCAGGTAAAACGGATTTTCACCCGTCAATGCAAGCCGCGCATCATTAAAAACCATATCGAATAACGTCCAGTCTGACGCTTTAATTTCAGAACAAACTTCCAGTCCCAAACCTTAAATCTCATACACGAGGACTTAAAAAGCTTTTATATTGTCATGTAACACAAGTATTTAAGCATGTTAACGAGAGAGAGAGAGAGAGCATAACATCTGCCACATAACCAATATAAACTAATATAAAACTGTGGCATACGTAACGTGCATAAATCATGACATGGACATTACATTAAGATGCCTACTGGTTTAAAAAAGGTCTAGATTAAAGGAAGATGGCCAAATGAGAACTCATCTGTCATAAACTATGGTAAAACAACTTGTCAAAAAGATTTTTTTAAAAATGAAACCCTGCAAACAGATTAAATACAGGAACGGAGAAAAGGGCAGTATTTTATTACCAGCTGTCAGTCAGCGCCCGCTCTTTTTTTCTTGGTCATTGCACCTTTGCCGTGTGCTGTGTAAATGCGGACAATCAGATACGAGTCACTTTTAAAAGATGATGTAAGCCAGTCATCAAAAAAAAAAAAAATCGGATTGAAAAATCAGAATTGAACATCAAGATCTGCAGTGTAAATGCAGCCTTAGATTGACATTTTGTACATGTCATCAGAGGGGGAAAGCCCTGCCCATTACATCGTACCTGCTGAAGATAATGTCAGTGAATAGGAGGATTATAAATGTAGAGTTTTAGGATGCACAAATGAACACTGTTCTAAGCTGCTTCTTTGACATTTTTAGATTTCACAGAGATAACTTTAGTCCTGTTTTAAATTGCTACTATGCTGATGCACAGACGTTTGTAGCTCCGCCCTCTTTTGAAAAGAACAAAATCTCATTTGAATTTAAAGTGACAGTTACCAAAACGGCACAATTTTGATCAAAGCCTAAAAGTGACAGTTTCAAAGAGTTATAAAAAACTATTTGTGATGTATTTTGAGCTGAAACTTCACATACACACTCTAGAGACATCAGAGACTTATTTATTTTTTATTTATACTTGTCAAAAGGGTCATGATAGGTCTCCTTTAATGCCTGAAATGCCCTGTTGTGGTATTTTTCACATACTAAAAAATGCTGGTGTGATTCAACGTAACTTTGGATGAAATATGGACAAACTCATTCGCTTGGTCAAAAAGTCTAATATAAAATGTGTTGAAAATATTTACTTAGCAAGTTTGTCCATATTTGAACCAAATTTCATTTATAGTCTACAACTTATAGTCATTAGACTACAACTTATATTACTTAGACTACAACTTATAGAAATTAAATATTAAATGTATAGTTAAATATATTTATTTTTGCCATTTTGCTTCATCTTTGTTATATCAAATGCTAATAACGAACATATTTGGGGTACAGTAGGTCTATATAACAGTAGAAAAAAAGAAATGATACAAAAACTGAATATGTAACAGCAAAACACTACATAGTTTTCAGTTTGCAATGAATATATACATATTAAAGCTACAGTAGTAAAGTTATTCAGCTGTGATCACTGTTTATATTGAATTAATTATATTTCATTTAATACATGTAAAACAGTCAAATCTTTCAATAGACATTTCAAATTGCAGCCACGTTTATAGTCATAAATAATTTTTCCCCTAATTATTATGTTGTATAATATTAATCCATAATGATGATGATGATAATGATGATGAATATTATAATATTAATTAAATATTGAACGGAATATATTATAATACATATAATGAACATATATTATTTAAAAAACTACAGATATTTGTATAAATATTATGTATAACCGCATTAACATTACTGCTGTAGTAAGTAGTTCTGAATTATTGACTGTATTGCAATTCTCGGAATACCATACGGATAGTAAATCCATGGTAAATGTATCCAAATATCTGCATGGTTGACCTGATTTTACAGTTATAAATGTTGACGTAACCAACAGTTTTCAAGGCCTCAGACTGTGCACTGCAGTGTCGATTGGTTTTGTTTGCAGACCCCCAGGGACACGCCCACACCCCGCTCTCAACAAGGTCCTATGACACTAGGAAGCCTCTTCAATTCCCCTCTGTATTCTGATGTCATCTTTATGGTGCAAGGCAAGAGTCATTGCTAAATCCCTGCATATACATCAGCATGTAAACACACCATTGTTAATTTAGAATTTGTTATTGCATTGCTATTTTTTTTTACTTATTTACTATTGATAAAAAAGAGGTAAAGTTGTTTCTGGCATGCATACATTTTTTATTATTCAGATATCATGCTAGTTTCCCAGGACGTGACTATTTTATCATTTTGAACAGATGGGATAGAAATGATGCTTTATTTGCAAATGTTTTTACAGTATTAAAATTTAACGTATATAAGAACTTTGCATAGAATCTTGTTTGGAAAGGCCAAGAACAAAACAAATGTTTCATAAATAATTTTGGATATTTGTGTAATGCCCAAGTCCTATCTATATTCTATGGAGCCAGATTAGTCTCAAAAATAATAAATGTACAAAATAAAATTCATACAAGCACAACACAATTCATGTTTACAAAACACAAATGTAAATTTGTAAACAGTTCGTGAAATCACAAGTAAAAATCATAAATAATTTCACCACATGAATTGGATGTGCATATTTGTGATTCGTGTTTTGAATTTACGAATTGGATTTGTGTACTTTTGAATTGTGTTTTAAATTTACGAATTGGATTTGTGTATTTTTGAATCGTGTTTTGAATTTACGAATTGGATTTGTGTACTTTTGAATTGTGTTTTAAATTTACGAATTGGATTTGTGTATTTTTGAATCGTGTTTTGAATTTACGAATTGGATTTGTGTACTTTTGAATTGTGTTTTGAATTTACGAATTGGATGTGTACTTTTAAATCATGTTTTGAATTTACGAATTAGATTTGTGTATTTTTGTGTATTTGAAATGTGTTGTAGATGCATGGATTTTATTTTGTAAATGTATTATTTTTAAGAGTGATCAGCCTCCATAATAATTTGAAATGATATTTTCACAAAAGGTTATTTTAAGACACTTTCATTTATTACGTTTTCTGTGTAAAAATAATAATTTATTTAATACTTAATAATTTGATTATAAAATTGTTTTTTTTTTTAACAATTTTACAAAACTTGATCCAATAATAATTAAAAGTAGCTCATATTTTTGGATTTTGCTGTTTTATTATGATTTATACAAAAATAACAAAAACTGTAACTAATTATACTGAATATATTAAGCGTAAATTACATTTTTTTTAATTATTGTATTTCCATTTTAGTATGCTACTTAATCTCATTTCAGTTAGTTGCAGAAAAGAATTTCAATTCAATTCAAGTTTATTTGTATAGCAATTTCCCGAATAATTATTCCAAAGCAGCTTTACAAAAAGTAAAAATTTAGTTGAACAAAAATAATACTGAAACACACGCGCACACACTGCTGAGCGTCAAGTACAAGGGAAGGCCTTGTGTGTGTCAGAGCTCCACTGTAATGCTTGACCCGTGTGTGTAAGTGTTTGAAAGGTCATTTGTGTGTCTGCTTTCAGGAAGTGTGTTGCCAGCACACAGAGCTGTACTTGTGGCCCGCTGTGATGTCATGGCTGCCATGTTTAGTGGGAAGTACGCAGAGGCACGAAGTCGCGTGGTGCCAATCCACGGAGTCTCCTCTGACACCTTTCTAGCTTTCCTAGAGTACCTCTACACTGACACCTGCTGTCCAGGTGAGGAGAAGCATTCCAAGGCTTGTCATTGTTTACTAATCAAACGTCTTTCTTCTGTTTAACCCCTTAACTGCAATTCACGAATGCTTTTCAAAAGAGACCTAAAGTTGGTCTCATTTTAAAAACACTCTGCAGATTTTATGTTATACCACAATTGTAATAAAATATTTAGATTTCTAAAATTTGCCTAAAATCAAAGCCATATGTCTACCCAAGGAATCACAAATTTATCACAAGAATTGAGACTTCTTAAGAGATTTTGTTTAGGTGCAGTAACAAAAATAAGCACCAGAGGCCTGTTCCACAAAACAAGTTCAACAAACTCTGCATTGCAGAGTAAGTTTTGGGTTGATAAAACCGAACAAATCCAACCTGGTTAAGATCATGTTTAGAGGTTACACAGCACTTAATATAAACATTCTCTTTTAACTCAGGGTTTAACACAGAGTTTGTGATTAACTCTGGACCGCATGCTTCTGAAAGCATTGACATGCAGCAAACAGCTAATCACAGTAAACATGCGAGTCTATTTGATTAATTTCTCACGAGAGTCTGTACAATTCACTTCTGTTGAAGGTTAAGAGATCTCATAATCAGAAATATAATGAATTACATCCAGTTAATGAAATGTAATGAATTATGAGCCCATTAACGCATTTAAAAGGCAGAAATAAACACTGCTGATGCAGCAAAGTTTAAGATGACAACTTAGCACAAATCAAATCAACTAATTTTAATATTGTAGGTTCACAAATGGCTAAAAAGACAACAATTTTAAAAGCTTTATAAATTTTGTTGTACAATTCAAAACTATTTGAATACATAATAGATAATATTTAAATATAAATATTTATAATTCATATAATATAAATAAATTATTAGCAACAAAAACTCAATTTGACTCAAAAATGCTTTTAGTGTAAAAGGTTTTTTAATTTTTAGCAAGAAAGACACTCAAGCACTGAGAGTGGCTTTATTGAATCATATGTGTATCATATATATATATATATATATAAACATACATATATACATACACACTACAATGTTGTACGTGAAGCTGCTTTGACAATCTACATTGTATTGAATATATATATATATATATATATATATATATATATATATATATATATATATATATATATATATATATATATATATATATATATTCAATTCATCTTTATTTTTATAGCGCTTTTACAATGTAGATGTGTCAAAGCAGCTTCACGTAGAAGATTATAATGTGTGTATGTGTATATGTATATATATATATATATATGAAAACATTTTTTTCTCCACCAGCATCATGTAGTGACCTGGCCACTATTCTCAAAATCCATCTGGCCACTGTGCAAGACTTGTATCTGTCATTCCCAAGACCAACTGATGCTGTATTGGCCGCAAAAAAAGGACTACACCATACTGATTATTTATTGTGGTCCAAAACTAGCCGTTTCAGTTTTATTGAATTTATCGAAATTGTATATACAGTTTAAGTCAGAATTATTAGCCCCATTTATTTTATTCCCCAATTTCTGTTTAACAAAGATAAGATTTTTTCAACACATTGAAAATTCAAAGGGGGGCAAATAATTCTGACTTCAACTGTACACACACACACAGTATATGTCCCTTTACTGATTGGTCCAGTTTGAGTTTGCAATTTCTTACCCAGATTCAAATATACTCTGGAGAAGGTTAGCCATGGAGTGTAAATTACCATGGTGACAAAATCTGATCAAAACCAACTCACATCCCTAAACCCAAGAGTTTGCTCAAAATAAACACGAACTTACCTGGGTTAAAAACTCGAATCAATTTTGTGCAGCAGGCCTCAGGTAACTTCTCTAACAAACCAAATCCCAAATATTGAACCGTGACTGTTAGAACTTTTCTTGTAATATGTAATTTGTCAGGATTAGAAAAGTACTTAATTGAAAATAGTACAGTAAGTTGTGACAGTGACATTTTTATAATCATGCAATGTCCAATTTCAAAATAGATAAATATTTTAGGGTTAAGCATTTATTACTGAATAAAAGTATAACTTACAACATTACATTTAAAAAGTATTTTGTTTCTAACATTTAAGCAAAAATATTCATTTACAAAAAAAATGCCTTTTAATATTCACTATCCAGTGCAACATAATCCAGATGTTTCAGTCATGTAGTGGTTTATCGCATATGTATATTTAAACAACAAAAGGTTCTGCGTGCCAAATCGCCTCAGTCATTCTGTCAGTCAGTGTGATGGCTGTTTAGTCATTCATATCAAGGCCATTAAACAACACGGTTAAGAAAAAAGACAAAGTCTGAGCTTGACTGACAGTGGGCGAATGTGAACAGAGGTTGATGGATGCGAGTGAATAGAGAAACAGGAGGTGATTGACGGTGGTGTGTGTCTGTGTGTTCAGCCAGTGTGCTGCAGGCCATGGCTATTCTGGTTTGCGCAGAGATGTACCAGGTGAAGCGTCTGCAGCACCTGTGTGAGGTGTGTGTGTGTGCGTATCTTCAGAGCATGCCCAGTCGAGAGCTCGCGTCCACGGGCATCAGTGTAATTCGCTTACTGAGGAGAGCAAAGGTGAGCCTTTACATCAACATGGGTGTGTTTTGTTTGCTTTTCAATGTATAATCTATTTGCTTTGAGTGCCTAACTATTGTGTGGTAGGAAAACATACACATTAGGAGGGATAATTTTGATATCAAAGCTTAAACTGCACATTGCCTGTTCAAAATGCATTATGTTTTATTCTGTGATGGCGAAGCTGAATATTTAGCATTGTTGCTCCATTCGTGATACTTTTTCTGCTCAAGAAATACTTATTTTCATTATTAGTGTTGAAAACAGTACCGTTTCTATGGAGCCAGATCAGTCTCAAAAACAATACATTTACAAAATAAAATTCATACAAGCACAGCACAATCCACTTTTACAAAATCCAATTTGTAAATAATTTGTGAATTCACAAGTAAAAATCATAAATAATTTCACCAAATGAATTGGATTTGCATATTTGTGTTTTGAATTTACTAATTTGGATTTGCATATTTTTGAATTTACGAATTTGGATTTGCGTATTTTTGAATTGTGTTTTGAATTTACGAATTGGATTTGCGTATTTTTGAATTGTGTTTTGAATTTACGAATTGGATTTGCGTATTTTTGAATCGTGTTTTGAATTCACAAATTGGATTTGTGTATTTTTTTTATCGTGTTTTGAATATACGAATTTGGATTTGTGTATTTTTGAATTGTGTTTTGAATTTACTAATTTGAATTTGCGTATATTTGAATTGTGTTTTGAATTTACTAATTTGGATTTGCATATATTTGAATTGTGTTTTGAATTTACTAATTTTGATTTGCATATTTTTTAATTGTGTTTTGAATTTATAAATTGGATTTGCATATTTTTAAATCGTGTTTTGAATTTACTAATTTGGATTTGCGTATTTTTGAATCGTGTTTTGAATTTACGAATTGGATGTGTATTTTTGAATTGTGTTTTGAACTTGGATTGGATTTTGTAGATGTGAATTGCGTTGTAGACGTATGAATTTTATTTTGTAAATGTATTATTAGAGACTGATCTGGCTCTATACGTTTCAGGATATATACTATGAAAAATGTTATATTATCATAGATGTAAAATTTTAAAAGTATTCATATACTTTTTTAAATGTATAATTTTAATGGGGTTACAGGAGTACATAAGATAATATTTCATTCAATATTTAGTTTTTATTAACGTCTCGTGCATTTTAACACAAAGTTTACGAGAAAATGCTGTAACTGTCCAATCAGTGTGACAGAGTAAAAGATTTGATTACGTGTACAGTGTGTTTTGGTAGTTTTCTACCAGTTTTTTTTTTTTTTTTTATAATTTTGCGCTTTTTACAACATTTTAATGTTTCATAATATTTCTATTTAGCATAATTTTTTTAATGTATTTTTCTATAGATTTAGTTTAATTTTCATACTTTAAATGCTTTTCAGCTATAGATTATAAGGCAGAAGATTTTTTTTATGTTTTTGTCATTAACATTTTAATTACAGAAAAAAATGTATGAATTGTATTAGGTTATCAGGTTTTCTATGCATACCTAAAATTGACTAAAAAGTAAAAGTACCATGGTAGTATGTTATTTCCTAAATAACATCTCTAAATTTTCTAACATAAGTGTTAGTTAACAGCGAGGCCGTCATCATACCTTCACCATCATGTAAAATTATTTTAAAAAGCTGGTTCTATTATTGGTTTTAACATTGATTCACTTGAGGTGACTGCTAAAAAAGAACAAGGGCTAAATTAAAGAATTTTGAAATATAAAGGACATCCACTAAATAATACCTTAAGAACATTTAAAGGTGCAGTATGTAAGTTTGACACCCAGTGGTTGAACTAGGTATTGCATTCCTGGATCAAAACAAACGCAGGCTGCCAGATTGAGGACCAACAGGAGCGGGTCTGACGATTGAGCCTAAAGGGTTATTTAAAGCTGATTTAAATTATGTTCTAAATAAAAGCAACGGCACGCGACAGAAGGAATATTTTTCATATTAAATGGAGTTTTTGTTCTAACCAACACCTCGAATTGATATTAGAAACGGCTTCCATTTCTGAACAACAGAAAACTGACAATAATCACCTTAGGTACACCTCATGTGCTTTATTCAGTGTTAAATGCTAACCATGCGAGTTTAAATGCCATTTTACATGACATTTATTGCCATATTAATGAAAGCAGCAGCAGATAGTTCTCAGATCTTGAAAATTAAATAAACCGTTTGAAATTTAACTTTAAAACTGTGACTCAAAGCCAACACATATCAGTGATTCAGCATGTACATTTAATAATGCTAAAGAGGTTTAATATGTATTAATTAGATTATAAACCTTACCATTTCGTGAGTGAGTGCATATTCTGTGCTTCTGAATGGCTGTATTTAAATTTCTGTGGTGTTCCGTCTGGTGCAAACAGCCAAATTGCCTATCATTGCAAATCTCATCACGCAGTGTTGTTAGAACACGCGGTTACAATGTAACCTCTCACCTAATGTTTACATTCGTAATATTTATATTACTTGCTAATTAATAACCTCATGTGGAAATCTGAATCTCATTTCGTAGTCTGCTATTTTCCACCAGAGGTCACAATTAGGTCACGGGCGTATGCTTTGAAAGCCTTTCAGAATGAATGAAATATGCGTTTTTCCATCAAGGCATCCCGGGGTGCTAAAATATAATTGGCTAAACTGGCATTGGACGGGTTTAAAGAACCAAAACAAAGACAGCGTTTTGGCACATAACAGACATTTTCAAAGCAGAATATCAGATTTCAGCATTGTTTTTCAGATAAACAAGATGTTCACTTAGCATGTTTCTTAAATATCTGCAACATATTATGGTATTTTTATGCTTTAGAAGAGTCAAAAACTTACACACAGCACCTTTAAGAGTTCATTCAGTGAGAGACTATTAATGCCCCGGTGCTCCAAAGAGATAAGGCCTTTAATACCGACCGCTGTCAAATTTTTTAATCAAGTGATGGAATCTCTATTTGTGTAGCTTGTTGTTTTTTATTTGCTCAATTATTTATTGTGTTGTGATGTGTAGTTGGTGCAAATGGTGTGTTGTTGTACTGTTTTATGTGGTATTTATTGTTTAATAATTTAATGTATTTTGACGTCAATGGTGGCAAATGAGTTTCCCTCACATAAAATTCTCTACTACTACATACTATTTTCTATCAACAAACAGTTCAAATGCTGCTTCAATGTTACATAGCTCTGTTTCAACACTGGACTTTGTGCTCTGCCTTAGTGAATTGTAAACTCTGCCTACTTTCATTTGATTGGCTTAAAAGGCTAGACAAAAAGGGGAAAAGAAATTTCTACTGAGCAAAAAACGGCCAATATGGCCAATTCTGGACTTATTCCACCTCAATATCTATAGTAGTTGTGGCCCTGAATAACAGTCTATCTAATCTCTTGCTCACCCTCTTTCTCAATGCAGTGTCATAATGCTGACCAGCTATACGTCTGGCTCCTCCACTTCATTGCCAATAACTACCTGATCTTCAGCCACAAGCCTGACTTCCTGGAGTTATCAGGTGAGCCGTCTGGTTGAGCGCCTGGAAAGGATGTTGAAGCGCATTAGAAGACATGCACACACAATCATCTCTCATACAAAAACACCCAGAGAGCTGTCCCAACAGCTGGTGCCGCAGACGAGCCCATGCAAATTACCACCGGCTTCTGTCAGAGCTTTATTATGAAACACTGAGAGCAAATGTAAGGTCACTTTTTAAAACCAACAAATCATTTTTTCACACCTAATTAGTATGTGCTGCCCTTCCATGCACACTTGGAAAGTATACAAACGAGAGTCACCTCATGAATTGTGCATAGATTTGAGAGTCACTGAAGACCAGTGGCAGAAAAGATGTATTTTTTTAACTCCCTTTATTTTTTAAAACAAACTTGTATCGTGCATTATCTTTTAAATTGCATATAGAGACAATTACATAATTTAAATTTAACATTAAGATGGACAGATCATGATAAAGGCATAATTAATATTTAATTCTTTTTCAGATATTTCCCAAGTGATGTTTAAGAGAGCAAGGACATTTTTCACAGTATTTCCTATAGTATTAGTTATTATTAGTGTCATTTCTTTGAGTTGGGTTGGAATAACATCTTACAAAATAACTATTAGGGCAGCACGGTGGCTCAGTGGTTAGCACTGTCGCCTCATAGCAAGAAGGTCGCTGGTTCGAGTCCTGGCTGAGCCAGGTGACATTTCTATGTGAAGTTAGCATGTTCTCCCTGTGTTTGCGTGGATTTCCTCCTGGGTACTCCGGTTTCCCCCACAGTTGATAGACATATGGTATGAGTGTGTGTGTGTGTGTGTGTGTGTGTGTGTGTGTGTAAATGAGTGTTTCCCAGTACTGGGTTGCAGCTGGAAGGGCATCCGCTGCGTAAAACATATGTCTGAATAATTAGCGGTTCATTCCGCTGTGGTGACCCCTAATAAAGGGACTAAGCCAAAGGAAAATGAATGAATAAAAATAACTATTAAATATTATGTACAGCCATCATGGCAAGAACAAGAAATTGGTTATTAGAAATATTAGAAATATAATCAATATATCGACTTAACATGCAATACATGGACATTAACTCCATTTTTGGCCACTCAATATATATTGTCCAACATGTCTACATAAAAATTAATGTCTTAAAAATTTGAGCAGATTTAGCAGATTCCGTCATCTCATCTAATCTCCGTTGGAGGTGTCAGCGAGTTCAGGGAACTTTTTTTTACTAACAGATCAAGAAAAAACGGTTTTGAAAAGGTGTCAAAGTAAATTGTTTCAAATCTGCCGTCCACTTCCAGAAAAGTTCTGATTCACAAATAACAGTAAAGCCAAAATGACATTTACATGTGGTTTTTGTGATTGCTTATGTCAATGTAAATCCTGTATAAACAGGTATAAATTGGTCTTAAAATTACAATAATATCACTTAAAATCACAATATTTTCTATGACAATATATCACACAACAAAAATGACTTCTTGTGATAGGCCTAATTAAAAATCAGTAATTAAAATAATAATAATACCTTACATTTATATAGCACTTTTCTGGACACTAAAAGCGCTTTACACTTCTATTCAATCCACCACCAGTGTGCAGCATCCACCTGGATATTGCGTCAGACTGCAAACAAGCTAATTGGTGGAGAAGCCAATAAGGATATGGGGATGGATGGAAGGCGATGATAGACAGAGGTTAAACCCTTGCTCGTTTTTTTTTTTTTTGAAGGACATTCTGGGATTTTTAACGACCACAGAGAGTCAGAGTCCACATTAATATACTGGAGCATTAGGACCCACACAGACCGCAGGTTGAGCACCCCCTGCTGATCTCAATAACAAAATATAATGCACTAACACCTAGCTTTCCCATGGAGTCTTCCATCCAGGTACTGACCAGGCGCAGCCCTGCTTCAGTGGGCGACCATGTGAGAGTTGCAGAGCACTAGCTGCTGGCGCTTAAATTGTTAAGTTGGAAAAAAAAAAATTTGTTGAACAGCTTTTGGGAAATATTTTTAAAAGAATTACAATTTCCCAGGAGGGCTAATCATTTTGCTTTCAATAGTTTCAAACTGTGACTAAATATACATCAGTTCAGTTAATGTTTTTTAAGCATTTATTGTGACATTTATAGTGCATTATCTTTTGTACACTCATTGGGATATGCATATAGAGACAGTTACATAATTTCAGTTTTCAGATAAAGATGGACTGATATGCTTTTCAAAAAAAGGACTGTTTTCATCTCCCTTTAGTTATCAAAAGCACACCTTTATCATACGTTATTTTCTTTTACCTTAAAGTTGATATAATCTTAAAGGGATAGTTCACCCACAATATCAAATATCTCACCCTTATGTGGTTTTAAACCTTTCTGAGTTTCTTTCCGCTGTTGAACACAAAAGATACTTTGAAGAATTCTGGCCCTCATTGACTTCCTTGGTAATTTCCCTACTATGGAGGTCAATTGATGCCAGCAACCAGTATTTAAACTAAAAAACCTTTTGTGAAACTTGCGAACAATAGGTTTGGGAAATATTTTTAAAAGAATAAGAATTTACAGGAGGGCTAATCATTTTGCTTTCAATTTGGTTTCAAACTGTGACAGTAAAAAAAAAACAGCAGTCCTTTTTTTTTTACATTTTTAAAGCTTTTAATGTGACTTTTATAGTGCATTATCTTTTGTACACTCATTGGGATGTGCATATGGAGACA
Source organism: Danio kyathit (assembly GCA_903798195.1). Lineage (NCBI taxonomy): Eukaryota > Metazoa > Chordata > Actinopteri > Cypriniformes > Danionidae > Danio > Danio kyathit. The sequence goes on along the minus strand of LR812539.1, from coordinate 18,161,170 downwards.
GTTACATAATTTCAATTTCAGATAAAGATGGACTGATATGTTTTTTAAAAAAAGGACTGTTTTCATCTCCCTTTAGTTATTAAGCACACCTTTATCATGCGTTATTTTCTTTTACATTAAAGTAGATATTAACTTAAAGAGATAGTTCACCCACAATACCAAATATCTCACCCTTATGTGGTTTTAAACCTTTCTGAGCTGTTGAATACAAAAGATACTTTGAAGAATGCTGGCCCCCATTGACTTCCATAGTATTTTTCCCTACTATGGAGGTCAATTGGTGCCAGCTACCAGCATTTAATAAGAAAAATTTCTTTTGTGAAACTCAAATAGATTTGGGAAATATTTTTAAAAGCATTACAATTTCCCAGGAGGGCTAATCATTTTGCCTTCAATATTATTTCAAACTGTGATAATAAAATACACATCTTTTTTTTTTTTTACCGTTTAATGTGACTTTTATAGTGCATTATCTTTTGTACACTCATTGGGATATGCATATAGAGGCAGACAGTTGCAGACATATGCTTTTAAAAAAAAATTTAATCTCCCTTTAGTTATTAAAGCACACCTTAGTTAAGAACTTAAAGGGATAGTTCACCCACAATACCATGCGGTTTTAAACCGGGGTTTCTTTCTTCTGTTGAACACAAAAGAAGATATTTTGAAGAATGCTGGCACCCATTGACTTCCATAGTATATTATTTCCCCTACTATGGAGGTCAATTGATGCCAGCTATTAGAAAATAAAAATTCCTTTTGTGAAACTCAATAAGATTTGGGAAATATTTTTAAAAGAATAAAAATTTCCAGGAGGGCTAAATAATTTTGCTTTCAAGTTTGTTTCAAAATGTGACAGTAAAAAAATGCATATCAGTTCATTTTATGTTTTTTTTAAAGCGTTTATTGTAACATTTATAGTGCATTATCTTTTGTACACTTATTGGAATATGCATATAGACACAGTTACATAATTTCAGTTTCAGATAAAGATGGATGGATAAACCTTTCTGAGTTTCTTTACCTCTGTTGAACACAAAAGAAGATGCTTTGAAGAATGCTGGCACCTATTGACTTCCATATTTTGTTCCCTACTATGAAAGTCAATGGGTGCCAGCTAACAGTATTTTAAAAAATATATATATTTCCTTTGGTGTTCAAAAGTAGAAAGAAACTCAAATAAATTTTGAACAAGTGCAGGCTTTTAAGACAAAGATGGATGGATATACGTTTCATTTGGCATTCTTGTAGAAAGTAAATAATTTTCCCAAAGATGAGGAGTCTCAATGATGGTTTTTTTTTTGTTGACAGACGAGGAGCGCGAGCAGGTGGAGCGTCTGCGCTGGCCCTCCAGAGGTTACCTGCAGGAGCTTAGCGAGTACCAGCAGCGCAGACGGCAGATCCGCAAGTCTCGCTGCAGCATCATGTGACCCCTTCTCAACGCCCTGTGGACCGGAAGGGAGGGCGAAAAACAAAGAATGCGAATTAGAGATGCACTTACATACAGGATGAAAGAGACCTTTGTTTGACAGTGAATTCTGAAGTACTGTATTTACATGAACACTGACCTCTGACCCTGTGATATAAAGTGGACAGCTTGATCCTATGCGCTGATGTCATACAGATTTCTTCTATGTGAATAGTACTGTAATCTTCTGTGTGAACGCTCACGGCTGATTGGTGCAATAAACCTCCTCTGCGATGGATGAACTTTAAAGAATTAAACAGGGTAGGGTCGATCTTATACTCCCTCCAGAGATTGACATCTCACTCTCATGGTCAGCCATGGTGACATTTCTTTCTTTCTGAATTCAGTGGTTACTTTTGGCAATATAACTTGAATAAACTTCCAAATATTTATTTATTTTCCCCCCATGAGATTAATTTGAATCTGATGCAACTATTTTTGTAACATGTACATCTGAGATTTTTATTTCAACTAAAAAAAAAATGTGCAAAATACACATCCAGCATGTGGATGGTCTCTTAGTGCAGTCGGTGTGGTCAACGTAGAGCCAGTTGTGGCTGTCTTTAGACTAGTCCTGTTATGTTGACCCTCATCTCATGCTGAATAAAGACATTTTAGAAGGACGTGTGTTTCTTCTGAGAGTACAGTCTAAATCTGTGATTCTCAGTGAATAGGTTGTGGCTCAAAATTTGTCAGTGGTTTGTTCAAAAACTGTCTATGATGTTGAGAAACTCAATTCTACTGTAGATGAAAACAATACATATTAAGAGACAAGCAAAGAGATTGGTAAAGTTATTGTAGTTAATCAAAACAGCTCTCTTAAAGGGACAGTTCACCCAAGAATAAAAAAACTATCTGTTATAATTTAGGCCCAATCCCAATTCTACCCCTTAGTCCAGGGGTGCCAAAACTCGATCCTGGAGTGTCAGTGTACTGCAAAATTTAGTTCCAACTTCAATCAGACACACCTGGGCTAGCTAATAAAGCTCTTAATAGGCTTTCTAGAAACATCCATGCAGGTGTGTTGAGACAAGTTGGAGCTAAAATCTGCAGGACACCAGTCCTCCAGGACCGAGTTTGGATACCCCTGCCTTAGCCCTTCCCCTTACCCAATTCTCTTTAGCTTAAATGCTGAGGGCTAAGGGCAAGGGCAAGATAGCACTTCAAACGAAGATGTTTTAGGACCACACTCGAAACCAAGGAGTAAGAAAATTTCCTAGAATACACCAGCTACAACGGCAAAATTGCTGCCACGGAGGTCAGGAGATGCACAAATGAGTATTTTTTGTCATTATTATGAATTTTTAGAACAAACAAGCATACGTTTCAATACATTCATAACAGTGTTCATGGTTTACCATCATGCTTTTTAAAAAAATGCAAAAAAAAAAGTGCTAAATTTCGCTGTCTATAAATCAATAATAATAACTCCTGTATAGTAGTACCACAACATACTTTCACATCTGTCACTCGAATACCCTGTCTAAAAAGTCTAGTGCAGCGGTGCCCAAACTCGGTCCTGGAGGGCCGGTGTCCTACGTAGTTTAGCACCAACTTCCTTCAACACACCTATCTGGAAGATTCAAGTACACCTGAGAGAGCATGATTAGCTGGTTCAGGTGTGTCTAATTGGGGTTGGAACTAAAACATGCAGAACACTGGTCCTACAGGACCAAATTTGGGCACGCCTGGTCTAGTGGTTGGGAACTACCTTTTTACAGTGTCTTGTATAACATTAATGTTGTTTTCCTGTGTTTAGATGATTATGGCTACAGTGTAAATGCACAGTACAGTTACGAGCTTATTGCCACATTATATCATTACGATAACATGATATCGTTGCCTTCAGTGATTTCCTGAAGATAAATATCAAAAAATAACGCAACTGGAATAACTACAGCAGTCACAATCATCGATCTCATATTAAGTAACAGATCACGATGACATTTGACGTGTGCTGGTGTTGTAGGGCTGTCCCATTTCGTAGGGGTAAATTTTGAAGCCCTTCCCCTTCACACTCTGTTTCAGGTGGCCAAGGGGAAGGGGTTTAAATTGGGATTGGGCCTTACTTATCCTTCACTTGTCATAAACATGTTTCAGTCTCTCCTTTGCTTGATCACAAAATAAGGTTGGAAAGTGTTGGAAACCTGTAACTATTGTTTGCTGGAAACTATTGACTTCCATAGTATTTGATTTTGCTGCTATGGATGTCAAAAGTTTCCAACATTCTTCAAAATACCTTATTTTTGTGACCAAGTCTGTCATAAAAAGTCAACGTTTTGGAACCACTAACTTGAAAGCAAATAAAATTTTATTTTTGAGTGAACTCTCTCTCTTAATAACGTTAAATGTAATAAAATGAAATACAAAAACATATTTCAGCTAGTTCCAAGGGAAACAGTTCCCATTTTTATTTGGTTTTAATTCTATACAGACTTACAATATGGTACCAAAAATACAATTACTAAAGGTTTACCTTAAATTTAACTGAAAAAATGCAAAATCTAAAAAAAAAAATTATAAAACCCAAATATTAATAAGAAAATATATGAATATATGAAATATATGAGAGAAAAATGTTTTCTTAAAAGCATTTGAGGGATATTTCTCTGTACTTCACACGATATCAGTTTAAGATTTAGACCCTTGGGTAAAACCTATTGAGAATCACTGGTGTAATACTGTTGTGTATATATATCATTTTAATATGTTATGAAGAGAGACTGTGAAATATACCCTCACTGCAGACATCCGATTGCTTGAAACATGCCTTCCAGTTTTCCAGAACGGTCAAGACCCTCAACATCACTTCCTCCTCCAATACACTCTTCTCCTACGAAAACTCGAGGAACCTGTGAAGATTACACGAGGAATACATCAAGGAATGTGACATAGACCTACTGAAAATGAATGAAGCACATAATCTTCAATAAACATGGGCAAACATGTTGGTCAAGCTAGTGGTGACTCAGCATATTTGTAAATTAGCTGGTTAAACAGCCTTGATATAGAGTACAAGCCACCAAATTAATACCTATGGTACTGGAAATAACCTTACAAAATACAAATAGCTATCGTTTTAAGTAGATACAAACATTTAATTTATAGACTTTCCTTTTAGAATTACTGTAACTGACGAGTGTGTAATGTTATGACTAACGGTCTAATATATATATATATATATATATATATATATATATATATATATATATATATATATATATATATATATATATATATATATATATATTTCACAAAGTACTCACAGTGCGCGCGCCCGTGATCTGTTGCAGATAGTCCTGTATGCTGCCCATGTCACTGCGTGCGCTAATATCGATCAACTCAAAATGTCCAGCTTTGAATTTATACTTCGACAAAACATCTTTTGCGAGTATGCAGTAACTGCAGGTCGGTTTACAAAACACAACTACTTTACAGTCCTTAATTTGCGCTTTAACAAACTCTGCCATTACTCTTCACGTAGCAAAAAACAGCCGTTCACAACTAGACTCCAGTCAAAATGAAACCGTTTTTTCCGGGTCTTGGGTCAGTTTTTCCACCCTTCGATGGTTGGGCGGGATTAATGAACCAATCTTTGGTAAAAACACAATGGTTGGAGCAAATTTCGGGGTTTGTAAACAAATTTAGATCCTAGAATTAATATTTTTTTTAAAGAAACGAACTATTTGTCTATTTTTTGTCCACGAAGGTCATTACCTTTGAACACTTTCCTGAACTCAAAGACTGACGTTGGCGTGAACCAATAGGATTCGAGTATGGACAGTGACAGATCATTTCATTGGATGAATCTGAACTGATACGCCCGCCCCCTTCACTGTAAACAGGTGTTTTGAATCAACCGCGGCACAACACACGTAGCATTAACGATTATACTTAAACATTAAACATAATAAAAATATTAATATACAATACTGAGTCTATGGAAATTCCAAATAACTCAAAATTTAGATCAGATTTAACTGACACTTTTTAAATAATCGCATCTATCTTAAATTGACGTGTTTTCTACTACATGAAGTACGCAAAGTCATTCATTAATTTTCTTTTCGGTTTAGTCCCTTTATTAATCTGGGGTCGCCACAGCGGAATGAACCGCCAACTTATCCAGCATATGTTCTACGCAGCGGATGCTCTTCCAGCTGCAACCCATCACTGGGAAACATCCATACACTCTCATTCACACACTTATCCAGTTCACCTATACTAAATGTCTTTGCACCAATGCTTTGCATTAGTGGGGGGAACCGGTGTAGCAGTCAATTCTGTTCCCTTCCGGAAATTCCAGTTCCCCCTCTACGAAACGTGTCTGCTAACAGCGTATGCAGACACACCCAAACATAACTGAATGTACGGAAAGCGAAAAGGGACAAAAGTGTTGGCAATACTTTTATGGCTTGCAATGTCAAAGAAGCGTAATAAAATTAATCTTACACTCCCATTAAGTATTTTCTGTGGTTCTTGTTATTCTAAGCTTTTTTCAAATGTCTGAGTTTATGCACCCTAGTTTAATATTGCACGAATGCCTAGTTATGTCAGTCCTTTTCATTTTCAAGTTCGGAAAAATGCATACTTTTAGAACCACGTTACTTTTCGTACATCCAGTTGTGTTTGGGCAAAGAGCATCAAGTATCATTCTAAGCTCTTTGGTTTGGGTGTGTCTGCATACGCTGTTAAGCTGCCACGCTTCGTAGAGGGTGAATTCCAGAAGGAAACAGAATCGACTGCTACACCTGAGCGGAAATAACCCTAAAATAATACAAATATCTGTCGTTTTGAGCAAAACAAACATTTACATGACAGACCTTTCTTTTAGAATTACTGTAACTGACTGAGTGCGTGATGTTATTATGACTAACGGTCTAATATATAAAAAAATACATCATAATATTACACAAATGTTAAAGTACTCACAGTGCGCGCGCCCGTGATCTCTTGCAGATAGTCCTGTATGCCGTCCATGTCACTGCGTGTGCTAATGTCGATCAACTCTAAATGTCCAGCTTTGAATTTATACTTCGACAAAACATCCTTTGCGAGTACGCAGTAAGGGCAGGGGGGTTTCAAAAACACAACTACTTTCCCATTCTTAATTTGCGCTTTAACAAACTCTGCCATTACTCTTCACGTAACAAAAAACAGCCGTTCACAACTAGACTCCAGTCAAAACGAAACTGTTTTGTTCCGGGTCTTGAGTCAGTTTTTCCATCCTTCAAGGGTTGGGCGGGATTAGTGAACCAAACATTGGTAAAACATTCAATAGTTGGATCAAATTTCGGGGTTTGTAAACAAATTTGGATTCTCGAATTAATATTTTTAAAGAAACGAAGTATTTGTCTTTTTTTCCACGAAGGTCATTACCTTTGAACACTTTCCTGAACTCAAAGACTGACGTTGGAACGAACCAATAGGATTCGAGTGTGGACCGTGACAGATAATTTCATTGGTTGGGATTGAGTTAATACGCCCGCCCCCTTCACTGTAAACATGCGTTTTGAATTAACCGCGGCACAAACTATTTTATATATATATATATATATATATATATATATATATATATATATATATATATATATATATATATATATATATATATATATATATAAAACCAGGGGCAGACTTAATGTTTTGGGGGCCCTAAGAAATTCCAGGTATTTCTAGCATTGAAACATTCTTTCTCTATAGATATTTTTTCTCTGTAGATTCTTTTTTTTTTTTGTAAATAAACCGCATCTAAAAATATATATTTAAGTGAAACAAAAATAATTATTATTTATATGTAATAAATAAAACAAATAAAAACAAATTCACAAGATATGTACAGTTAATTAGCCATATTTGTGATTAGATTTTAAGATTTCCATGTGCAGTACAGAAGGAATGTTCCACTATTCATGGGGGCTGCCAGTTTTAAAAAGAATAACATTAACTTTAATGGTTATAGACAGATTCTACATCATATGATAGATAATTTATAAAAGAGCTATATGATTAGGCTTCTTGGCATTGGTCGGGGCCCCCTAAGTTGCTCGGGGTTCCTAAGGTGTTTTGATTGGTTGCTAGGCGGTTGCTAGGGTGTTCTAGGTGGTTGCTAAGGCATAGCTAGGTGGTTGCTAGGGTGTTTTCAGTGGTTACTAAGGTGTTCCTAGGTCGTTGCTAAGGTTTTCTGAATGGTCTCTAGGTGGTTGCTAAGGTGTTATAGGTCGTTGCTAGGAGGTTGCTAAGGCATTGCTAGGTGGTTGCCTAGGTGTTCTAGGTGGTTGCTAAGTCGTTGCTTAGGCGTTGCTAGGTGGTTGCTAGGGTGTTGAGTGGTTGCTAAGACATTGCTAGGCGGTTGCTAGTGTTCTGAGTGGTTGCTAAGGTGTTGCTAGGTGGTTGCTAATGTGTTACCAGGCAGTTGCTGAAGTGTTCTGAGTTGTTGCTATGCAGTCGCTAACATAAATTAGCATGGTAACATAAATTTAGTTAGAATTAGCATGAATTTAGTATGAATTAGCATGTTGCTAGTAGGATTAGTATATTTGTTAGTATGTTTTAGTATGGATCTGTATATTGTTAGCATAAATTGGTATGTTGTTAGTATGTCCAATGTAAAGTCAAAGGCAGTTTTTAGTACAACAGAAGTCTATGGGACAGTTGCTAGGATGCCATAAGTGGTTGCTAGGGTGTGGCTAGTAAGTTGAAAGGTCATCAGTGATTGGCAGATTGGTAGTCTGAGTTAAATGAGCCCCACTTTAGGTCTGTATGACAGTCTAGCGCAAAGTTATGAGGTCACAAAATTTGACCCAATGTTAAGTCAATGGGACTTTTACAGGTCAGTTTTCGGAAAACCGCAAGTCGGATCAGTTGGAAAAAATATAGCAACCCGAGTCAGACCAGTTTGGAGATCTGGAGTTGGTTTGGTGTTTGTAGTATGAACGGTCTAGGAGGAGATGCATGTAGAAATTAGTATCAGAAGAAGATGATGACGACGACGACGATGGAAGAATAATAAGGTTATGCAGTATAACAGTATGTTGCTTTCTCAAACCACCATAATTAAACATTAAAATGAATTTATGAGTGTTTTAATGAACATTACCAAATACAATCTGAAAAGAAGAAAAAAAAATGCAGATTTAAGTTGTCAAGTTCACATTTTATTGAACTGATTTAATACATTTTCAGGTGGACAAGGTCAGGAATTCTCTTACAGTCTGAAACAAACCCCCCGTGTCCCACCTTTAAAACAAGAGATGACAGTGTTATGAGATTCTTGGCTTATTATCCATCATCAACATCTCTCTTTAGTGGTGTCAGAGGCACAGTCTCTTCAAAAGGGAAAGAAAATGGGTGTTGATGACACACATCACCAAATATCTCCCCACCCAACCCAAATTACAATAATATTGAGTTTGATGTGTGAATGCATATTCTCCCTTCCGAGCAACACTTCTTAGTGTCAATCCCAAATCCTCAGGCTTCAGTTTGGAGGTTGAATGTTTGAATAAGCATCTGAAGTAAAGTGCTGCTGAATTTCTCTTTTAAATAACCATGACTTGCGTTTGGTTTTCATCAGACTTTGTTTATAAACGGGGACCAAAATGAACAGAAGCTCGAGCGCCAGAATATCCAAGCGAGTTTGATAACAAGTAAGCCCCTTAAAGAAAATAATAATTAAACATAAGATGCCATCTGCCGACCCAAATCCTTGAAAACAAACATTTGTCGATGGTTATTTTGAGAATGGCTCACTCTGTTTTTTTTTTATTAATTTACAACAAAGGAATCACCTCCCAGGATTCGACAATAATAATCGTAATGCAAAAATGAGAGATGATCAGTTTCTCAAAATGACATCTTAAAACGTGCAAATATGTTGCAGCAAGCTTCAAGAATCGACCAGCCAATCAGAATCCATCATGATGCAGTGAGAATTTGCATAAATCGCAAGCAATGTTATTTTAAAGCTGCATTCTGGATCTTTCCCTAAAACAAAAATAATAAATATATGAGGACACCGTAAGTGTTCAGCAACTCTCATAAAGTGTCATCATGTCGCTCAGAGAAACGTATTTTATTCCAGACTGTCAACATAGAATCGAAAGCATATTCGCTTTTATCACTTATTTTGGCAAAACTTCCTACCACACAGGTTTTGTAAACATAACGTTTCCCTTAAGAAGTTTATCACGAATGATACCATGAAATAAAGACTTTTCCGTATATTTGATCAGTTTTTCAATACTTAATTCCAGCAATTCCTTTTAATTCAAAACAAAAAAACAATATATATATATTGCTATTCATATTTTATAAATAACTCTGCTCTGAGACTTGCAATAATTAATGATACATTTGAAATGGATATACAGGTCTGCCTCTGCTCGATGCATTTCCTCAAAAATCAGTAGCACCATTGCCTTCAAGATGGTGAGATCATTTTCTTAAACAGAGCAGGCCCAAATTAAGAACATCATGTAACATGAGCCAGGTTAAATCCCGAAGGCTCTGGCTTTTCAAAGAAAAAATAATATATATAGCAGCTTTTTTTTTGGGATTTTTGTTTTCTGTTTTTTTTCTTCCTCTTTTATAGTCTATATCCAACCCTCCTCCCTCAAGGCTCTCTCTTCCTGTAGTTTCTGACCCATAATCCTTCCCAAGAATGAACAAAAACACTGACAATTTCCTCTCACCACATTCTCACTCACACACACACACACAAACACGCACACACAGACAAACATCGATCACACCTTCCACGAATGTGCGCTGAGACCTGCGATCAGGTCATAATAAATTTCTCCCCACTGCCCCGGGTGCTTGTAAGTCTCACTGACGCCACATTGATATTTGTCTATATTAATACCTTAAGGCATCATTTGCACTGGGTGTGAATACTGCTGTTCAAAAAAAACATAAGAAAAGAAAAAGCAGGGCCAACGGGAGAAAAAGGAAGTCTCAAGGCTCTTAGAAACACCCTCATTTATGGCCACTTTTTTCACATGTACTGGCTCGATCACCCCTGTGCAAAAGGCTTCAAGAAATATACGCAGTAAGGCCCACGGTTTTGCATTGCGGAACTTTTCATTTTTTTTCTTTCAAAAAGTCCTTCAAAAACAAAACAAAGAAAAGAGAGAGTAAAGAACAATGAGAGTGATGAAGAAGGCCAGGTATGGGGGGGGAAACAGGCGAGCGGTGGGGAATTTGTAAATAGAATAAATAAGGAGCTGTTTGATCCCCGCGCTCTCCTTAAGATGGTCCTCTGGCTGAGGAGCGCTCTGATTGGCTGAGGGGGTTGTTTGGTCCCGTGCACCTACAGCCAGGACTGCGCCCTCCGCTGGTCGAAGTCAGCGATGAGCCGCTTGATGTGGGCTAGTTTGTTGTGCAGGTACTCACAGCGCTGTTTTTCTTCATAGTAGTTTGGGCTGTGCTGTAAAGCAAACAGACAGTGTATATTAGCCCACTATTTCTCATATGATGATAGCTTTGTTTAAAAGGCCAGATGGGTTAGATGTGCTCAGTTACACTCACTTGTTTAATTTTTTTATATTCTTGCAGCACCTGTTCATGCACTTCCTGTTGAAAGAAAACACACTGTAAAAAAATGCAGGGTTCCACACAATTGTCCTAACACAAATTGATTCATTTAACATAATTTAATTGGATTAAACATTAAACAATCAAGTTGTTCTTAATTTTATTAAATTATTTATATGATGAAGACTATAATGTGCTATTTTACATTTGATTATTCCATTTCTGTACCTGAATTCTGTTGCTCTCTCCAGAAAACCATAAAGTACGCTTTATTTCACTTTAATATTTGCTCAATTGTGTTTATCACTGTAGTTTATGTATATAATAAATTACATAAATTATATTTATGTTTTACTCCCCTACAAAATCATCCAAGTAATGACTTTGCAAATAGAGCTATTTAAGTCATCTGGTTGAAATTGTTATGCAATATATTAAAAAAAAAAAAAAAAAAAAAAAAAAAAAAACACAGATAAAATAAATAAATAAATAATAATAATAATAATAATAGCAATGTAAAATTTTTCCAATATCGTGCAACCCTAGTTTAAGAATGATTATCACAATATGTGTGTCTTCAATAGTCACCTCACAGAATTAGATTTAATAAAGCTATAAATATAAAATGTATTTACACAATGATGACCATGATATTTAGTTTGATTGTTCAATTTCTGTTCTTGAATACTGTAACACTCCCCAAAAAGTCATAAGCACTGTTCACACAAGTTTTAAATACTCCAGATGACCCTAAATGGTATCTTTTGCTTGTAGATATGTGTATTTGAATGTCTGAAACCTAAAATAAATGTTATTTATTTGAATGCAAAGATAAATTGGGAGTTATGACAAGCGAAGCGCATCTCTTTTTGTGCCTCAGTGCACGTCGTTACTAGGCATGGGACGATAACCGTTTTTAAGGTATAGACCATTTTCTTGACTGCTGCATGGAGGGCGCCACAGCGACCAGCGTCTTCCCGTAGAATGTTTAGAACTTCCGTTTACAACTGGTAATTTGCACTCCGAAAATGGGTTTCAATAGTGTTTTGAGTGGATTACGGAGTGTTTTTGTGACACACGACTTTGAAAGGTGTGTGTTAAAGCAGTTATAATCTGCCAGATGTGGTTCAAGCGCAAGAGAAAAGCGTTCACCTAGTTAACGTGTCTGTCGTCAGATATGCAGTGGGTGTGTGTGTGTGTGTGTGTGTGTGTGTGTTCCCGACCTGTCAGCTGTTAGGTCAGTGGCTCTTCAATTCACACGCACATACGCAACACTTCACTGCATTATAGAGCAAACGATATTGCTGGCATGAAACTTAACAGGTATGTAAGCCATGCAATTTACAAAAATGACCAATAAAAGTCGGTTACTTATACTTTGCTGGTTGATTTGCATATTGATTCAAATCGGGAGCCATTTATATTTCATTTAGTTAATTTGTGTGTAGTATTTACCATGGTATGTGTTTTTATTTCATTTCAAAACATCTATTTATTTTCACTTTGTGCCAGTCTTTCAATCACTGTGTTAGTGGGACAGGACGTGTGCGTGTCAAACATTTTGGTGAATTACATTTGTTTAGGTTGGTTATATATTTGAAAAAAGACAGAAACTGTTGACTTTAGCGATGGCGAGGCTCCATTTAAACCGCACAAAGATGCAGTATTTCCATCCTATTAGATCGCATTTTTAAAATAATCAGTCCAGGAGGTGGCGCTGATCGACAACAGTATTAGTTCAATGACTGAAAAATTGATTAAAACTATCATTTTAAAGCTGTCCAAATGTGACTGTTTCCACGCATCAGCTGCCAACTGGAAGTTCTTAGCATTCTCCTTGCGTGTACATGCAAAGCATAATGGGTAATTTTGCATTCTAAGAAAAAGTTCTATACCACGGTTTGGAAAAGTCAAGTTTTTAAAACCGCCAAAATTGTCTGTAATACAGTTCTTAAGGTATGTGTAGTATTTTTTATTTACATTCTATATATTTTTTTAGGACAACAGTAACTCCAGAAGAAAAAATACCCAATGATGGCTTTTAAATTGTAAAGAAATCTGTGTTTTTGAAACTAATGAAGACAGCAGAAGTCAATGATTCATTTGAATTGTTCAGCCTGACATGTTTACTTCTCCAAAATATTATAAATCTTTTAAAAAGATTTGTTTTTAAAGGGGAAAAAAGTTTGTTTTTTACCCACACATTTAAAAAGAATATATGTTAGAACAGTGAGCACAATACCGTACATATTACATATTATGTACGGTACACAATACATATTTTTATCCAAGGTTATCATACAGCCAGAATCTAGGCCCATGCCTAGTCGTTACATTTACATTTTAGTAGTTGATGACATGCGCTCTGAACGTTCTAATCACACCGGTGTGATCGCACACTTCAGGGACGAGCCAAGGCTGATCACACCGGTGTGATCGTACGCGAGAAAGGGTTGACTTTTATTTTTGCTCTGTCATATCTGTCACATCTGTAATGTCAATGCACTGCTTAGAAAATGACTTGATCATCCCAGTTGATCTAAATTAACGAAATCTTTCCAAATAGAGCTATTTAAACCACCCGGTGAAATTAAATTCATATCGCAAATACATCGCAATGTCAAATTTTTCCAATTTCATGCAGCCCTAATTCCTTGTTGTAAATGTAAAAACACACACACAAAAAACAAAAACTAATAATCTAAAATAACTAACGCACAACTAAATTACTTTCTAAACATACTAAAAACTGAACTAAATTATTATTAACAACTACAATAGCTACATAATGATATAAAATAACTGATTACAACATTGTTTTCATATCAGTCTTTTATATAAAGAAAATGCTACACAATGTATACACAAAGCACATCAAAAGTGAAGAATGAATGTTCTCTCACCTGGTACTCTTTAGTTCCTGGTGCTAGTCGTCTACACTGAGCATCGAGTTTGGTAAAACGGCGTGTAACACTCTCAACGCGGGCATGAAGGATACGATACTCATCATATTCTCCATTGAAGTCGTCCTTATAGTGCTGCCTCTGATCCATTGATATCACTGCAGTGTACTTACTGCAATAAAAACAAGACACTAGATAGGTATTTTGCTCACATATGTATACACACACACACAAACAAAAACAAATAAACAGTTTTCCTTTCGAGACGAGTCAAAGTTCACTCACCTTATGTAATCAGGCTTAGTTGGGGCTGGAAGTTCAGTGCTATTGACAGGCTTCTCTTTGCCAGCTGTAAAGAGACACACTAGTCATGTACAAAAATGGAAATCTTTCGCAAGCACACGTACACCACATGATCTTTGGGTCTTCAGGAAAGGACTAACCTAAATGGGATGTTGTAAACAATAAAGTGCATGGGTCATAGGCAAATGGAACATGAATCGGCAAATACGTTAGGCCAAAAAACAAGCTTAGCATGTCTAGAATTTACAATTGCTGGCACTCAGCTAATACTTCTAAAATCTTTCTTGGAAATGGATTTTTCTTGGTTATTCGACTTAAACAGTGACTGCATTATGTACATTTTTTATGTTTTCTATTAACTTTGATTGAAATGTAACAAACTCTATTGCAAATTGATTCCCAATATCAACTGCGATTCATTTACTATTTACTACTGTATAATACTGTACTATTAAAATGAACAATCAATGAATCATTGTTGATGCCTCAAAATGTACATAGAGGACTGAAATTTAAGAGTGTGTGATGTTGATAATTTGTTTTTCTATAATAATTGAATATTATTTTGTTGGTTTGCGTTGGTCAAATAAAAAAAAATGATTATAAATCCCTATTAAAAGTGCCTGTTATAATGAAGTGAATCGTTTTAATATACATTTAATAACGTAAACCCTACTCCCAAACAAACAGCTGATTAACCTAGAAACGAATCATGAATCACTAGCTAACTCAAAAACAGATTCAATCAGAAACAAAACACTGCAATGTTGACCCCAGAATCAAATGCACAAACAGACATATATACTGTTGATGTAAAAATATAACTCAGTATTAACTTACTGTTTGATGAGGTTACAAATCAATTACAAATCATGCTCATGTGCTGACATTCACATTATACTACTCCTGAAATACATAATAATAAAGCAGGGGTGTTGAACTAACAGCCTGTGGATCAAATTAAACCAGCCATATAATTTAAGCAAGAGCATATGGCAAAGAGCATATGAGCAAATGCAAGTAATTATTCATGTGAAATAAGTGAAAATTACACAAAAGGTCAATGCAAAATGGGTGGCGCAAATAATAATAATAATAATAATAACGCTTTTGCCGTGAAAGCTCAGAATTCGTTTTAATCGAGTCTTTCACACAAGTTCAAGGTATTCAACTTGAGTGGAAAACTTGCATGAAGAGAAAACATCCCGTGAGTAATCTAGAGCAAGTGAAGTTTTGCTTTGAATTTGGTGTGAACCCAGCATTATAATAATAGTCCATGCTGCTTTATTTAATGACTATGAAATTACATCTCCCATAATGCATGTTTGTTTTGAGACCCAGCTTAAAATGATTTGTTTAATCCATAGTTCTGCTTCTCTAAATTGTGACAGGTTTTGAAAGGTAATGACTTGTCAAATGACATTAGTCTCTCTGCTATTTACTTTGATGTAGTAATGTGGGGTTCTTTAGATGATTGATGTTTAAAATTAAAATTAAAATAAATACATAAATTTAAAATATTTATAAATAAAAAATAATAATAAAACAAATAATAAATATATATTATAAATGTATATTTATTCATTTATTTATTTTGTTACTTTACGAGAAAATTATTTAACAGTATGTTAAGGAGTACACTGTAAAAACCCAGCAGTCAACTTTATCCAATGAAATGAGTGTAGTTCAGTAAACTCCATTTACTGAAAGTTAATTAAACACCTCATTACTTCAACTTAAATGGAGTAAGTTCACAGTACTCATATAGATTAGTTCATCTCAAATGGTTTGTTGCAATCAGTTTCCTCAAACGGTTTGAGTTGCCTTATTGGGTTTTACAGTACTCAGTTGGTTTGGGTTCTCTTCATTTATTGGGTTTTACTGTGCTCAAATTACTTCGTTTACTCAAATGGATTAAGTTTACAGTACTTAAATGGTTTGTTGGAATCTGTTTGAGTTACCTTAACTCTTTGGGTTTTACAGTGTAGTAACATTTTATAATTGGCTTTTTGAGGGCAACCACAATGTTGAAATGGGCCTTGGTGAAAATGAGTCTGACACTCCTGCTATCGACAATCAATATCGCACATGCACAGCAAAACAAACCTTCTCTATCCGAATCATGGCTGATGTTGGCAGGAATGTGTTTTTGTTCTGCCTCGCTTCGGTGTTTCTTCCTAGGCTGCGTTTCCTTGTCGGCGTGATCCTCCTTGCGATGCTCTCGATCCCTCTTTCGCTCTCTATCCTTTTCCTTTTCTCTCTCTCCTTCGCGTTTCTTCTCTTTATCTTTGTGCTTCTTGGCCTTCTTGGGTTTTTTGCTGCCACTGTCATCTGTAGGTGAAGCGGCAGAAGACACTTGATGGCTGCCGCTGGTGGTAGTGGTGGAGGTGATGGTGGTTGTGGAGACGGTACAGGTGGAGAAGGATGAGGGGGACGTTGTGGACACTGGCTGGTTGGGGGGGCTGGGCGTTTGGCTGCGGGGGGCGTAGCTCTCAGAGGAGTTCCCGCATATAGAGCTCTGGTCCAGGGGAAGGTCCTGAGAGCCACGGCCCTCCGGCGTACTGGGGGAGTTCGAACTGGAGCCAGTGACAGGGGGAGGGTGAAAAGAGGGTCCCGGGCAGGCGGCCGTGGGTGCAGGTTTTTTGTCCTCAGTTTCCGACGGATGACGACTTGAAGACGGTGGACCTCGATTGCTGAGATGAGAGATTCGGGGCTTTTTAGACATCAGAGGGTCGATAAAGTCGGTCTCTGGTTGCCGTTTCTAAAATGCAAGAAAGAAAACATGATTAGTGGGTCAACAAACAGATGAATGAGAATATTCCAATTCATTTCTATAGCATTTCTATATACAATGTAGAGTGTGTCAAAGCAGCTTTACATAGATGGAGAAAAGAATAACAAGTCAATGTTTCAGACAGTCAGTCCCTCCAGCTAAAATTCTTGATTATGTGGTGAGTTTTTGCTAAATTTGTGGCAAACTTTGCACCATTTCTTTTATTGGTTTGCTTTGAAAATATACACAAATGTACACATCTTAATGCTTCATACATTGTTTGACCTCAGGAATCATTGATTTCTGTAATTTACATAAAGGAAACAAAGAAACCAGACTTAACCCTAAAGCTGCTGTATCGTATTCATGTGTGTGAGAGGAGAAAGGCATCGCATATGACAACAAGATGCATACAGTGGCGATTCTAGGGGGGCCAGGTGCTTTGAGTGTACATAGTTTTACGTTTTTGTTTTCAGTACTGACAAAGCACAAGTCTTCAAACACAGGATTTATTTACAACACGTTTTTAAACAATAGTTTAACTAACTATTTTCTAATGACTACTTCTTTGTCTTTCCCATGGTGACAGTCAGTACATAATATTTTACTAGTTATTTTTGAAGCTTGTATTCAGATTTAAGTGTAATTTAAAGACTTAACTAGGTTATATTAACTAGGAAAGTTAGAATAATTAGTCAAGTTATTGTCTAACTGGTTTGTTTTTTAGACAATCAAAAAATATACAGTAAATATTTCTTAATTAGGCTAATAACACTGACCTTAAAATAGTTTTTTTTTTTTTACTAAAAACTGATTTTAAAAAATACAAACTCTAAGAAATAAGACTTATGACTCCAGAAGATTTTTTTTTTGTTTTATAAAAAACACTGAAAATTTCTTTGGTTTGTTAAAGATCACTTGGAAAACATTATTTTAAATTAATGGGAGGGCAAAAAGAGATTGACTTGAACTGTATCTGTTAAAGTACAATTGGCTCCAAAACGTTCTCGCTACCTGATATCTGGTATCTGGATTAAAAATGACTGTCCCCAATATTTTATACAAACACAATGGTCAATATATTATGTCAACCAAATTATAAAGGTCATACATATTAATTGCACAAGTCATTACGGTAATTATATTTAGTTATCATTTTGGTTTACATTTTGTTTTATTTAGGGTAACTGGTAGCCTGATTTACATTCTTTGTGAATGAACTTTGTCATATGTTTTTGTACATTTTAAAAGTATTTCTCTCTCTCTCTCCCTCTTAAAGCTATTCTCATCCTGTGTGAGAGGCATGACTTATTTTTTCAAAAGATTTACAGTTAAAGTCAGAATTATTAGCCCCCTTTTGAATTTTTTTTTTCTTTTTTAAATATTTCCAAAATTATATTTAACAGAGCAAGGACATTTTCACAGTATGTCTGATAATATTTTGTCTTCTGGAGAAAGTCTTAATTGTTTTATTTCGGCTAGAATAAAAGCAATTTTTATTTTTTAAAAGCCATTTTAAGGACAAAATTATTAGCCCCTTTAAGCTATATATTGTTTTGAGAGTCTACAGAACAAACCATCATTATACAATAACTTGCCTAATTACCCTAACCTGCCAAGTTAACCTAATTAACCTAGTTAAGCCTTTAAATGTCACTGTAAGCTGTATAGAAGTGTCTTGAAAAATATCTAGTCAAATATTATTTACCGTCATCATGGCAAAGATCAAATAAATCAATTACAAAAGAGTTATTAAAACTATTATATTTGGAAATGCGTTGAAAAAATCTCTTCTCTGTTTAACAGAAATTGGGAAAAAAATAAACAGGGGGGCTAATAATTCAGGAGGGGCTAATAATTCTGACTTCAACTGTATATATTTTTTTTTGATATGATGTGAACCATTTTTGGGGTTCCAAAGATTTGGTCCCAGTTTAATTCTAAACAACTTGATGTTTTGGCCTTTACCTCATTATTAGCTAGGTGTCGTATTCTACTTCACTGGAAATCAAATAAGCATCCACCTACATCCCAATGGCTTGTGGATACTATGCATTTTCTAAAGTTAGAAAAGGTTAGATGCTCTGGGAAAACTAATTTCTTTAAAAAGTGTCAATGTTTTATAACTAACTTTAACTCTCTTCACATCTTGCCTTCTATTTGAAGATGCACTCTCCTTCCTTTTTAATTTATTTATTTCATAGTAATTACATTTTTGTTTGTCTTTATTATTATCATCATCTTATACTGTTTAATTATAAATATTTACTTTCAACATTGACAATCTATCTGAACATTTGATTGTGATTGTTGAATGACTGCATTCAGTTGGTCATAATTTTCTGTACACTTTTATTGCTCATTTCCTTTTTTCTTTTCCCCTTACTGTTATCATCATTATTATTGTTTTTTTTTTTTTTCACATGACGTCATTGATGACGCGCAAAATTCAGATGAAGGCCAGGAAGTAGTGGTTCTACATAGGAATCGCTATCAGAACATCAAAATATTTCTGTTTTATGTTGTTTATAATTGCTTAAATCGGCCAAAATAAGAAATGCCAAACAGCTTTTATAGACTTACAAAAGTTTTATCTCATAAAGGGGAGAAAGTTCAAGAAACTGGCTGAAAAATAGAAAAAAAGGTGGCATGTAATAAACATTTATTCAATACATCCATGTGTACAAACTTTTTTGAACACGATAATTTGTTTGACAGCACCAATAAAGATTATATATGGGCCTAGCTATGTATATAAATATGTTAATGTAAAATATAAAAATCAGATACAAACACCACCACACTTATACAAAATCCAGGAGAATATAAATAACGTACCCTGCCAATTGCTGCAATGAAATCTCCATCTTGTTTTTAATATTCCAAGTCTTTACTGGCGTTTCAGCAAAATAAACAAGCGTAATGTGAACATTGAAATGTGCAGCAGCAGTGAATGTTTGCTAATAGCAAGTTCATCAACAGAGCGAAAAAGAAATGCAACCATTGCGACAAAACTAGATGGTTATTATTGTGGAGAACTTACCACCCCTTACAAAAATAAATCAATAATAATGTAGACCATGCGTTCACGCTTTTGTACGCTTTCATCTGTATTTTGTGGTGTCTGGAAAATATCCGCATGGGGAAAAACTATAGTAATTTATAATAAACATGTTTTTGAACCACATAGTAAAGTGTATAATGTGTACAACTCATTGTTAATGAAGGCTACCAAATACTGTAGCATAGTAAACTGATAAACTGTATAAAATACTGTAACGTTAGTGTACTGAAGCCTATTGAATAATTTATTACTACAGTTAAGTTGTACCACAGCAACAATTACATTACTACCACAGTTTAATTCAAGTAATTATCTATAGTATGCTTCCAAACGCTATAGTATTTACTTTAGTATGTTTTCATGTAATATAATTTTACAGTATATACCGCCTCTGACAAATATATTTCAGCCAATATATTTTAGTTCAGTTAAAAACTCTGCCATCTTCATGATATAAGGATCATGCCCAACATTTGTGGTTATTTTCTATTTATATCTCCTTTGAAATGTAGTATAAATCGCAAAAATACAGACTTTCCTATGTCTCCCATTCAGTATTCCTTTCATCTGAATGTTGCGCGTCATTAGAACTAAGTGATGTTTTTTCCCTTCTCTTTTGTAACAAAAAAAATAAATAAATAAATAATGATGTCACATTTTGTACAAACAAAAAAAAAAAAAAAAACTATTTTTTGTACAAAATGTGACAAAAAATAGTTTTTTTTTTTTGTTTTTTTTTTTTCACAAAAATTTTTTTTTAACAAAGAATCAAAAAACATAAAATGATATGTACGTGTCTTACCAGTGGGGATGTTGGCTCTTTGGTTGGACTGCTGGATGAGACAGACTCTGAATTCAAGCCCAATTTACTGTTTGAGAAAAAAAACAATTAATTCAACCTCAACTGAATTCTCCAGGGATCTCCTTGTATTGGCTCTCAAAAATGATGCACGTTCAATTAAAGAGTCATTCTTCTTTTAATTGCATGTGACCAGCGAGTCTTACCGTGCCAGGATTCTGTCAACCTGAACTCGATCATCCTCTGTGTAGCCCGGCCAGTCCCTCTGGACCTCACGGAAAATAAAGTCCTTCAGCGAATAAGAGTTATCCTTAGGGTTTAGATTGGCCACCTAAAGAGACAAAACATTCAATCACTCCCTAAAATATACAACATGGAAAGTCTCATTTAACAGGGCCTCTTGCATCTAATACTTGCATCTCAAAATATCTAAATATCAAACCTGCTTTAAACTAATTACCTGTAACAAATCATGTATTAGGTCATTAGATTTTAATTTCAAATAGAAAATTATCTGATAGGAGAAAGCACATGTTGAATACTTAAGTTGGCATGCTTAAGAGCGACAGATACGCAAACACTAAAAATAGTAATGCAAATGGATGGTTAGGCAAAGGGATATAGTGTTACAACTTGCGTTACAAGATAGAGGGGGGACCGTTTCAGATTCTCACTCCTTCCTGCATTTCCAAAGAAGGAGAGCAGTTAGTGTCATACTTCCCTTTTCAAATTCCTTCTAGATTTCATTGGAAAGGATGAGAACAAAGACATTTCTCCTTTGAAACTAAAGGGGAGAACTGAAATTGCTACTTCTACCTTTTGTTGACTAAAGCCTTTTAAACGACTGTAAACATCATGCCCTTGGCTGAACTGAACCACGCCGGTCTTATTAGCATGCGAGTCGTTTGAATGAGCACGCGTGCACATAATTACTCTAATAGGTTTAATTCATGGTTGCCTAATGTGCCTCGTGCTATACATTCAATTGGGGTTGAACGTAAATCTTCATGACAAATCATGACTTGCACAACGTGAAACTGCTTCTTCAGAAGTGCTGAGTATGGAGGGTAAATTACTACTGTGATCTGATGCTATCTATTCAAGTCTCTGTCACCTATCTTGACTGAATATGTATGATTATGTAAGGCCACAGGTTGCATTCAGAGAACTTGCACAGCTGGTTACATGCCATTGATGGCTTTCTAGTCTCTTATCTTGATTCCAACATAATATTTCTGTTTAAATACAACATAAAACTACCAACCGAACTTTAGATCAAAAGGGACAAAAAAAAACATTCATAAATGTAACAAAAATGTAAAGAAAAAAAGAAAGAAAAAAAAAGAAAAAGCCAGATAACCCAGAGAACAATGATACATGTTAATCAAGGAGCAAATTAGCAGCTTAAAATGATTTCTGAATCTGAAGTATCATGTGATAAATAAAAATGTTTTTAATTAATTCTTAAAAAAATAAATGAAAAAATAAATAATAAATAATAATAAATAAATAAATACTAATAAAACAAACAATAAATAATAAATGATTAAATAAATAATTAAATAAACAAATAAATAAATAATGATGTAGTGGGCACATCAAACAGAAAATAATAACTGTTGACAGAAGCACAAACATATGCTGCCAAATTCACTTTATTTGGACAAAGATGCCCAATCTAAAAGATGAAAAGTATATTAAAGATGTGGCATGGTGCTGCACTTCTTGTCCAGTGTGCGAAGCATTGAACTCCTGCCGCACCACAAAGTGAAACCTTGATTTGGTTCATTAGCCACGAATCGAATTAAGGAAACCAAAATGGCGCTATATGTTGGCTCATTGCCCACTAGGCTATCGCCGATTATGAAAATTTCACTTAACAGAAGGTTAAACTTTTTAATGTGATATTTTATTATTATACCACAAGTGCTTGACTGTAACTTGTGTTTTTATACAGAGAACTGATTTACTTACCTGATGTAGTGTAGTGCCTAAAGAGTTGCGGTCCTTCTGGCTGACGCCATCTCTTTGCAGTCTGGCGAGCACCTCAAGTTTCTTGTAGGATCGCAGGGCAAGAAGGTGAATCACACGGTCCCGGTACGGCCTTTGTGACACAGGGTTGTTGGTAAGGCACTTGCGGATGGTGTTGGCTGGGTTGAGGGGGGTGGTCTGTTTCCTCTCTGGAACCGGGTCAGGGGCTGACGGGGCCGGTTTTCGGTGCTGGATTTTTTTGTCTGTGTAAAATGACATTCATCGGTTACAAAACTAAAATATATTATAAGCACTGTGTGAAAGTCTCCTAGTGCTCTTACTTAATTTATAATACCTGTAACTCAAAGACTAATTCACACACTAGCCCACTCTATATAGTAGGCAAGATTAGGATTAGCACTAAACCAAGGGTCCAGATGGTATACAATTCCCACCGATGTCTGATACGATTCACAAAACCACATGCTTGCACTATTTCTGTGCTAATAGGAAGTAGAAAATGTTTAAGTATTGACATTTGATATCTGTAAACCTAATATTCATGCATTCACTTTCCATTTAACAAATCCCCCAAAAAGAAAAATTTAAGTTTTCTAGTTTCAAGATGTTAGCCTTAAGACAATCTATTAGCCATTGTGCTCTACAACAGTGTAAAACAAATACTTTTAGAAGATGTTAACATTGAAAACTTGCAGTCTTTCACATGCACCAAATTGATCAATTATTATTATTTTCTAAATACTGAATAGCGCAGAGCACTACATATGAATACTACAGTGTAAATAAACTTTCTATTGGGAAAAGTCTGGCAGTGTGCACAATCTGCTTGAACAACCTGAATTGTACACAGAATTCTATATCTTTAAGCGGTATGAAGTAAATCAGGGGAGGAAATGGTTAGACTCAGCATTACTATTAGTCTGAAGCTGTCATGAACTGCCAGAAGCAGATTTAGCTCAACAGTTCTGGCAGAGCTATATATGAAATGCTACAGGCCAAAAGCAAGAAAAGGGGGGCTACTCATCCTGCTTCAGTTAGACGCCAATTTGAAGGATTTCAGAGGCCCTTTAAGCACCTCAGAAAAGTCAGCAATTATGAAACTCCTCAAAATCTATTTAAAAGATTAAGGTGTAGCAACTGTTATCTTCGCACAGGCCATTCTGTGGTTCGCGAGAAACACGTGCCCGAGTTTGGACGACATCCAAATGCAAATTTTCGCTGTCTCACCTTTTGCCAGTCAGGTGAAACTCTTACGTCAGTGGATAATAAGCTTTGGCCATTGAACACGTAACACAGTATGGCAGACCAGAAGGAATCATGGAAGGGAAGATCATTACAACTGTGGATAACGCAGCAAAATCAGCAAAATATGTAAAGTGTGTCAGTTTCCTGAGCACCAGCTGCTGCAAAGCCTTACACCAACCACAAGATCTTTTTCCTGCACTTCCTTTTGCTCAGTATAATGCAAACGTCCCGCAAACATTTCTCCCCTGTGGCTTATCACCAAGGGATGGAGGCGAAACTGACTTTTCCAGTTTTGCAGTGGAAGCCAGCTGTGGTCCGGAGAACAGGGGGGGCTCCCAAAGGGGAATGACAGCCGAACAGGTGCTGAGAGACAGGTTTTGTCTGGCAGGGGTGAAACATAATGAGCTGCATTTAAGTGTTAGTTAAAGACTCCCTCAAGGGTTCTTCTTTTTTCCTAAATGATGATACCTTTTTTTAAAAGATGAGATAACGCTGTCTCTTGAGTGGTGGCGTCATCTCCACTGTGCAGTTTTAAAAAGCCAAATACTGCTGGTTTCATTTAAAAACCTGAGCATAGGTGAAAATAGTCTTACAAGACTTGAAAGATTCAGTCTGTCAGTTTCAACTTCACAGTAAACTCTATGTGGGACACATCAGTAATCTCAGAGACATTGGTGCACCACGACTTAGCCACGTCAGATAAATGGGATGAACTTTTACTTGCTTTTTCTCTTGACCCTAATCCTTACATCATTCCCCGTAAAGCTCCCAATTGGTTTAACGCACATGCCCATGTGTGCAGGGACAAATGAACTGGTCAAGTCTATTGCTGCGTCCCAATTTGCATGCTATCCATTCTAAATAGTATTCGAAAATAGAATTTGTATGTCCCAAACCATAGTATGATGAAAAGAGTATGATATCTGGATGGTTTCCTATTTCTGGTATATATTCGAAGTGTAGAAGCGTCCATACTCTAATCGCTAATAATGCCTACAATACATTGCACGTTAGACGTGAAATTGATTAGAACTACAAACGTGGGTGTAAAGTGTAAACAAACTACAAACATGGCAGACATGTGAGACCAATCATCAAGTAGAGAGGCTTTGGTAAAGTTGTTTGAGTGACTGTTAATCAATATCAAGCCACCTTGAACATATTTAAACCTTGTTTTCAGTGTTATATTTCATTTGCAACAACGTGAACATATATTAAGATATGTTTGGACTTTAACTTCTGAATGCATAATTACCCAAAGACCTGAGAAGATTTCTCTGCATGAAAGACTTGCGAATGGCAGATTATCCTGCTACTGCTTCTCTAATAAGGTAGGTAATTAGATATGAAAGAAATTTGAATGATATGTTGAGATGATTGACAGGGAAGTAACTAAGCAACATAGCGATCTGTTAACGAGGAAGTAGTATGTCCCAAAGCTTGCATACTCTTGTTACACACTCAAAAGTATATACTTTTCCTTTACAAAAAAAGTGCATACTTTTAGGGCATAGTATATGTGAACTGGGACACAGCACATGCAAAAATTGTGAGGAGAGCTACATGATAATCAAAAAAACTATGCTTTTATTAGTCATTTTCAATCTGAAAATGAGCAAACCCGTTTAATGTTGTACTACATTGGATTTAAAACGGAAACGAAAACAGAAACTGTAAAGAAAACCCCATCCTCTGTAGATAACCATCAGGTGTGTAGACGGATTTTTTTGTAACAGTAATGATTCAACTGAAACGCTAAGCAGAAATATATTAAATGCTAAATTAAACTAGATAGAGAAAAAATGCAATCATAAAAACCTTTGGACTTTGCACATTTGCAGTTGTGGCCACTTAATTGATTCACATGACAATTTTTTAATACTCTGCAATAATATCAAACCTCGGAACGGTCCTCCGGGTTTGATGAATTTGGTGCTGTTCTTGCTTTTGTCCTCCTCTGCTTTGGTCACACGCTCTTTGGTCACCTGATAGGAATCATTGGTGGCGCATACTGTGATTTTGTCTTGAATCGTTCCAAGCGAAGACAAATGGGGGACCCCAGAGCTAACAGGCACAGCAAGTGATTCAAAATGAGAAACAACAGCAAAACAAGCAGTGGTTTTGACACACAAGACACTGAAATTAGCGCTTACCTAGATATGTACTGGTGGATACACTCAAAGCTTCCTTGAGGATTGTCTTTGCCAAAGTTGGACAGATAAAAGTTGAAGTTATGAGAGCCATCGGAAGCCTCTGTGGTTGGAATTTTAATGCGCTGAAAGGGTAAGGATAAAACAAACTCTAAATCACAAGCAAATCCTACTCTAACTATTTGGTATCATTAAAAACCATAGATATAACACAAGAGAGCTGCATAGACAATCATTTAAATCATCTTTTAAATAATTTTAAACAGGGCATTAGAGGTAGGGCTGGGCGATTTGGCCTAAAATCTAAATCTCGATTAATTGAACATTTTAACTTGATTACAATTAATGAACAATTATTTTATTTATGAAAAAACTTTTGCCTTCATAGTTCACTGACAGGTTTTGTACAGTAAATATGCTTAGATTACAGGAGAGATATTTACGAATGAAGGGTGCATTACTTGATTTTAAAATAATTGAAGGAAACACGCACTACCTACTATAATTTATGATTATTTATTTAACATCAATGTTGAACAACTGAATTTAAAAAAACACATTGCCTAAAACCAACAGTCTCTTTTTTCTTATAAAAAAAGTGAAAGTGGAAACAAAATACATTTTCAATGTTTTCAAAAAACAAATATTTTAAATGTAAATAATAATTTTATTGTAATAGAAAATATGCTGTCTCAAGTCATCTCTGGCGAAGCTTCCAATTCAATCATCGTCATTGTAATGAAAGCGTGTAGTCACATTTTTCGAGAGGTTAGCGGGCATGCGACCGCACGAAGGCTGCACCGGACCATACCAGTGCGTTCGACGCAGAAATATAAATCAGCCTTAACAGAGCAGGGTAACGTAACTCCACACGCAGTAGGGAAAGTAATTGAAAAAAAATTACCTGGAAAATTATAGGTTCTGAATGTCGATTTTGATTACTTTTCATTAAATCACTCAGCCCTAATTAGAGGTAAAATAAATATAGTTTTCTTTACAGAGCATAGTATTTATCGTCAAAATTGGTTCAGCCCAATTAATTAACACTAATGTTGTCAGTCTGGAACTATTACAACAGGTACAATCAAATTTAATTAAATCAAAGTTTTAGTTGAGATGAAAAAACTAAAATTTTAAATAATTTAGAACATGCTTGCAGGCTAGCAGGGTTGCATGATACTGGAATTCGATACAATCAATACTGAAATTTTAAAAACATCTATTTCTCGCTGACATGTGAGCACTACTGAGCAAGTTCTTAAACAGCGCTGATATGCTATTGTGTTCACATGCTCAACAGAAATTACTGTGATTGGCCGTGAAGCTCATCAGGTCACCAAACTCACCTCTGTTTACTGAGTGTAACCACAGATACAGGGACAATGGAGCGTTTTAAAGCCGCGATTCATCAGCGGATCGCTCGTATGTCAGCTTATAGACAAACCAGCTGATCGACGTGACTTTAAAACACTCCAGTGTCCCTGAATATGTGGTTTCACTCAGTAAACAGCGGTGAGTTTACAGCCGATCACAGTAATTTCTGTTGAGTACGTTAACACAGCGGCAAATTAGCGTGGTTCACGAATGTGCTCAGTAGCGCTTAAATGTCAGCGGGAAATGGAGGTTTTTAAAACTTCAGTATCGATTGGTAACGAATTCCAGTATCGTAACAACCCTACTAGAGTAATATTTAACTGATTAATGTTAGAAATATGCCTGACCATTCACTTTAGGATATATTCATTACACAATTACATGCTTTGTTTCTAAATGAACCAGTGGGTTTGAATGAATCAATTGAATTACTGTTTAAATTAAATAAATCACTTTTAAACTGAGACTTGGTTACACTTAAGTCAAATTTCTGCTACACTGTAAACAGCAATTACTTAAAATGAGTAAACCTATTGCCTTAAAAGTTGATTTTACTTAACGTAAGGTATTTCTCTTCCAACTTAAAAATATTAAGTTCACTTAACTTAATGTTTATAATTATGCACATAGTTTATTAATAAGGCAGTGTTTACTTATTTAAAGTCAACTAATTGCCTTTTACAGTATAAGATTTCTTTTTTTAAATCACAACACATTCTAATGTAGAAAGACAAATATAAGGCTGTATTACACTCATTATTCTGATGCTTGAATATCAACTTAAAAGACAGTTAAGAGAACTGAAAATAATCACATACAATGATCCATCACTATTAATAGATACTGCCTAAAAAGATGGCAAAGCAGCCAACTAGGATTGGAGCTCTTGTCAGATCACCCAGAAGTTCTAAATAACATCTCAACTCTAGGACAGACACTAGTTAAGTGACTATGTCTTTAGAGAGAATATTTATGAGTGTAAAACAGGAACCTTACTCGCCGACCCAGTATTTATAGTCACACAGCATCTGACGCAAACTACAGCATGGTGCACAGGGTCAGAGGTTAAATGGCCGCTATCACAGGGGAAAAGTGAAACACCGCCCAATAAAACCACAGAAGGCTGTGGACTCTTTATTAAGACACCAGGTTCATAATTATAGAGTGCTTGGATGAGTAACTCGCACTCTTCAGTTGGTGATGACACCCATGATGCTGCAAAACTCAACATGAAGTGTTTGTTTGTTTAACACCATGTCAGCTTCTTTGGCTATTTTCATGTATACTGCAATTAGATTATATAGCGTTTTTGCAATTTATTCAACATGAACTGAACTTACCCCTTGAAGACCTTGAAATCGTATCGTCGCCTGTGTGGACGGTGCATTCTGCAGAAGATGAGAATATTCAAATGTCAACATAAACACATCCAGCTAAGAAGTTAATCAAGCAAAACATTATGATATGACAAGATATGACGTAGATTAGTATTATCATACAAGCAAGTGTTTTCCCCAAAAAATATGACTTTAGGAGCAAACAAAAATGTGATAAAGGTCTTAAACAACAGATCAACAAACAAGTTCCTAAATGAACAAATCATTTGAGTCAATATTTTAATGAACGATTCATAAAAGACAATCACATGCTTTGTTTTAAAAAAGAACCAGCAGTTCATTTATTATCAATTGAATTCATGTTTAAATTAAATCAATTTTTTTAGACTGAGAATTAATTAAACTTAATGGTGAATTTAGTAATTTTTTATTGACTTATTTCAATTTAAAATTTAAAGACCAAGATATAAGGTTATTAATTAATATCCAAAAAAATACAGATACAATTTTCTGTCTATGCAGATGCTGCATGCTACTCATACTGTTTTTTTCAACATGCAGTATGTTTACAAATGAAGTACGCACATTTTTTGCATGCACAGAATACCAGAAGAACTGCTTTCAGTAAAATGTTCAGTTTCAAACTAGACCGCATTACAGGGAATACCTTATCCCACCATGCAATGCACTCAAACTGACCTTCTACTTCTGCTGAAACACCATCAACAATCATTATAAACAGTACATACTAAACAGAGTATATTCTGTGCTTTAAACACACACACACTAAACTCTTCACTTTCCTTTAACCATACACCTCCAGTTATATTCAAATACTGCCCAAAGCCTCGTCCATCTGCATAGGCTTGTTTAACCAGATAAGTTTCACAAGCCCCCCACCCCCCCAAGCACACTTGTGCAGAGACTAGATCAGATCACATTACACAGGAGTACGAAGCACTACGATTAAGTCCTCTGATGATTTGGAAGTCTAAACCAGTGGCTCCCAATTCTCAAAAAACATTGCACATCTGCGTTGACACGGACAATGCTAAATGCAAACAATATACTGCAACCTTTCGTTTAATCGTGAACACTCAGCATTATACAAGTTAACAAATTTGCATATTGTCACGCTATATTGAACAACTCAGGCACATCAGATCACCAATTGAAGTGAAACATAAAACCTGCGGCCTAATCCGCTAATAATTAAACAGACTGTTTAGATGAGCAGCTTTAGCGAATCAGATGAATCTACAGACAATTAAAGATCTATTATCAACATTTAAGCCATGCAAGTAATAAGGCTTGGCTCCAGGATCATCGCTGAGGTTCACGCATTCCCAGTCTCTGCCCCAACTGTCTTGTCTCATTGCCGAGAGATGAATAATGATTAACCATGAGCTCAGCTGAGAACAGTAGCTGGAAGACAAACTGATCTGGAACATGACAACATGTGCTAACGCACTGTAAATACCAAACATTGGTCAGTGAATCAAGCGGATTTCAGACATTCAATGTTTTTTTTAAGAGTTGTATCTATTTTGCAAAGCTAGACAAGGTATGGTATGGATGAAGTAGTAATCCCTTACTCCTATCCGATTAATATAGGAGGACGCTAAGCCTTGGAGGATATGACCACTACATTCTTGACACCAAAGTAACACTTAATACACAACATGATTGTAATGAAACCTTCCATAGTACTTAAATATTTTGTCATTGAAATACTCACATGCTGGATAACATCAACTGAATGGCATGTATAAACTGAATAAAATAACTGTAAATAATTGAGATAAAAAGTTTGTGGGGTACTAAATTATGATAACCAAGATAAAAGTAGAGCTAGAACTATTAAAAAATGTAAAATAAATACCAAGGGCATAAAAACAATTCTGAACGTTACACTAAACTTATTAACTGAAATTATTCTTTAAAAAAAAAACTTGTGATACTATGGCTCCAAAATACTGGCGGTGCCACTGTAGTTTGTAAACGGTAGTATCGTCATTAATGGTTTATCTACAGTAGACAATGTAGCATGTGGAAAAGTCACTAAAATACTCACACGTTTGTGCAACAATAAACCATTTTATTTGTATAGTCTGTAGAGCCCTTTAAGGTTGCAAAACTGTGTAGAATTCACGCCTTTTATGGTGGCCTATTGCACGTTTTCTAACGCTTCAGTTCGAACGCACATCTGAATCGGTTCATTTCTGTTAATATGATTTATTAGTGACCGCAACAATCTCTTTAAATGAACGACTCACAAAGTGAAATTTTAAATTACTTTGGATTATTACCTGATCAGACTGAAATCAAAAATAGATAAAAAACACAAAATAGCAACAGGAAACATTGAAACTATTTTTGACCACTTCATATAGCCTAATTTTGTTGGAAAAAAAGCTCTTTTGTAACAAATTTCAATTGGTATAATTTGCAAGGTTTCCGCTACATTCATTCATCCGTGGCGGGCCGCCACGCCAAAATTCATTCCGCCACGGCTACATTACAGCTTCTTATTTAAAACATTTAGTCGTGTTTTTTATAGCGGATTATAATCGCACCAAAACATATTAGAGGTAAACTGCGCAAGCTTTTCTGTAACCGTAGTAGTGCTGTGCGCTATTTGTTCAAGGTGACATGCTGACTGACTCTCTGACAGACTGACTGACAGGTGCGTGAGTCTAGCAAACACCGCGTAGCTTTCAGTTAAGATGAACACAGTTTCCATAAGTATACTTTATTGATAAAGGTCAATGGCTTTGCATACAATGACTTTATCTTGCTGGAGTTTAATGCCGTTTCACTTTACTTCAGGACGCGTTAATGTCGGAAAACGCACAAAAACGCACTAAATCGTGCTTCAGCAGTGCTTACTGGAGAGCGCACAAGAAGATCTGCACTTGAACGTGTAAATTTGAGTGCGTGCAAGAAGTTCTGTGCACGAACAGAGGAAATCGGCGCGCAAGCAAAGAGATTCGCATCCTCGTGTTACATGAATGCTATCTCGACTTGTAATACTGCGTGTAATATTTGTCTTTGAAATAGTTGGCAGATCTGTGTAAAAAAAAAAAGTCCTGCCGCCACTGCTGGAAAAAATCCTAGAGGAAACACTGATTTGTATTTTTATTTTAATGTATTATTTGTTGGTCAGTTATCTACAAAATAAACAAAAAGAAAGAATACATTTTAGGTAAAGTGAGGTGCAAATAATACTTTTTGGCCTTAAGGGTTATTTTACATTACATTCAAGTAGGCCTTTCATAACATAAAATATAGTATTTCTGACAATTTTCTTTACAATTTGAGTTATGAATTACAGTATCCCAATACCACTTGGTATCGTGATACTTCAGCTGGTACAGTATTGTAAGATTAATTAATGGTATCGCGACAACCCTCATATATATATATATATATATATATATATATATATATATATATATATATATATATATATATATATATAAATTTAAGCACAAAAAAATCTAGAAAAATCTAAAATAATCTTCAAAAAAAATAAAAATACAACAACCCCATAATAAACGCTATACCAGTACGAAATAATAAACTGCTTTGATCAAAAATGATTAATGTTTAATTATTAAACTATTAAACAACTTTTAATTCTGAAATTAAGGTAAAATAACTAAATAGAATAACAAGAACTTACATTTTAATGTAAATGGGATCAAATAAGTTTATGTTGAGGTATAACATTAGATAGATAAATTAGTAAATTTGAAAGTAGTAAAAGTAATTTTAAAAAAATTCAGAAAGCATAAAATAAATGACAAACTATGACTAATTTCAAAACAACCTAAAAATTAAAAGCTAATTCTAAATATGATAAATACCATAAAAGTGCCAGATAATATCAACAGAATGGCATGAGCTTTATTTGTGAACTCTGAGCTTAAGACTCGTTCAGATGGCCTTCCCGATGGTGTGTTGTAACATTTTGACTGTCAACCAAACTGCAAGTCCTAATCAACAAAGGCAAACAGTGCCAGTGTAAAGCAGCCAGGAACTCGATGGATTACTAAGCTAAATTTAGTGTTAAACAGGCCTCAAGGTCCAACTTGACTCTTTTGAGAGTAATATTTGTATAAAATAAATGGGTTGATGAACGGGACCAGATGCATGGGGTGAACGTCCAACCATCCACAACCCATAGCAAATCTTGGGCCTAAATGT
Source organism: Danio kyathit (assembly GCA_903798195.1). Lineage (NCBI taxonomy): Eukaryota > Metazoa > Chordata > Actinopteri > Cypriniformes > Danionidae > Danio > Danio kyathit. Next base: position 18,128,016 of record LR812539.1, on the reverse strand, counting down.
TAATCAGGATTTGGCCTTGCGGGATAGAACGAACCATCTCTATGAACCCGATGAACAGTTTTTTTTTCCTTCTTTTTTACAACGGGCCAGCTGTAGCTTTAAGTCAAACACTGCCTCGTAAGCACTTTGAGCAGCGTAGAGCTTTAAAAAAATCCAGACAATGCAGCTCTTCATTGAAGCTGCCTGATTTCTCCTAGTAAGCCAATAGAAACTCTTTCAGGCTTTTGAAATGATAGAAATGTCCAGAAGGTCTTTTCTGTTTTATCAATTTTCTCTTCTTTTTCATATATTTATAACACTTTTACAGATATGACTCACACATTGTACCACTGATAGCTAGAATGACCCGAATCGAAATAATCACACACGTCCATTGTGGTCAAAAAGTTTATCAAAACTACATGAAGATGGAGGATGATTAGTGGACTATTAAAACTGCAAGAAAAAGTAATAGGTAATTCCCCAACTTACTCACAGAGCATACATCAGAATTTGAAAAAATCTCCTTTTTGCACAATAATAAAATCCTTCAACTTTATTTTAAGATCAATATAGATGCCCAGCACATGATAAACGACGATTAAAACATAAAAATGTAGTTTATCTTAATAAAGCACATTAAACTCCTCAGGTGTGAGTCCTCTAAGCTAACTAGCTAACAGAGTAACCATATTTAACAGTTAATTAGACAAACTAACACGTTATTTGACATTATGCGAATCTAAAACATGTTTTTTTGGATAAAGAGTGATAAAAACAAAACAAACGACAAACGTATCGCCACATTTATGAACTTAATCACTGTTGGAGGTCTGCCAGCTAGTAACATTAGCCATGCTATCAGCTAGCTCAGCAAACTTTAATTTTCGTGTATCCGGAAGACTTTTTCGTACGTTACACGGTAAATTGTGTTTAATGAGACTGTCAACTAACTGAAATGATTAAAATGTCGAAATGACAGGAAGCACAGTCGACGTTATTCGTCTGTAGAGAAAGTTTTCTCTAATCATTAGCATTGTAGCGGATCGTTCGAAGATAAAACACCATAAAATAGACAAATAATGAAATAATTTCGCTTTAGCCCGGCTAATAAAAGCTCTTGTGATCACTCAGGCTTTTAAAATGTTGAAAAATTAAACATACGTGTCTATTAGAGTTAAAATTACAGGGAGAGAGTTCATAGCAAGTAATGGTGTGTTGGCATAATGTTCCAACCATACAGTCTAGTTTTCTTTATATAAAAACAACTTTCAATCAATTTTAGCAGGACATTAACCAACTGAGAACCTTTATCAAGTTTTTAAGAGAATTTCCATTATCTGAAGAGCAATAAATCATTATTCGACCATTTTTTTGGCCGAGCAAGCTGTCGCTTTTCCTATCTCTCTATAAAACTGTAAGTTTCCCATCACTCACCTTACAGTTTTGGTAGTTTTCTAGCGCTTTAAAGGCTGATTCTGTCAATTTGACATGTAAAACTGATATTTTGTCGCTCTTGCGGCCACAATTGAGTCCATATGTGCCATCCTCGCAGAGAGCTGCCATCATCTTCACCAGCCCTCCACCATAGTCCCTCTGACATACGTACAAACTCTCTCTCTCTCTAATGCGGACAGAGGGAGGGACTGAGCACAAATAAGTCCTTTCTGCTACTGGTAGAAAGTTAGGAGACTAGCCGGGTCTTTTTCTCTCTATAATAATACTGTAGGTTCAAATGTTTGGCTGTAGATGTTATCGAGTGTGTTGCATGTGTTGATCTAAAAGAAAAAATAAGTTTTTAATAGTTTCAATTATTGATAGATTGATTAATCTGTTGATATGGGTTTTAATTAATTGATTATGTTCAATAATCATGGCCATCTGTTCATTGGTGGTTAACTTTGTGTAAGTTTTATTTGATGATTATTTACTTTTTCTTTTGGAAGTTATTTTGAAAAATGTTGGAAACTGGTAACCGTTGACTTCCTTAGTATTTGTTTTTCCTTCTATAGAAGTACATTTTTACCAGTTTCTAAAATTATTCAGAATACTTACTTTTGTGTTTAGCAGAAAAAAAAGAAACTCATACAGGTTTGGAACTACCTTAGGGTGAGTGAAATGATGAGAACATTTTTTTTATTTTTAAGTGAACTATCCCTTTACCCTGCTAATAAAAACAGCTTAAACCAGCTTAAGCTGGTTGGCTGGTTTTAGTTAATTGACCAGCCTGGACATATCTGGCTGGGTTTCCAGCCTGGCTAAGCTGGTCAAGCTGGTTTTAGCTGGTCATCTCCCAGCCTGACCAGCTTAGACCAGGTTGGAAATGGCTGGAAACCAGCCTGGAATTGTCAAAACCCCTCTAAAAGCAGGCTGGTTGACCAGCTAAAAACAGCTAACCAGCCAAGCCTGGTTTAAGCTGTTTTTGTCAGCAGGGTAAGTATTGTATATTTATTGATGCTTGCATCAAAAATGTTAATAATATTACAAATGTTGCCTTGGCTACTAATTGAGATTGAATAAGTTTAAGTTGAAATACTGCAATTACTAAAATATATAATATAAAATAAAACACATGTAATGAAAGCAAAATGAGTAAATAGACATTTTTTAGGTGAATTATCTCTTTTAGTATTGTATATTAGTTCACAATTGCATAAAAAATAAATTTAAATATTACAAATGTTGCCTTGGCTACTAATTGAGATCTAATAAGTTTAAATTGAAATTCTACAATTAAAAAAAGGGTGATTAGTGCAAAACATGTTTACCACTGAGCACAATATGTTAAGAATGACACAAACTTATAACAAAATTCACGAAAATAAAATTCATTCATTAATTTTCCTTCGGCCTGGTCCCTTTATTAATCAGGGGTCACCACAGCGGAATAAACCACCGACTTATCCAGCATATGTTTTACACAGCGGATGCCTTTCCAAAAGCAACCCAGCACTGGGAAACACCCATACACTTTTACATTCACACACATACATCACAGCCAATTTAGTTTATTCAGTTTACCTATAGCGCATGTCATTGGACTGTGGGGGAAACTGGAGCACCCAGAAGAAAACCCATATGAACACGGGAAGAACATGCAAACTCCACAGAGAAATGCCAACTAAAATATATGCTATAAAATATAATCATTTGTGTACATTATTTATACATTTGCTTGGCATATCTTTCAATTTCCTAATTATTTATCTACTAATGTACAAATATTTGGCCATTTTGAAATTAACTATGCATTAATAACTTTGTCAAGTTGGCTGTAGTATAGTAGTTAAGTGTTAGTTGACATAAGACAACCTTGGAAATATAAAATTAACCATTTTATGTTTTCGATTTTTTGCAGGGATTCAGTGAATATAATAGATCATATACAGTAAAGATTCATTCATTCATTTTTCTTCAGCTTAGTCCCTTTATTCATCAGGGGTTGCCACAGTGGAATGAACCGCCAATTTATCCAGCATATGTTTTACACAGCGGATGCCCTTCCAGCTGCAACCTAGTACTGGGAAACACCCACACACCCTCATTCACACTCATACACTATACGACTAATTTAGTTTATTCAATTCACCTATAGCCATGCCTTTGGACTGTGGCAGGAGCACAGTATAGATTCTGTAATAATTAATAAGTGTTCATTTAACTTTTTTGCTTTCAAGTTGCAGTGTGTAGTTTATATTATACTTTGCTTTCGCAATATCTGAATCACACCGTTCATTAAACAATCTATTATTCTTTTAATTTAGTCTGGCTGCTATTTCTGCTTGCCTTTTTGTCTCCTGTGCCCTTCCTGTAATTCAAAGGATTATTAAACAAATTGTGTTAATTACTTGCATACAGCTTTACTTTGCTCAAAAGGAGTGTTTTCTCCGCCATTGCTAAAACTTGATTTGCCAGCTGTCATTACCCCTCCCAGTCTTTACCGTGGTATACGCTAGCATAAAGATGTCAGACAAGTGGTTAGGTCCAGCCTGCACATGTATTACTGTACATGTCTCAGTGTTTGTACGCAGTGACAGACTGCAGTCATCAGCCAGTTGCATCAGGGTCATCCTGAGTCATGGTCGGTCCATGGTTTCATCACAGTAATACGGTAATCTCCAGGAACAAGTTAAACAAGAAAACCACCGTTTGCAGACATGATTGATATATGCCTCTGCATTTTTACATGTAGGTGTGACAAACTATTGCGTTATTCGTATTCCAGCCGAAAACCAAGCCTTGCAGAAAATTGTGAAGTTATTGGAGAGTTGAAGCAAAATGGAGTGAAAGTTTTTCATTTGCATGTGTTTTTAAGGTCTGACAGCGTTCAAAGAATTCAGGCACAAGATATTTGACCATTTGTAACTTTAATAAAGAATAATTGTATTGAATTATGTATACAGTAAAGCCTTCCCACAGAGAAAGAACATATATATGTTTTAATACAGGTTTTGATATAGGCTTTTAATAGATGTGACATATATAAAATTGGTCGTTTTCTTATGTACATATAATATAGGAAAACAGCCAATTTTATATATGTCACATCTATTAAAAGCCTATATCAAAACCAATATTAAAACATATATGTTTATATACTGTATGTTCTTTCTCTGTGGGTTCTCACTTATTTGCCATAGTTAAATTCCAAAACATGCCAATTACATGTGATACCAATTTCGAGTGTTTGCACATACATACGTTTTTTAGTAAATTCTTAGTTATTGCCTTGATAATAGAAAATATGAGCTAGGCATCATGTATGACAGTTGCCAAAGTGAGATATGAGCTATATAGGAGACATCTTGTATGTACATATAGGGCTTATATGTGGATATAAAGAAGCAATACAGGAGACCTATATTTAGAGACCTATATTTAGAGACCTCTATTTCCCAAATGATGTTTAACAGAGCAAAGAAATTTTCACAGTATGTCTGATAATATTTTTTTTACTGGTGAAAGTCTTATTTGTTTTATTTTGGCTAGTATAAAAGCAGTTTTTAATTTTTTAAAAGCCATTTTAAGGTAAAAATTATAAGCCCCTTTAAGCTATATTTTTTTCGATAGTCTACAGAACAAACCATCATTATACAATGACTTGCCTAATTACCCTAACCTGCCAAGTTAACCTAATTAACCTAGTTAAGCCTTTAAATGTCACTTTAAGCTGTATCGAAGTGTCTTGAAAAATATCTAGTAAAATATTATTTACTGTCATCATGGCAAAGATAAAATAAATCAGTTATTAGAAATGAGTTAATAAAACTATTATGTTTAGAAATGTGTTAAAAACATCTTCTCTCCGTTAAACAGAAATTGGGGGAAAAAATATACAGGGGGGCTAATAATTCAGGGGGCTAATAATTCTGACTTCAACTGTATATGTGCATATATACTGCATATAGGTTTCATATATGCACATATATCCTCATATAGGTTCTTTCCATGTGGGTTTTTCAGCATTATTTTCACATTTGATTATTCAAATTCTATGCCTGAATACTATTTGACTGTCCTGAAAACCATAAAACACTGCTTATTTTAGTTTTATCTTTCCATTTAACTCATTTTTTGATTCACTTCCCTACAGAATCATTTCAATCAACCCAAGGGAATAAATTCTTTCTAAATAGCAGTTTTCAAGTCATCTGGTGAAATTGTATACATATCGCAATGTTTATTGCAGAAAAATGTCAGATCTTTCCAATATTGTGCAGCCCTAATATAATAGTTAGTAGGGTATATTTAAACACACATGTACATATTTGTAATTCTAATATTTGAAAATAAATATAGGTAAATATATGAGCAATTCTTGCACCATTTGGAAATGTATATGTTGCATATGTTGGTCATTCTAGAATTGCGGGTTTAGAATTCTCCTCCAAGATAAACCTTCTATTCATTCATTCATTCATTTTCCTTCGGCTTAGTCCATTTATTCATCATGGGTCACCACAGTGAAATGAACCGCCAACTTATCCAGCACATGTTTTACGCAGAGTACACTGGAAACATCCATACACACTCATTCACACACACACACATACGGCCTATTTCATTCATTCATTCATTTTCTTTTTGACTTAGTCCCTTTATTAATCTGAGGTGGCCACACCGGAATGAACCGCCAACTTATCCAGCATATGTTTTACGCAGCGGATGCCCTTCTAGCCGCAACCCAACACTGCGAAACATCCATACACACTCATTCACACACACATACACTATGGCCAATTTAGTTTACCCAATTCACCCATAGCGCACGTCTTTGGACTGTGGGGGAAACCGGAGCACCCGGAGGAAACCCACACCAACTTGGGGAGAACATGCAAATTCCACACAGAAATGCCAACTGACTCAGCCGGGGCTCGAACCAGCGACCTTCTTGCTGTGAGGCCAACGTGCTACCCATTGCACCACCGTGACTCCGTTGTCATTCCAGTTAAAGGAAAATTATTGGAGAAACCTGTATCTGCAATTCTGAAATGAGTATATATGAAATCCAAACATTCACTGTTAACAATTTCCTGTAAAATCTGTATTTACATTTACAGCACCATTTATCTCACTCTATATGTGTAGAATTGTACAGTGTACCAAATTGTATGTATATCTTTATTGTAAAATGTACAGTCATTTTCACAATGCAACTTTAAAATACAGTAACACACTGCATAAATGTCCTACAGTAAAATACAGTTCATATTACAGTTAAATACTGTGTAATTTACAAAAAATCTTTAACAGTGTGAACGTGATTTGCATACATTGCTATAAACCATATTTATATACAGTATGGGATCTAATTATATGGCTCATCTGAAGCAGATTGGGTCAAAGTGTCACCTAAGAAGGTCAGCCATTTTTCATGAGTCTCACTGTAAAACCTGTTTGGCAGCTTCTGGCGATTTTCCCCCCAGCACACATTCACACCTGCTGTTCCTTACAGAGTCTTTCTGGGACGGAGTGATTATGCAGAGTGTTTTTGGTGTGGTGTGGTAGTTTTAGGTTGGGTGCAGGGAAGCCACTGTGAATCCTTGAGATTAGGCCTGCGTGAAGAAGCCAGCCACACCCTTGATTAAAAACAGCTTTCAATCAGCCCTGCAATCCTAGCAAACAAACACATCAGCTAGCCCACCAAACCTTTCATATGTAATGCAAATCTAACTTTAAAGGGATGCATTTAATCTTCTCAGGTGTGTATATGAGTCTTTGATGCTAGCTAGCTAATGTAGCAACTAGATTAAAACATTAAACAGAAGAAAAATGATCTCCTGTCTCTCTGTGTGATTCTAAACTGTTTATTTGGATCAGTAGTCGTGGATATACATAAATAGACTGCCACATTTATAAACTTAAACACTGTTTGGAGGACCGCTAGCTATAGTATCATTAGCTAGCTCATTAAACTTCCATTTTTTCAATCCCGAAGGCTTTGTTTCGTATGTAACACAACACAATTATTTTACAGAGACTCTAAACTATCCAAAATGATCAAGATGTCAGACCACTGAAGTGATTTTATTAATTGTCAGAGATTGTTTTCTTAATCATTAGCATTGTAGCACATTTATTATGGCTAAAACATACACCAAACACACTTTAATTGAAGCCTAATCACTTTTATACGATGAATATCTTTCAGTAACTCACACTATCTTACAAATCTGTCATTTTTGTTAATGTCAAAGGCGTTTTTTTGTATATAGCATGAAATATTTACTTGAAGAGAAAGATTTCTTTAGATTTTCTTCAGTGTAGCAATTATATTGAGGATAAAGTACAACAAAACACACAACAGTTTTGTTTTTATTGAGTTATTCGTTTTTATATTTAATAGGGTCTTTTTAACCCCTCATACTTTAAATTGTATTAAATGTGATTTTTGAATTAAATGTAAATGACATGCAGAGAGTTTAGCAGGTGAGTGTATGCAAATAATGTTCACTTGCTATAAAAATATATTGTTTAATGTTATGTGTAGGGAAGCCACCATGAATCCTAAAGATTAGGCCTACATAAAAAGGAAAGTACTGTAATAAAGATAGTAAATTAAAGAGAACTAGTTCATATTCAGCAATTAAAATCATAAAATCATAAATATGTTTCAAGAATGTTATCCTAATGTTTCCAAATCTCATCTCATTTTCGTCCACTTTTCCAGGGCCGGATCGCGGGGGCAGCAGTTTTAGGAGAGAACCCCAGACTTCCCTCTCCCCAGACACTTCCTCCAGCTCCTCCGGGGGGATCCCGAGGCGTTCCCAGGCCAATCGAGAGACATAGTCCCTCCAGCATGTCCTGGGTCTTCCCGGGGCCTCCTCCCGGTGGGACATGCCTGGAACACCTCCTTAGGTAGGCGTCCAGGAGGCATCCGAAACAGATGCCCAAGCTACCTCAGCTGACTTCTCTTGATGTGGAGGAGCAGCGGCTCTACTCCGAGCTCCTCCCAGGTGACAGAGCTCCTCACCTTATCCATAAGAAAGTGTCTGTGCCCTGCCACCCTGCGAAGGAAACTCATTCCGGCCGCTTGTATCTGAGATCTTGTCCTTTCAGTCATGACCCAAAGCTCATGACCATAGGTGAAAGTAGGAATGTAGAGTGACCAGTAAATCGAAAGCTTTGCCTTTTGGCTCAGACCCTTCTTTACCACAGCGGACTGGTACATCGACCGCATTACTGCTGCCGCTGCACCAATCCGCCTGTCAATCTCACGTTCCATCCTTCCCTCACTCGTGAACAAAACCCCAAGATACTTGAACTCCCCCACCTGGGGTAAAGACTTTCCTCCAACCTGAAGATGGCAAACGACCTTTTTCCGATAGAGCACCATGGCCTTGGACTTGGAGGTGCTGATTCTCATCCCAGCCGCGTCACACTGTGCAGCAAACCGCCCCAGTGCATGCTGAAGGTCCATGTTTGATGAAGCCAACAGAACAACATCGTCTGCGAATAACAGAGATGAAATCCTGTGGTTGCCGAACCGGACCCCCTCCAGCCCAAGACTGCACTTTGAAATTCTGTCCATAAAAATATTAACAGAATTGGTGACAAAGGGCAGCCCTGCCCAGCCTATTCTGATTTATTTATTTAAGTAAAATAAACTGAAAACATGCTGTGAATTGTGTAAAAATTTTTAAATCTAGAAATTAATTTGTTGATAACTTTGAGAGAACTTTTTCCAGAGTGTTTCCTGTTTGTTTGAGTCTTATTCTGGTCCGGAATGCGACACAGACAGAGTAATGAGCTTATAAGAGAAGTGTTTGTACAGCAACACTCTTAAAGTGAGTTTTAGCTGAACAGCATGCGTATTAATTAAGTGGGCGTTAATTAGTTTCTCATCACGCTGATGCATCTGTCAGCAGCACAATGGCTGAGGAGTGGAAACATTCAGGCACATTAAAGTCACCGCATCTGATTACATTTCCTCTGATTTCCATGGCATTGTTGACACAAGTCAGCGTAGGGTGTTGTCATGGTTCAGTCCTGAGCAAATGGGCTGCTTTTATGAGTAAAGCCGCTCTAGAACACAACAAAGAACAGGCAGGACTAAAGCAATTAATTCAGTCACCTCTGATTAATATGAGAGACTTCGTAGAGATTCAGCTCTAAGTCAAGCCTATAATGTTTAAGAGCAGTTTTATGAATAATTCTTAAATAAGGGAGCACTTAAGTAAATAAATAAATAAATAAATGATTTATAAACTATATATTTGAAGTTTTCTATTAAATAGTTTTATATCTGCAAAAAGCGATTACCTAAAATAGGTGAGATAACCCATTGCCTTAAAAACGACAAGTTGATTTTTGTAAAAAATTGTAAGTATTTTTGTTGTAGCAGAACTGTTTAGTTCACTTGACTTAATTTTTATAATTATGCACAGTTTATTTACTTAATAATTTGAAGACCATGAGTTAACTCACTATTTCAACTAATTGCTTTTTACAGTGTATAATATATTGTCTGGTTTATTAGTAAGACAAGAATAATAAATGCATATATCCTTTAAAAAAAGGTAATTTTCAGCTACACTGTAATAAGTTAGCCGCTGCCTTAGATTTTTGAGTTGAATCAAATGAATTAAATGACTAGCAGTAACCACATTTAGACATTAAACTGAATTGTTTTGATGATGTTTGGTCTTTTTGTGATTCTAAAGTATGTTTATTTGGATCAGTAGTCGTGGATATACATAAATAGACTGCCACATTTATAAACCCAAACACTGTTTGGAGGACCGCTAGCTACAGTAACATTAGCGACGTTAGCTAGCTCATTAAACTTCCATTTTTGTCAATCCTGAAGGCTTTTTTTTGTACAACACAACACATTTACTTTAAAGAGACTGTAAACTATCTAAAATGATCAAGATTTTGAAATGTCAGACCACTGAAGTGATGTTATTAATTGTCAGAGATTGTTTTCCTAATCGTTAGCATTGTAGCACATTTATCATGTGTAAAACATACACCAAACACACTTTAATTGAAGCCTAATCACTGTTATACAATAAATATCTTTCAATAAATATATCTCACACTATCTGTCATTTTTGTCAAACTTAAATACATTTTTTGTATGAGGCAAGGGTGTAGATTTGTTCATTCATAGCGCATGTACTGAATAGGTGCTTTTAAAAACATTTAAACACTTAATAATACAAATAACAATTAATGAAGCACGTCCTTTGCTGCAAAAGTCAATTGACATGATTTTACTTCAATCTGGTTTGAGGAGGTATGAATGTGCAGAAATTTAGAGACGTTTGTGATGAAATTGAATCGTTTTATCCCCATTATCTATTATACATGTCTATGGATTTAACTCTTTGAGCACTTCTAGGTTACTAAGAGTTGACAGAGCATTATTTTATTTTGAAGGCGATTCAATTATTGGTGGGGACATTTTAGTAATTGGTGGATATTTGGTAGGGATATGTCCCCTCCGTCCATGCCAATTATACGCCCAATATTTACTTGAAGAGAAAGATTTATTTAACTGCTGGCATTGTAAAGCTATAGATATATTGAGAATAAATACAATAAAGCACACAATAATATTTGCTTTTATTGAGTGAATCATTTTTATATAGTTAATATATAGGGTCTTTCAACCACTCAGACTTATGCAGAGAGTTTATAGCAGGTATAACATTAAAACCTCAAGTTAAAATTTTCATAACTTAAAAAAGGTAATTGCAACCTGATCAACTTCTTAAAAAGTTAAAGTTATAGATATCATATTTTTGATATCATATAATAAGAGTAATCGTTTAATATAATATAATTAATAATAATATTTTTGATATCATATAATTTCATAGTGTAATTTTATTTACATTTTCATATATATTTTTGTTCATTGTCAAGAACTTACATAAAAGACTTTTACACCATTTTATATATAGATATATACGTATTTATACTAGATATGCATACTCACATATAAAGTATACAAGTATATACAGTTGAAGTCCCTCTTTGAAAATGTTTTCTTTTTTAAATATTTCCCAAATTATGTTTTAAAAAAGCAAGTAAATTTTCACAGTATGTCTTTCACAGTCTTTGTTTTATTTCGGCTAGAATAAAAGCAGTTTTGAATTTTTTAAAAACAATTTTAAGGTCAAAATCATAAGCCCCTTTAAGCTATATATTTTTTCGATAGTCTACAGAACAAACCATCTTTATACAATGACTTGCCAAAATACCCTAACCTGCCTAGTTAAACTAATTAACTTAGTTAAGCCTTTAAATGTCATATTAAGCTGTATAGAAGTGTCTTGAAAAATATCTAGTCAAATATTATTTACTGTGATTATGGCAAAGATAAAATAAATCAGTTATTAGAGATGAATTATTAAAGCTATTATGTGTAGAAATGTGTAGACAAATCTTCGCTCTGATAAACAGAAATTGGGGAAAAAAAATAAACGAGGGCGAATAATTCAAGGGGTTTAATAATTTTGATTGCAACTGTACATGCATATATCCTTGAAAAAGCTTATTTTCTGCGACACTGTAATAAGTTAGCTGCTGCCTTTGAGCCATTGAGTTGAATCAAATATATTTTAGAAGTCATTTCAACTTACATTGATTAAAATGACATTCAAGAGTTCACACTTAGCTATTGCTTGATACTAATTGCAGGTTTGACATGCTGTCCCGAGAGAGAACCCTAAGCTCGGTCATTTAGCATAAAAGGGGGTCCGAGATCAGGTCTCGAGAGCTCCCTTTGGTAAAGGGGGAGATTGGGTGGACAGGGGGATTCTTAAACTAATAAAGATAAAGGAAGTAAGGTGAAAATGGTCTATTTATTGTAGGCTTGAAATAATCTGATTGGTTTATCGCTGATTGCAAATCAGAGACCAGCCGTGATCAATCATATATATATATATTTTTTTTTTTTTTTCCATTGTCAAGAATCTACATAAAAGATATTTACACCATTATGTATAATGGAGAGAAGATTTTTTCAACACATTTCTAAACATAATAGTTTTAATAACTCATTTCTAATAACTGATTTATTTTATCTTTGCCATGATGCCAGTAATTAATTTTGACTAGATATTTTTCAAGACACTTCTATACAGCTTAAAGTTACATTTAAAAGCTTAACTAGGTTAATTAGGTTAACTAGGCAGGTTAGGGTAATTAGACAAGTTATTGTATAATGATGGTTTGTTCTGTAGACTATCGAAAACAAATATAACTTAAAGGGGCTAATCCTATTGACCTTAAATGTGTTTTTAAAAATTAAAAACTGCTTTTATTCTAGCAAAAAAATAAAACAAAAAAGAAATTCTTTAGAAGAAAAAATTTGATCAGACATACTGTGAAAATTTCCTTGCTCTGTTAAACATCCTTTAAAATATTCAAAAAAGAAAACAATTCAAAGGGGGCTAATAATTCTGACTTAAACTGTATGCATATATGCTGTATGCAGAAATGCATATTAATATATACAGTATATATAAAACTATACTCATATTTTTCCAAATAAACTTAAAGGGATAGTTCACCCAGTAAATCTTTTTCAAATACTTTTTTTTATTACATTTTTTTTCTTCTTTCCTGAACACAAAACAAGAAATACTGAAATACTGGAAAAACAGCCATTGACTTCTACAGTATTTTTTGTTTCTACAATGGACCTCAATGACTGATGTTTTTCAGAATATATTCTTTTGTGTTCAACAGAAGAAAGACATTCAGAAAAGTTTAGAAAAGTGAATAAATGGTGAGGAAATTATGAAACAAGTCATTGAGCTTTAGAAACGCAAACTCATGAGTACATCTTCAAGGAAGCCTTCTCTTTGGTTGTGTTTACCAACAGATATTTAAGATTGTTCACACGGGTGTGAGTCTGTCTGTAGTCACTTCAACACTTTCCGCTTACTTTAGTCTGCTGGTATTAGATTACAGAGCTAGATTGCGGATCTTTTGACCTTAGAACTCCATGTGGGACCGAGACACATGTCTGTGTCTGCAAGCAGAGAGCGCAAAATGTGGGAGAAACCCAGCTGGACTAAAAAATAGAGCTGAAAATAGTAAACATTGATAGCACTAGATAATGCCAATGACATGCTGTTGAGGATATAAAAGAAACATGTTTATTTTTGACTCATTTGCAGCTTCAGTTATCAATAAAGTCTAATTTTCATCTTTTTTGTGTGTATTTATTCTACTAAGTTAAAAAAAAATCTGTTTTCTGTCATTTTAGTCACTGTAACTTTAGTTTACTGTTCTGGTCATCTCTGTTACATTATGAAAAGGCATAACAGTAAATCACTGATAGAAAAAGAATGTGACACTCCTAGAGTCACTTTCTCTGGCGGGAAACTCTGGAAAGCATAGTGGGATGTCATTCATTCTTCTCTCATTAACTTGTACAAATTGTTTAATGATGCACCAGTGGTATTAGTCATATGTCAACTCTGCTATTGAGATATTTCAGCAAATTTCCTCATTCACTCTTTAAAAAACAGTAACATGATGAAAATACAACTCTGCTTTAGACGTGCCATGTGGTACCTGGTTTGAGGTTAGCATCTTGAGCTAAAGCACAAAATGGTGGAAAATGTTAACTCTGTTACTGCCAGTTCCAACATAGGCTCATTCTGAAAATGTAGCCCTATATACGTTTCTGGAGATTGCGAATAATGTAGCCAGAGCTACATATGCCTGCATTTCATCTTTATAATAAACACTAAGGGGCAGTATGACGCCGTTCCTTTTCTCGCTTACTAGCTGACCGCTTACCTCCGTATGGATAGTTTCCTGCTGTTACCTGTTTGTTCAGTTAGCTCGACTCATGTAGGAGGACTTGAGATGCAGTCGGAGTTGACCTACGAGGTTTTGAGTCTGGTGAAGAATGGTTCCAGAAAGCAGGTGAGACAAAAAATAAAAATTAATAAATAAATAACAGGATAAGTATGTGGTAAAATCTGAAAAAGTGGTAAAAATCAGGCGAGGGCTTTTGTTTTTCTGGATTGCTTTCAAAAACATTGCGGTTGGGTTTAGGGAAGGAGGTGGATGGGCTAATCTGTGCTTTTGAAAATACTATTGGTTGGGTTTAGGGAAGGGGGAGGGTGAGGGGATCTGTCGGTGGGTCAGTCAGTGAGTTAGTCAACAGCGGCCTCTGGTGGATTTACGCGAGAAGAGCGGGCGCGAATGACACTCGCGAGAGAAATTTAAGATCTGACAAAGCATATACACAGCTGCCTCTGGTGGATTCATGAAAACAAAAACTGCAAAAACCCGTACCTCCTGGGACATGTTTTGCTCTCTTCAGAAATGGATCGGTCAATATTTTAATGAATAAAAAATGCTAAAATGAAATGAATCTAAAATCAAACAAAAAGTGCTCAGGAGTAGCTTAATTAATGTGTCGGTGCTCTTTGAGTAAGGGATTCGTCAAAATAAACAACAAACGTACGTCCAGGGCACTCAAAAAATGTGAAAAAAATGTTAAAAAGCCTTTCGGCAAACACTTGCCTTCATCAAGGTAACTCAGGCTGAGTGTTTGCAGAAACATGTAGGCGCAGATTTTGAGGAATAGCTATGTCAATAAAGGCTTTTTCAAAATTTTTCCACATTTTTTGAGTGCCTTGGACTGACTTTTGCTGTTTATTGAAATGACTAAATCTTTCATGTTAAAGAAAAGCTAGAAAAGAGTGTTTTACTAATTTGACAAAACAAGGAATGACACTAAAAAAATAATTGAATGAGTTTATTGTGTCTCTAAAGTACTGTTTACATTAGCAAACTCCACCCACAGAAATCCCATCAGCTAAACCAGTTCACAGTTAACCTGTTGCCTTAAAAGTGACAATTTGACTTCACTTAAAAACATTGTAAACTCATTGCTAAGTTGACTTAACTTTTATAATTAAGCACATAGTTCATTTTAAGCACAGTTAAATGTCATGGCAATGGGTTTACTCAGATTTTCATGTAAAGTCAACTAATCTTTTTAAAACGAGCTTACTCACTTTTTTAAGTAAAGTCAGCTAATCACTTTTAACAGTGCATCTTCCATGGACCATTTAGATGGATTAAATCATCTTTTTTTCCCTAAATTAAATAATTAATTCAGTGCATGTAATTCTGGGTCTAAATTTGTCCAGTTTCTACACAGCGGGCATCTGTGCTAAATGTTGAAAAATGTGCTATGATATGACATATGACCTTTACTCAGGTTTACTCACAATTGAATTAATTTAGAATTGAATTAAGACCTTCATAAGTTTTACTCATATTTTGAAGAATGTTGGAAACTGGTAACCATGGGCTTGGAGTCTGGTTTCCAACATTTTTCAAAATTTCTAAAGTTTTGTGTTTAACAGAAGTAAAAAAACTCAAACAGGTTTTGAACAAGTGAAGTGTGAGTAAATGACAGATTTTTATTTTGACAAGAACTATCCCTTTAAGGGAATGTTTCATTTTTCAAATATTACAGGAATGTTACCTTTGACAGCTTATTAAGTATTCTAAAGCATGTATATTGTTATATAGCATATATGACAATGCTAAAAGAATGTCCAACAGAAATGTTTTACAAAGAAAAAAATGTCCATGGGCAATGCTGGAGTCATATTTTGTATAATGTTTGAATTAGGATTTTGTGGGGTCTTGAAAATCATCAAAAATGCACCTAAAATTCATGATAATGCTACTGCACAATTAAACAAAATTATTATACATTCATCACTTTACAACAGTACATTCAGAACAGCGCACCTTTTATTTAATATATCTCTTTTATGTTATGATTATCTTATGTTATTATTGTAATTAATTTATTTTTACTTTTATTTATTTATTTATTTTATTTATTAATTATTTTAATTTAATTTTATTTTATTTTATGTTTATCCTATTTTAGATATGTTTATTTTATTTATTTGTGATTTTTTAAAATATATTTTTATAGATTTTGGGTCCACATTATTATATGGGAGAAGTATTATTTTTATTTTATTTTATTTTATTTTTTTATTAAAATGTTATATATCTATTTTATGTTATGTTTATTTTATTTTACTTATTTATTTATTTATTTATTTATTATTTTACTTCATCTTATTTTACTTTATTTTATATTTCATTTTATTTTATTTTATTTTATTGTATTTTTAACTTCATTTAATTTTATTTAATTTTATATATTTATTTTATTTATATATATATATATATATATATATATATATATATATATATATATATATATATATATATATATATATATATATATATATATATATATATATATATATATATATTTTTTTTTTTTTTTTTAGAGATTGAGGGTCCACAATTTAATATGGGAGAAGTATTATTTTTATTTTATTTTATTTTATTTTATTTTATTTTATTTTATTTTATTTTATTTTATTTTATTTTATTTTTTATTTATTTTTTCTATTTATTTATTTGTTATTTTTATTTAATTATTTTTAGTTTTAAATTAAATTAAATTTTACTTCATTTTACTTAATTTTATTATTATTTCTATTTTTTATAACATTTCTAAAATTAAATTAAATTAAATTAAATTAAATTTTATTTAATTTTAAAATACTTTACTTTACTTTACTTTACTTTACTTTACTCTACTCTACTCTACTCTACTCTACTCTACTCTACTTTACTTTACTTTAATATTTATTTATTAATTTATTATAATTATTATTTATTTATTTTATTATTATTTTTGTTTTTTGTTTGTATTCATTATTTGTATTTATAGATTGAGGGTCCACAATATTATATGATAGAAGTATTATTTTTATTTGATTTTATTTTGCTTTTCTATTATAGTTTTTACATTAAAAATACATTTTAATATAACCTTCTCCATAAGTTCTTAGCGTCGCAATGAATCCCTATAAAATATGCTGAAATGATTATTGATTAGTAAAAGTCATTCATAAATATCTACTGTAAGTGTTCAAAGAAAACACAACTGCCTCTGTTTTGAAACATGACACCAGCCACGCCGTCTGTGTCTGTTGAAAGATACGACTGGAGCATTAGTGTTTTCATATGATAAGAACCAATACAGCTGGTGCCACTTGTATTTCCAGATGATGGTCAAACATTAACAGAGTTTGCTGTTTTAGGGCCTTTAGAATGCCGGAAATGACAGAGAGGAGCTGACAGCAGGGCATCAGCGTCACCTGAAGACTTAAAACAACCCGTCATGTGCCTTCTGAGAGACAGCCTGTTCTGACATGGAGAACTCAGGCTGTCCTTGCGTGGCTTTTGCTGGACATTGTGCTAACAGAGCAATGAATTAGTGCAAAGAACAGATTTGTACGGTTGATAGATGGATTTAGGCATCACTGACAGCACTAGCAGGCCTTCAACTGTCATAAACAGTGGTTCAGAAAAACAGCTTCATACACCATACTAGATAGGCCAGCTAAGGGGGAATGTTCTCTGAATGTTTTAGCATGGCTCTCTCAATGTTGTGAATAAATGGTTGGTTGCCTCAGCCTAAATTTTAGTGAAACTGACGTTTGACTGCAGTTTCTAGGGAAAATGAACACTATATGCCGCATTATCAACGAATCTTTCATCTATCAATCTCCATATTGACAAGTTTTCTGGTGTACTCAGTGGTGTTGTACTTGTGACGCAGAGTGTTTGGGTTGCAGAGTCAAAGTGAGGACAAAAATAATCCACAAACAATTATAAAAGCAATGTAAAATTAAAGTTAAAAAACAGTATGTGATTGTAGTGCGCTTTTTCTCTACATTTGTTTTTGAAAACACTATTCACCTTATTCTCTGCGTACGAGCGGGCGCAGCCATTTGAATCATTTTGGCTCGAGACTTCCGGTCTCATTCACTTCCATTCATTTTTAGACGTTAAAAACAGCTCATTCTGCTGCTTGATGTTGCAAACTGAGGTTTTCTTATTATAATATTCTATTTTGTCTGTATAATCATGCAAACACTTGTTTGTAGAGCGAGTAATTTGACCGTTTTCAGCCGTTTATTATTCCTAGTCATTTCTCCCATAGGCAACTGAATCGGAAGTTCTAAAACAATCGCAAAAACGAGCGCACTTCCGCATTCAAGAATAAGGTCAATAGATTGGGATTAAAGAAAGATCATCCGCTGATCTGTACTATAAGCCCCGCCCCTGTACTATAACCCCCACCTTCTTGTGGATCTGTACAATAAGGGAGAAGGGTGTGGATGCGGCCCATGTATACACATGCACTGTCAGACCTGCGGTTTCACCAATGGCTGACGTCAGTTTCTCTATTGAAAGTTTTCAGTCACATGACCTGTAAGGCGACCTGGTGGACAAAAAACAATAGAATCTCAGTAGAAATGCAGGACAAACCAGAAACATTTCCAACTATTTCAAGCTACGAATATTTGCATCACATACAGTGCATCTGGAAAGTATTCATAGCGCTTCACTTTTTCCACATTTTTTTATGTTACAGCTACATTCCAAAATGGTATACTTTGTTGATGCACCTTTGGCAGCAATTACAGCCTCAAGTCTTTTTGAATATGATGCCACAAGCTTGGCACACCTGTCTTCGGGAATATTTGGATATTCCTCTTTGCAGTACTTCTCAAGCTCTATCAGGTTGGATGGGAAGTGACGGTATATAGGCATTTTCAGATCTCTCCAGAGATGTTCAATAGGATTTAGGTCTGGGCTCTGGCTGGGCCACTCTAGGACATTCACTGAGTTGTTGTGAAGCCACTCCAAAACACCCATACACTTCTGCTTTGTGAATCCTTATAACAATAAATATTGCCTCAAAAGGCACCAGTATAATTTGTTTTATTATATTAAAAAGATATGATTTAGGCTATCATTTCTATGTATACCTCAAACACTGATCATTCCAGAAAGCAAATTAAATGAGTTTCCTCAAGCATTTTGTCACTAGAAGTTTTTGTTTTTCAGAAAATGTTCTCAGGTTATTGAGATCTCCATTGTATATTTGTCTGCTGGGAGAAATATTAATTTTAAGGCTATAAACTCCCCAGCAGCTACTTTTGTATAATCCAGCAATAGTCTCAGCACATTTTCATAACTTCCAAACCACTTTAGAATCACCTCAGGCTGGACGAGGAACCAACATATTCTGATGATTCCTGAAAAATGCTAAATACATCTTCTGAATGCAAAGAAGGCGATGAGATTTACAGTAACAGAGAGAGAGAGAGAGAGAGCGAGAGAGAAAGAGATTTGATCTTCATTTCTGCACTCTTATCTCTCATCCCCACCAATCTCTTCTATTCGCACCTGCTCTGTCAGTGTTGTTGTAATGTTTTCTTTTCATTTTGCTGCTCTTAACTCTGCTTGCGCTGGTCTTTATTTTCTGTCTTCATTCTCATCATTTGAGCTGTGGACTCTGGCTCGTGTCCAGAACTGGCAGATTTTTGGGAATGCAGGCAGAATGAACTCGTGATTCCAGTGAGAGAAGAAGCAGGAGAAAATGAGAGCACTGAAAAGAGAGCGTTAAATGTTTCTAAACAGAGACCTAAAAATGTAGAATCTTAATTACAGCAAACTTTGATGCAACACATCCTGATATGCAGCATATTTATCACTTCATATTTCATTTTATTATAGCAGACATTTTGGCATTGACATTTTATATATATATACAGTGCATCCGTAAAGTAATCAAAGCACTTCACTTTTTCCACATTAAATTAATTTATTTCTTCAACATTCTACACACAATACCCCATAATGACAATGTAAAAAAAGTTTTTTTGAAATTGCTGCAAATTTATTAAAAATAAAAAACCTAAGAAATCACATGTACATCAGTATTCACAACCTTTGCTCAATACTTTGTTGATGCACTTTTGGCAGCAATTACAGCCTCAAGTCTTTTTGAATATGATGCCACAAGCTTTGCAGTACCTCTCAAGCTTTATCAAGTTGGATGGGAAGCGACGGTGTCCAGCCATTTTCAGATCTCTCCAGAGATGTTCAATAGGATTTAGGTCTGGGCTCTGGCTGGGCCACTCAAGGGCATTCACAGAGTTGATATTTTGGCGATGTGCTTTGGGTCATTGTCCTGCTGGAAGAGGAACTGTCGCCCCAGTCTGAGGTCAAGAGCACTTTGAATCAGGTTTTCATTCAGGATGTCTCTGTACATTGCTGCATTCATCTTTCCCTCTATCCTGACTAGTCTTCCAGTTCCTGCTGCTGAAAGATATCCTCACAGCATGATGCTGCCACCACCATGCTTCACTGTAGGGATGCTATTAGCCTGGTAATGAGCGTTGGCTGGTTTTCTTCAAACGTAACGCCTGGCATTCACTACAAAGGTTTCAATCTTAGTCTCATCACACCAGAGAATTTTGTTTCTGATGGTCTGAGAATCCTTCAGATGCCTTTTGGCAGAAGAACGCTGGAGCTCAGACAAAGTGACCATCGGGTTATTGATCACCTCCCTGACTAAGGCCCTTCTCCCCCGATCACCCAGCTTAGATGGCCGGCCAGCTCTAGGAAGAGTCCTGGTGGTTCCAAACATCTTTCACTTACGGATGATGGAGGCCACTGTGCTCATTGGAACTTTCAGAGCAGCAGATATTTTTCTGTAACCTTCCCCAGCATTGTGCCTCGAGACAATCCTGTCTTGGAGGTCTACAGATAATTCCTTTGTCTTTATGCTTGGTTTGTGCTTTGACATGCACTGTCAACCCTGGGACCTTATATAGACAGGTGTATGCCTTTTCAAATCATGTCCAATCAACTGAATTTACCACAGGTGAACTCCAATTAAGCTATAGAATGTACCTGAGCTCAATCAATTTAGAGCTTCACAGCAAAGGCTGTGAATACTTATGTACATGTGATTTTTCAGGTTTTTTATTTTGAATAAATTTGCAACAATTTCAAAAACAATTTTTTTCACATTGTCATTATGGGGTATTGTGTGTAGAATTTTGAGGAAATAAATGAATTTAATCCATTTTGGAATAAGGCCTTAACATTAAAAAATGTGGAAAAAGTGAAGCGCAATGAATACTTTCCAGATGCACTGTATATATATTGCAGGCTAGAAATATTAATAAAAAAAAAAATAATAATAAATACGCTTTTATTATAACATATTGTGGTGATTAGTATGTATATATATATATATATATATATATATATATATATATATATTCATTCATTCATTTTCTTGTCGGCTTTGTCCCTTGCGGGGTCGCCACAGCGGAATGAACCGCCAACTTATCCAGCACGATTTTACGCAGCGGATGCCCTTCCAGCCGCAACCCATCTCTGGGAACTTCCACACACACATTCACACTCATACACTATGGACAATTTAGCTTACCCAATTCACCTGTACTGCATGTCTTTGGACTGTGGGGGAAACCGGAGCACCCGGAGGAAACCCACGCGAACCCAGGGAGAACATGCAAACTCCACACAGAAACGCCAACTGACCCAGCCTAGCCGAGGTTCGAACCTGCGACCCAGCGACGTTCTTGCTGTGAGGCAACAGCACTACCTACTGCGCCACTGAGTTGCCCATATATATATATATATATATATATATATATATATATATATATATATATATATATATATATATATATATATATTTATATATATATATATATATATATTTATATATATATATATATATATATATATATATATATATATATATATATATATATATATATATATATATATATATATATATATATATATATCCTATAAATATAATTAGAAATTATATAAATATTCAATATAGAATATAAATAAATAATGCGCTTAAACTTTTTAAATAGACTGTATACTATAATATAGCTAATTATTCATTTGCAACAATTATTTTGCTTGCAAAACATACCATTAAAGTAACAATGGGTAAGCAAAAATAAAAAGAAAGCATACTGCTTAATCCAGATGATGTCGTTATGATGTCATCCACCAGCGAGAGGGATATGTGTGTTCCTGCACAACTGGAGAGGCTGCAGATTCTCGACCCCTCATTACATGATATGGCCCTATCCCACCCCTCCCTCTAAACCCAACCACCCTCTACTGGACAAATCAGCAACAACAGGGTTCTAGAAATGCATTTAAGCATGTGCAGTAACATACTATTGCCACCAGCAGTGGCAAATCCATTACCTGATCGACATCATGCGTTTTTGCAGCACAAGATGGCGCTACGTTTCTTCATGAAATATAAACATGCTTACAGACTACAAAACAGGCCATCTGAGTTTTGCATGTTCTTCACCAAGAATATACCGATCAGATCACGGTTTACTGAGGTTGTGTTTGAGTGGACAATTCAGTTTTTACTAGTTAAATGGCTTATTCTATTGCATACCAATGATAAACTATGATTAGATTTACGAGATCATTGTTCACTTGGGATTGTGTTATTTTTTTAGCCATAGTATTTGTAGTAACCTTTTTACAGTCTATGGTAGTAACTCATATAAGTCAATCTGTTAATGTAAAAAATGAATGAATGAATGAATAAATAAATAAATGGTTACTACAATTTTACTATTAAAAACATGGTTATTTTTTGTAAAGGTTACTTTCACTACAGTTAAAGGCATAATTCACCCAAAAGTAAAAATTCTGTCACCATTTAGGCCTACTCATCCTTCACTTGTCCCAAACCTGCTAGAGTTTGTTGAACACAAAAGACACAAAAAAATGTTAAAAATGGGTAATCATTGACTTTCATAGTATTTGATTTTCCAACCACTGCTTAAGATTCTTCAAAATATCTTTTTTGTGTTCACCAGAAGAAGAAAAAACTCAGAAATGGTTTGGAAACACTTGACAGTGTGTAGATTGTAATTCTTGGGTGAACTATTCCTGTAAATGTCATCATAAGGAAGTTCCAATTTACATGGAATGCACAATTGTGAATTCCTGATATCAAGAATTCAGTTGTCCCTAGTTGAAATGTTAATTCTTCATATCTGTAAATGTATTTCTGCATATTGCATTTGACATATCTGAAAATATATTTCTGATATCAATAATTAGGAGAGTAAATTCAAATATAATGTTGCCTATATATGTTGGCATTTGCTAATACAATTCTTGATATCAAAAATATGTATCTTTTTACTAGTTGTAGTTTAATTCTTTATATAAAGAATTTGATTAGATTTTTGCAAGTGATGAAATCATTATTGATATTAAGAATAAACATTTATACTAATGGAAATGTAATTTTAGATATCAACAATTGCCATTGTTATTAGCAGAAATCTAATTTCTGATATGAAGAACTAGCATTTAGCACAGTTGAAGTCAGAATTTTTAGCCCCCCCCTGAATTATTAGCCCCCCTGTTTATTTTTTTCCCCAATTTCTGTTTAACGGAGAGAAGATTTTTCCAACACATTTCTAAATATAATAGTTTTAATAATTAATTTCTAATAACTGCTTTATATTATCTTTGCCATGATGACAGTACATAATATTTTAGATATTTTTCAAGACACTTCTATACAACTTAAAGTGACATTTAAAGGCTTAACTAGGTTAATTAGGTTAAGGTTAGGGTAATTAGGCAAGTTATTGTATGACGACAGTTTGTTCTGTAAACTATCGAAAAAAATATAGCTTAAAAGGGCTAATAATTTTGACCTTAACCTCTTAAGGCCCAAGGTGTTTTTTTACATGCATTTTTTATTTCTCTTTGCTATTTGGGCTTATTGGAACCTAATTAGAATAAAAATCTAAGTATTATCTTTTGATATATGAACATCATTTTTCTCTAAAAGCACATCATATGTGGGCTTGTGGTCCGAATTTACATAAAACACTTTTTCCCGAATTTACTTTTATGCATATATAACATAGAATTTGTTTTTTTAACTTGCTTTGACTATCAGAGAGTAAAAACAACATTTTTTTTCCCATTTTGGACAGTTAAAAATAGGGTTTGGGACATTTCATATGCTGCAAAACAGTTGCAGGATGACACTGTATGTCTGTAACAAAATATAAAACATTCAAAGTATTTTAAATAGCCACTTAAGAGCTAAAAATGTGCTGTCTACATATGTGAACACTCGGGCCCTAGGAGGTTAAAATGGTTTAAAAATAAATGTAAAACTGCTTTTATTCTAGCCGAAATAAAACAACTAAGACTTTCTCCAGAAGAAAAAATATTATCAGACATACTGTGAAAATGTCCTTGCTCTGTTAAACATCACTTGGGAAATATTTAATAAAAAAGAAAAAAATTCAAAGGGGGGCTAATAATTCTGACTTCAACTGTATAGCTTTTTATTATAGTTGTAATTTAATTTCTTATATCAAGATTTTTGCGAGTTACGACATTATTATTGATATTAAGAAGAAAAGGTTATACTAATCGAAATGTAATTCCTGATAACAACAATTGCCATTGTCATTAGTAGAAATCTAATTTCTGATATGAAGAGTTAGCATTTCAACTAGATTTCGAATCCTGTAAATAAACATAAATGTCAAAACAGCTTTCCATAACCTGTGAACATGCATGAGTGCTGTTACACAAAGCTCTCTCAAGCCAGAAATGTTTGAATTATTAATGATGTGCTGCAGGAAATTAAGCATTCAATCTCTATTTCCACACAGTAGCGATTCTGCGCTCCAATATGCATTTATTACTGTATTTGAACTGAAAAATGGTGTTTACTCCCAGCAGGCACAGGCCGTCAGCGTGACGTCAGATTGATGTTGTACTCCAACGTCGTGGGACGTTGCATTTTGTTTGGAAATGAAAATCGGGTTGACGTCAGAACCCAACGTCAGGTTGACGTCAATGTCTAACAAAATATCAACATCTAATGATGTTACAGCTTGACGTTGTGCGGACGTTGCCACTATGACATCTATCAGACATTGGATTTTGGTTGCCACACCTGACAAATAAATGTCAGTATTTGACACCAATATGACGTTGGTTTAAGACATTGTCTCGATGTTGGATTTTGGTCACTTTCCAACACAACCTAAAATCAACCAAAAATCAACGTCATTTGACATTGAATTAGTCACCTGATGTCACAACCTAAATGTAACCTAATAATAATGCCTTATGACGTTGTGTGCCTGGTGGGCTGAGGCTTACACATAGCACCGCACACGTGTACATACACATTATACAAAGGCATGTTCGCTTGCAATATTAATGTTCAGTTTATTACGATAAAAGTCATTTAATGTTGATACATTATATATTTTGTAAACAACTTTGGACAGAAGCGTAAATTGGTATAAACACTGACCACATTGAAAAATTACAGGGTGTGTCTGTGTGTAAACGTCATCACCTTAACACAGGCCAGTTATATAATATATTTAATGTACAATTCATAAAAGACTTCTCTCTAAATCTAAAAAACTAAACCGAGGATGTGCTGAACCATGACAGACATTTATTAAATCACTTGTTTTTTGACAAGCCGCTATACTTCCAGCAATTTCAGATTATATCTTTACAAAACAAAACAAAAGGGTTTCTGATTTATGCTTTGCACTCAAATTAACATAGTAAACTAGGTAGCGGTAGGTTGTGCGAAAATAGAGCAGCCTGTTTTACAAATGCAAACCACAGACGGTCCTTTTCAGAGCAACATCACAACAGCTGGAGTTTATTCATTGGAAACCAGACATTCAGGTTAAAAGGTACAACAACACGTACAGGAGACGAGTTAGGAATTGCGATTTAGGCTTATGAGGTAAATGGCGATTTAATATATTAGGGTTCTATATATATATTACTCTGTTTACTCTCATAAACTACTATGAACTCTTAGAAAAATAAAACTTTATCTTTGCTTTATGAATTGTTTTTAAATACAAAATCAGTCGATATATAGTCGCTTGGGATGAAAAGCTCTCGTTTCTCATGATTGAAATATATAATCAGAGGTTTATCGGAAAGCGCATGTTTTGTGTAGAGCAGGGTAAAGAGGTACGTGGTAAAAGTTGTGCAAAAAAAGGGCAGAGGAATTTAGGCTTTAAGGTGTCCCCCGGATATATGTCCTCGGTATAATACAGTTTACTGAATGATAGGTTTATATATCGAAATGCTGTCATCCTGAGCGTTACGGTGATCTGAAAACACTCAGTTGTAGAACCAGGTGTTACTGATGTTTGTTTTTTAAAGTCTAAAGCAGGGTTTGCCAACATATTTCAGCCAGCTGTAAAAACAGTAAAAATGCTACAGTAAAACTATGATATCTGGTTAACAGTAAGTGTCCTTAATATATAGGGTGAATATCCATAAATGGACATTCCCAGAATTCCCTACATGACACTGTTTTTGTTGTTGCTGACATTACTATACACGCAATAAAAGATTTTTGCTGTTTGTTCAAACTACTGAATCAACACAATTCTTGAGGGTTTTTTAGGACAACTTAATTGTTTTCCGTTCAATCAACTTAAATTTGCAAAAACAATTAAGGTAACTTAATCGATTTGTGTTGGGACAACATGAAAGAATTGTGTGGAACCCAGCACTTTTTACAGCTCTTTTTTAGTTTGTCTCCTCATCAGTGATCTAATAATAGTTCAATAATGTTTACTCCAATATTTTAATGTAGGGCTGGGCGACACGGCAAAAATGCAATCTCAATTATTTCTTTTCCATATTGTACAATGTTTAGATGTTAGTACTTCAAAATAATGGTGTATACACTGTATAAACTAAGGAAATACAGTAGTTTACTGTAAATTGTGAAATGTATTCAACAGTTTCTAGCTTGTGTTTAACTGTAAAATTCTTTTACCATAATTTTGTTTTACAATTGTTTACTAAAGTACCTGAATAAATTCCCTCACAGATTCACTTGAAAAGTTGTAGTATTTAAGCCATTAAACCAATATACTGTACAAGTATTTAAATAAATATATTCCATGTAACAAATAGCATTTAAACTATTAGTAATTTGTTGTGCATTTTTAAAGTGTCTATAAAGTTTTAGAAATTTTATTTTTTATATTAGTATTTTTAGGTCAAATTAAACAAAACAGAAATGCAATTGTTTTTGGCGATAAGCGTACAAAATTGTATATTATGGGTTTAGTTTTAATTACCAGTATTACCTCTAAAGAAAATTATACACTACCTGACAAAAGTCCTGTTGCCTATCCAAGTTTTAGGAACAACAAATAATAACTGGACTTCTAGTTGATCATTTAGTATCAGAAGTGGCTTATATGAAAGGCAAAGGCCTCCAGATTACGCTTATTTTACCAAAATAGAATATGATCATGCCTTGATTTTGAATTATTTAATTAGGACAGTAAGGTCTGACTTTGCTTAGACAAAAGTCTTGTCACTTAACAGAAATAATGTACTGTATAGAATATAAAGTAATGTAATACCCCAGACATGCTCAATAATGTTTACATCCGGTGACTGGACTGGCCAATCCTGGAGCACTTTGACCTTCTTTGCTTTCAGGAACTTTGATGTGGAGGCTGAAGTATGAGAAAGAGCGCCATCCTGCTGAAGAATTTGCCCTCTCCTGTGTTTTGTAATGTAATGGGCAGCACAAATGTCTTGATACCTCAGGCTGTTGATGTTGCCATCCACTCTGCAGATCTTTCTTATGCCCCTATACTGAATGTAATCCCAAACCATGACTTTTCCTTAACCAAACTTGACTGATTTCTGTGAGAATCTTGAGTCCATGTAGGTTCCAATAGGTCTTCTGCAGTATTTGTGATGATTGGGATGCAGCTCAACAGATGATATATCAGAAAAAAAAAAATAATCGACCTTCTGCCACTATTCCAAATGATCAACTAGAAGTTGAGTTATTATTTGTTGCTTTTACAACTGGTATCGACAACAAGACTTTTGTCAGGTAGTGTAGACGAATCAGCAAATTTAGATGAAAACATTTAAGTTTTAGCACAATTTACTAGTTCACGAACCCTAGTTGGAAAACCCTGCTTTAGAATAACAACACAAACTATTTTAACTGTCAGCATAAATTACGACAATTGGTTGTTTTCATGTCAGAAAAGAACCAAAAAGCAAGAGAAATCTCTGACATCAGTCAAAAAGGCAAGTTGTTTTAGATGCGGAGAGCGATTACATTTAGCTAAAATATTAAGACAAACACCGAATTATTCGGAATAGCGCGCACTCATAAATCGTGCACAACAACACCAGGAACGTGCACCGATTGGATTTCACAATTACTTTTTTTGATTGCAATCTCCTCACATTGCCAGAATTTACAATCATCATCATCTTTATAGTAGAATATTGGTGTAACACCCTAAATGTAAACGTTTGGATAGCATGCAGAAGTTGGTGGCAGTGAAGGCAACATGAGTTAAATCAGCAAGAGAGCAAAGGGCAAGAGACACCATGATTGGTCCTGACATTGGTTTTTCTATTAGCGACCTGGTTCGAAACTGAGGGATAAATAGAGCTGGCTGTTCACCACAGATATATACGAACACTCACACTGACAGACACAGGCCGTAAAATGCTTATAGTCGATAACTACATGTGCAGATTAAAACAAGCTTGTCTGGAAGAGAACAAAATGCAGCGCTTCTTTCTGTCTTATTTCATCCCCCTCAAGTTGCTCTGTGTAGCAGCTTACTTTTTTTTTCTTGGCCCTTCATCCTGCTGAAAAGACCAGATTGGCTCGTTTACTAGCTGAAGTTAAGATGTTGTGATGTATAACTGGCTTAGATTAACCAGTATAACACTCCCTTTCACTAACAACACAGCTTTGTTGCTAGAAAAATGATTTTCTCAATGATTTTGCTTGTATTTCAGTAATAGTACACTGTAAAATAATGTAATAACAAAAAGTCAAGACAACACTTTTTCTGATGTTGCTTTAACTTATTTTAATAAGTTACTCAGGTTTTGACTAAATTTGTTAAGTTATACAAAGTTTAACTTAATATTTTTAGTAAGGTTGATTGATGTAAGTTGAGACAACTTGAAAAGTCAATTTGATTCAACTAAAAAAGTTAAGTCAGCATAAGTTTTTCAAGTGCATCTAAACATTCATAAATAAAGATGCATTTACTTGTGAAGCAAACTAATATGAGTCTTACTGACTCAATTTTTTTTAAATTAAAGTTAAGTCTATTTTTCTAAGCCTATTGGCAGATTTTTTTTTTTTAAAATTTAAGTATATTTTCAATCATTTAAAAAAAAAGCTATTTATCCGAGCATGTTGCTAGTCATAAATTTTTTAAAGTTTATTTTTCTAATGTTGGCAGATGTTTCATGTTTTAAGTATAAACTTGCTTGATTTAAGTTTTTTTCTCATAAGCAACTGTAAATTGAAGAGCCTGCCTATGTTACTTTCTCACACAACACTGTGAAAAAATTGCTGTAAAATGTACAGTATTACTGGCAATTTAGGTAGCCAGAAATACTGTAAATTTTACAAAGGCAATAAATTAACAATTACAATTCTGCTGTAGTTTTACAGCACAATTGTAATTATTAATTTACAGTGCGCTTGTAAATTTTGGTTGCCAGTAATACTGTAAATCTATAAGTACACGGTAAATTAACAGTTACAGTTGTGCTGTAAATCTACAGCACAACTGTAATGATTAATTTACAGTGCACTTGTAAATTTGACTATTACTGGCAACTTTTACAGTATTACTGGCAAAATTTACAAGCACATAGCAAATTATCAATTACAATTGTGCTGTAGATTTACAGCATAACTGTAACTGTTAATTTACAGTGTACTTATAAATTTACAGTATACAGTATTTAACAGCAATTTTTTTACAGTGTACCATTATAAAAATCCAAATTTACTCAATTTAAGCGTGAAACAAAAATAAAAATCTGTGAATGTGAATATAAATAAAAACAAACATAAATTATAAACAAAAATAGAATTTTGTTTCTGCCAGTGGTAAAAAGACATGTAATTTTTTTACCTTTTACGTAGAATCATAATCCATTTATTCATTCATTTTCTTTTCGGCTTAGTCCCTTTATTAATCAGGGGTTGCCACAGCGGAATGAACCGCCAACTTATCCAGCATATGTTTTACGCAGCAGAGGCTCTTCCAGCCGCAACCCAGCACTGGGAAACACCCATACACTCTCACATTCACACACATACACTATGGCCAGTTTAGTTTATCCAATTCACCTATAGCACATGTCTTTGGACTGTGGGGGAAATCGGAGCACCTGGAGGAAACCCACGTGAACACTGGGAGAACATGCAAACTCCACACTGAAATGCCAATTGGCCCAGCCAGGGCTTGAATCAGCGACTTTCTTGCGACAGTGCTAACTTCTAAGCCACTGTGCCGCCCGTAGAATTATAATTTTATTGTAAAATCAAACATAAACTACATTATTTTGCTTCTCAAGCATCTTGATTTAAGGATGCTTAGATATTCATTCATTCATTTTCTTTTCGGCTTAGTCCCTTTATTAATCCGGGGTCACCACAGCGGAATGAACCGCCAACTTATCCAGCACATGTTTTACGCAGCGGATGCACTTCTAGCTGCAACCTATCTCTGGGAAACATCCATACACACTCATAGACTATGGATAATTTAGCCTACCCAATTTACCTATACCGCATGTCTTTAGACTGTGGGGGAAACCGGAGCTCCCAGAGGAAACCCACACGAACGCAGGGAGAACATGCAAACTCCACACAGAAACGCCAACTGACCCAGCCAAGGCTCGAACCAGCGACCTTCTTGCTGTGAGGCGACAGCACTACCTACTGCGCCGCCGATGCGTAGATATGAATACTGTAAAATCCAAATTACTAAATAAATGACAAAATAACAGTTCACTAAATGTTCTGTATAATATAACCACAAACTGTGGTTCTGAAATGTTTGCGCTATTTAAAGCAGGATGAATTCTGATTGGCTGTCAATATATTGTCCATCAGCTGCAAAATAAATCATTCTGAAAATAATTTCAGTGACATTGCACCACAGTGTCATTATTGTTATGATTGTTTTATATATTTCACTATTTATATAAAATTACATTGTATTATCATTCGTATTGTGAAAATCTTTCAGCAATAGTAAACCAGCACTGGTGTTTTCAGCAGGACGCGGAGCTTCTTTTACCTACTCTTCCTGTCTTTCTCCACTTGCTCGAATCTCACTGCTGGTCATCCCGGAGCATGTCGAACAGCGCCTGCAGCAGCCGGTCGTCTCTGTGTCTGTACGGCTGGGCTCTGTAGAAGTTGTCGCTGTAGTCATTGAACAGGCCGTTTTGGGAGGCCCTGTAGCGGTTCAGCAGGTCCAGGGCCTGATACAGCTTCTGTGGCGGGATGCGCTCCTGCTGGAAGCTCTTTGGAGGAGCCGCCGGCATCTGCCTGTTGAAGGCTGACTGAAGGAGACGCAGCAGGGCCAGGTTGGCAGTGGACGGGCCGGGGTTTACTTCTGGCATGCTTATGGAGGCAGTGGAAGGCGGAGAGTCTGGGATCGCTGGATTTGGAATTTCAGGTTTGAGAGCTGAAGTCGGAGCTTCCTGCTGGGAGAGGGAGAAGGGAAACAAAGATATAAGATTAGAGGAAGATATACAGTACTGTGCAAAAGTCCTAAGCACTATACCAGCTTTGTTTGCCTTTTGCACAATATATAATCAATCAGTCTCTTTATTAAAAACAAACAGAAAATATAGGAAATATGTACATAAAAACAACAACAACACAACATTTCCTTTTCAAGGAAAAGTCTATGTTTACGTGCATTCCCTTGGCACCAAGAACTGAACCGTTTTATTCTAATTGTCCTGACATTTTCTGAAATAATGTGCTGCTTAATATCAGGCTTTCTTTAGCACTTTCCAGAGTTCTTCTTTAGGTTTAGTGTTAAGTGTCCAGGTGATCTCTTGCAGCCTCTATAATATTTAGGTCTGGACTGTGGGAAGGGCGTTTCACGGTCTGTGTTTCATTAGCTGTTTTCTTTCTACAAATAGGATTTCACTGCAAGTAACAGATCACTATCATGCTGTAAATGAAAACTATTACCACTGAAGTCCTTTCCAGAAGGAATGGCATAATGGATTAAAGCCTATCTGTACTTTTTAACATTCACAACTCCATCAATTCAGACAAATATTGCTAACAACACTGGTAGAAATGCAGCTCAAACCAGGACAAACAGTCTCTCTCCCACATTGTCTTTCACATGTCCTAAACAATTAAACCATAATAATTCAAACTCTAACCTAGCCTAACTCCTATCCTAACCAGTGTTGGGTAAGTTACTTTAAAAAAGTAATAGACTACAAATTACTGAGTACTACTGGAAAATTGTAATCTGATTACATTACTAATGACTTCATGTAAAAAGTAATCTTAATGTATACCTATAAAAATATAAAATAAACTGTAGCTCTTTCAGTAATTTAATATTTACTGAAAAACATTACAATGGGTTGATCACAGCAGCTTAACACATTCAAAAGACTTAAAGAGTTCGCCCAAAACCTAAAACACTCTCATCATTCACTTGTCCCAAACCCGTTTGTCTTTTTTTTTAATAGAAAAGAAAAAAACTGGATACTTGTAACCACTGACATCCATAGTATACAAAAGCACTGCAGTGTTTGAGTGTTCTTTGTCTGAGGTAACTAGTCTACCTAAATGTACATATTGCAAAGTATGAAGCTGATCGGTCAGTTCTTGTCACGTGACTTGCGGTTCTAACTGAGTGCGCCTGGGAAATGCGAGTGCATGTAAAATGCGCTCCTAATATATGCTCCCAATATATGTGTGCGCGTACAAAAGATGCAATATGTGAACGGCCCCATAAGCAGCTACTCTTCTCTTCACATTCAGAAGATATCTTACTCCCGATACTGCACAAAAATAAAATGTAGCCTGTTTAGGCTGAGTTGGGCCAGCGTGTTTTTGGGCACCGGTGTCCTCCTTGGTGACGAGTATTGTCATAGAATGCTTTCTGTTAAAGTGCTTGAACAAATTGCTGGTCGAGTTAAAAGCAGTCGAAATTTCTTTAGACTGATTTCATTGAGCGTAAAAAAAATATTGCTGTGAAATGCAAAGTAATCTGTACTTCCACTTGAAGAAGCAACCACTCTTTTCAGCAGCTATTTCAGCTTGCGTTCTCCTTCTTCCAAAAGCTATAATTGTACCGTAAGTATTGCAATTACATTGACTTTAGTAACTGTATTCAGATTACACAGATTTAAAATGTAATTCGTTACATTACTGTGTTCCTCAAAAATGTAATTAGAATACAGTAACGCATTACTGTGGAACGCCTTACACCCAACTCTGATCCTAACATACCATACATCAACTGAAAGATCATTTATTCACCCTGTAAAAAAACTGACAAAATAATTTAGTTGTAAAGGGTCACATAGTTTTGTGGTAAAGGGTCACATATATCCATTACGCCATCAGTAAAACAACAGACTTAAGTTTGGCCTAACACTTTTGCATAGTATTGTATTAAAACATATTTCAAGTTTTGAAGGAACACTTCCACTTTTTTTTTAAAATATGCTCTTTTTAAAACTACCCTAGAGTTAAACAGTTGAGTTTTACCATTTTTAATCCATTCAGCCAATCTCCAGGTCTATTACAGTAGCTTAGCTTAGCATAAATCATTTAATCGGATTAGACCATTAGCATTTAGCTTGAAAAAATGATTTTCCAATTTAAAGCTCGACTCTTCTGTAGTTACAGCGTAATAAAAGACAGACAGAAAATGAAAAAGTTGCTATTTTCTGGATCAATATGTCTAGACACTATACTCTCATTCTGGCGTAATAAACAAATAACTTTTCTGCTGTACCATGGCTGCAGCAGGCGCAATGATATAACACTGGAATGAGAGTTGGTTGACATTTTCTAAAGTCTGACTCCTGTTCTGACCTTCATCATGTCTTCCATCGGCTCCACTCCTCTGCGATCATTTTGTACGGCGTTGTATGGTGTGTATACTCTCGCCTTCTTCATATGTTCGGGCTTCTCAGACGTCCCATGCAAAATCAACTTCCAGCTGATGATCTGACCCTCATTCTCCATTCGTCCTGACTGTGAGCAACAGAGAGAGAGAGAGAGATGAAAACTTAATTATGATTAGTGAAAGCTCCATGTTTATTAGATGTTGGTTCATAGATCCTGGTCTCTACCGTATCAGTAATCTTCAGGGTCCAAGTGCCAGTGGGATTCTCTCCCCATGTGTGCACAGACATAAAGGCCCAGTTTCGGAAACCATTGGATGAAGTGTCCCTCTCTCTCTCCGCCAGTAGGACTGTAGTGGTACCTAATGGGAAAAGAAACAACAATCAATGTCTGTTGGTGTTTATAGGGATAGTTCACTTTGAAAATTTGCTGTTAATTTTCTTACCCTCTGACCATTCAAATGTGTTTTTAACCTATTGTAATTTTGTATTGGTGAAAGACTAAACTGCATTATTATGTTATTTTTCTTTTCTTTTTATTTCTTTTTCTTTTTTTTTATAAAGTCATGTGCTACAGACCTCTTGACCAGGTCAACCTTTGTAAATGAAATCCTGATTTCAATTTTTTTATCTGGTTAAATAAAGAAACATGTATAAGATGGATCTAACCTTTTTATCTTCAGTAAATTCTGACCCTGGACCACAAAATCTAATGTGAAGAGTTATATTTTTAGCAATAATCAAAAACACATTGTATGAGTCAACATGATAGATTGTTGTTTTATGCTAAAAACATTAGAATATTAAGTAAAGATCATGCTCCAAAAATGTATTTAGTAAATGTCCTACTGTAAATATATCAAAACATATCATGATTAGTAACATACTTTGCTAAGAACTTAATTTAGACAACTTTAAAGGTGAGTTTATCAAAATATTTAGACCAGGAGTGTCCAAACTCGTTCCTGGAGGGCCGCTGTTTAGCTCCAACCTTATTCAAACACACCTGAACCAGCTAATCAAGCTCTTACTAGATATACTAGAAATTTCCTGGCAGGTGTGTTGAAGCAAGTTGGAGCTAAACTCAGCAGGACACCGGCCCTCCACGAGTTTGGACACCCCTGATTTAGACCCTCAGATTCCAGATATTCAAATAAATGTTTCACAGCCAAATATTGTCCTATCCTAACAAATACATCAATGAAAAAGGACTTATTTAGCTTTCAGGTAAAAATGTCATTTTCCAAAGATTTTGGAAGGGTCACAAATATTAAAGAAGTTAATATTTAGTGACTCAAAAACTGCCACTTTGTAAGTAAAAAAAAACACATACAGGCAAAACAAAATTAATCCCTGTGGCTCCTGATAATACAATGAGGTCTTACAAAGCAAAAGGATAAGTCTGTAAAGAAACTGAACATTTACAATATTATTAACTTCAATTTACAGCCTCAGCAAATATTCCTAAGCATAATCATGACAGTCAGAAACACAAGCTTCCTGTTTATAAAAATGTGTAGTTTATTGTACAGACTGATCATATTCATGTATCACCAGAAGTCATTCAATCAGGGGTTCTGCAGGTTTCATCAAAGTCAGACTTTTTAAGACCCTTTTAAGACCATTAAGAATGAAATTTTAGACTTACACAGTTTTAAAGACTAAGGATTTTTTTTCTAAAGGCCCGGTATTATAATAAGGAGTTATGTAATTGTGTTTTTTTCTCTCCCTGATTAGGAAATTTAATTTGAAAAAAATGGCTGTATAAATGTCTAAGGTTGTTGTGAATTATATCTCTTTGCAATAAAAACAACTTAAATATAAAAACTAAGGTCTTATTGAGGTTTAATTGTTGGTCATTGGATTTAAGACCTACAACACAATATTTCAGTGAATTTAAAACTTATTAAAGCCTATAATTTAGTTTTTGAAATGTAAGACTTTTTAAGACCCAGCGGACACCCTTACTTTTTGTATTGCCTGAATAGGTTTTGACCTTCAATGCGCTTCTTTAATGTTTTACCGAATAAACAGTGACCTACATCTCGGATGAGTAAATCACCAGCAAATTTTCATTTTTGACGGTGAATATGACTATAAGAGTGTTTAAGTCTCACCTGATGGAGATGTTAGTGTGATGTGGAGGTCTCCTCTTCTTGTGTACTCAATGCTCACCTCCACCTGCACATGCTCCAAGGACATGACAGAATTTGCCTGTCCTGCACAGGCCTTAGTGGGAATCTCAATGGAGATCTCGCCCGCAGCCTTCAATGGTCTGTAAACAAAAAAAAGCACAGATTTCTTTTTTGATTTTAGAATCACAAAAATGATATGAAACATTAAAGCAGACACTTGCATTTTAAGTTATAGGTATATAAAATAATTGTTGTATTTGCTTATTTGCAGACATAAAAACAGGACATCTCAGCTTTAATCCACATACACTTTTCATTATTATTATTATTATTTTATTTAATTGAATACTTTTATTTGATGTTCTAAACTGGTCACAAATAACAGCACAGCATTTATAATGGAACAAAATAGATTTTAAATAAATTATATGCTTAAAAATGTACTGTTCATCAAAGAATCCTGTAGAAAATAGCATGGTTTTAACCAAATATTTAGCAGCACAACTGGGTTAAAAATGTTTCTTGAGCATCAAATCAGCATATAAGAGTGATTTCAAGGATCATGTGACACTAAAAACAGAATATTTGGTAACACTTTAGAATTATGGTCCATTAGTTAATGTTTGTTAATGTATTTACCAACATTAAGTATGAATAACCTTACAAAACATTTATTAATCATATAGTTCAACATTTAATAATGCATTACTAACATCCAAATTCATGCTTGTTTCCATTAGTCAATGCACTATGAGTTAACTAATGTTCATTCATTTTATTTTCAGCTTAGTCCCTTTATTAATCTAGGGTTGCCACAGTGGAATGAACCGCCAACTTATCCAGCATAAGTTTTATGCAGCGGATACCTTTCCAGTTGCAACCCATCACTGGGAAACACCCATACATTCTCATTCACACATACACTATGTATAATTTAGCTTACCCAATTCACCTATAGCGCATGTATTTGGATTTGTGGGGGAAACCGGAGCACCCAGAGGAAATCCACGCCAACACAGGGAGAACATGCAAACTCCACACAGAAATGCCAACTGACCCAGCCAAGGCACGAACCAGCGACTTTCATGCAGTGAGGTGAGAGCGCTACCCACTGCGCCACCGTGCTGCCATGAACTAATGTTATTTAACTTAAAAAACGTTATCTAACATTAACAAAGATATAATAGATGTATTACTAATTATTTGTTCATGTTAGTAAATACAGGCCGCACAGTGGCTCAGTGGTTAGCACTGTTGACTCACAGCAAGAAGGTCGCTGGTTCGAGTCTCGGCTGGGTCAGTTGGCATCTCTGTGTGGAGTTTGCATGTTCTCCAATTAAACTAATTGGCTGAAGTGTATGAATGTGAGAGTGTATGGGTGTTTCCCAGTCCTGGGATGCGACTGGAAGGGCATTCGCTATGTAAAACATATGCTGGAATCGTTGGCGGTTCATTCTGCTGTGGTTACCCTTGATAATTAAGAGACTAAGCCGAAGGAAAATTAATGAATGAATGTTAGTAAATACATTAACTAATGGACCATTATTTTAAAGAGTTACCAAAAAATTTATAGAAATTTCATCCTTGCATTATAATAATAGATTATATTATATATTAAAATATATATATTAAATTTTGTAATATACTTTTGCACGAATGCAGCCTTGTTTAACATTTTTTTAAACAACACCAACCCCAAATCTGTTCTTTTGAATTTTTACTTCATTGTTCTAAAAATCTCTAAAATGTAGGAAGTTTGATGAAATACAGAACTAAAAAAACTACAATATGTAAGCATCACCATCATGATCTATGAATGAGTTTGAACACTAATGAGGGGATTTTTTTCTTTCTACTGTTCCCTGGACAGATATGCATGAGTGATATGAACTGTAATCCCAACAGATTATCTAGAAAGCCACAGACTTTGCATCAAACAAGAGCCATGGTGATAATGCACACAGCATGCTAAAACATGGCCTCATGGATGAATGGATGGATGGATAGACATAAAGTAGTAACCCACAACTTATAGTGTGTCCCACTTTCTCATTCCATAATGCTTTATCTAGGCTACATCTCATGCCCAAAAAAAGGAAAAAAAGATTCCACTGAGAATTTGCCAATGGCAGCTTGCACTTTATGTTATTGCGTGGCATGCAGTAAACAGAATTATAGCGTGTCCTGACATTTGCATTAGCATCAAGAAATGCAGTTCCAGGAAAAGGAAACATCTGTTCAGGTGCACTTTTATTCCAGCTAAGCCTCACAATATCCAGAATTTCATGACGTAAATGAAAGAGGAAAAACAATGCATGAGTCAAAACCGGATTCCAGTTGTTAATTCCCCAAATATACCATCCTATTAAATCCTTCCGTTTGAATTACAAAAGCAGTTGTAAAGAAGAAACAGATGGGCATAAACGCACAAGCACACATACTGAATCTGCTGAAATTATGGGGCTATTAATAAATAGCATGGCAGCAGATGGCAGGAGATCAGGGTGGCTTTGTCAAACCGCTGCTTTTTGTCTCGACTTCAAACAAAAAGGAAGCCAAATTTGTGTTTTTCCAATATCTAGAACTCTACCTTGGTTGAAACGTCTCATCTCTGACGATGCACTGTTTCTTCTCGGGAACGTGTTTCCAGACTTTAGGATCGGCCAGGTCCACCAGGGCTTTGGCATTCAGGAGACCAAACCCAAACCGACTGTTGACCATCAGTCCAGCGCCGTTCCTCTTCCAGCCGGGGTTATTGGCCAGAGGGTCAAACTCAGACGTCCAAACCACCAAGTGCTGAAGGTCCCGCCATGTCAGATCGGGACTAGTGTGAAGAGAAAAAGAATACACACTGTAAAAAATTCTGGGTTCTACACAATTCCTCAACCCAGGCTCATTCTGAAAACGTACCACTATATACATTTCTGGACAGCGTGAAATATGTCCCAGGAGTTACTTTTTTTGCAGTTTTTGTTTTCGCGAATCCACTAGAGACCGCTGTGTATGCTTTTTGAGATCTCAAGATTCTCTCGCAAGTGCCATTCGTGCCTGCTATTCTCGTGTAAATGCACCAGAGCCGCTGTCGACTGACTGACTGATCGACTAACCCCCCCTTCTCCTTCCCTAAACCCAACCAATAGTGTTTTCAAAAGCACCGATTGACCCGCCAACCCACTTCCCTAAACGAAACCAACAGTTTTAAAAAGAAATCCAGAAAAAGAAAAGTCCTCATCTTATTTTTATCACGTTTTCCGATTTTTTTTTTTACCACATTGTCACCCTGTTATTTACTAATTTTAAATTTACTATTTACTGCTTTCTGGAACAGTTATTCACCGAACCCTGTCGTCGTGGTCAACTCTTCTCTGCGTCTCAAGAATGCTGACGTACATGGCGAGCTAACAGGACAAACTGGTAACAGCGGGAAAGCCATCCATAAAGAGGTAAGCAGTCAGCTGGTAAGCGTGAAAAGGAACGGCGTCATACCACCCTGTAGCATTCATTTTAAAGACAAAATGCAGCCATATGTAGCTCTGGCTACATAATTTGTGATCTCCAGAAATGTATATAGGGCTACATTTTCAGAATGAGCCTATGTTGCAACTCCATGTTGTCCCAATGCAAATCAATTAAGTTAACTTAATTGTTTTTACAAATTTAGGTGGAATGAACATAAAACAATAAAGCTGTCCCAAAAAAAAAACTCAAGAACTGTGTTGATTCAGCTAGTTTTAAATAAGTAGTTTGAACAAACAGCAAAAAAAACTTTTTTTGAGTGCATCTAGATTTGTACTGAAATGTATACTCTAAAAATATGTAGGTATTTGAACTATACATAAAATTGAAATCCAATTGGATCACACACTTTTAACTTAGACTAATGAACTTAACGTCCGTCAATGAATGTCAATGAACCATGTTAATTTAAATAAAATGTATTTTATTATATACTTGGTAATGCAAATATCTAATCAGCCAATTACATGGCAGCATTCAAGAAGATCTGCTGAAGGTGATTGATTCAATTTAGTGATTGATTTCATTTGAATGTGGCATGATTGTTGGTGTCAGACAGGCTAGTCTGGGATTTTTACCAGTTTAGTCGTATTAATAACAACTAAAATTCTCTCCGACCCAAAAACTCACTTTCTGGAGACATATAATATGTATAATAGGAGCCTGATGTAAAAGCTGATGTAAAACCGATATAAATCCCATTTCTAACATAACATGCAAAATGCTAAATGTTTGACATACTTTTGCTCCAAAGCCAGTGCAAAAATCCCAGCAGCCAATGGGGCAGATGCGGATGTGCCAGTGTGTGTTTCTGTGCATTCATTGTGCAAATCGGCACTAGTCTGCAAGACAACCAGATGAAAGATGACATGTTAGCACAACAAAACCCAAACGGAGGACAAACAAAAACACTAGTAAAATTTAGGTTATCTAGTAAAATATTATGTACTGTCATCATGGCAAGGATAAAAGAAATCAGTTATTGGAATTGAGTAATTAAAACTATTATGTTTAGAAATGTGCTGAAAAATATTTTTTCCGTTAAACAGAAACTGGGGACAAAAGCAGAGGGTCTAAAAATTCAGCATTCTGACTTCAACTGTATATTGATCTCCAAGAAGTAATTTGGTCATTCCAGACCATAAGAAATTCAATAATAACAGAAAGAAAACGGCTAACTGAAGACTCACTATTCTCTGGTCGGTGTAGTCTCCGCTGCTGTAGGCCGTGGCCAGTGTAGAGGAGCATTTCTCGGCGTACCAGGGGGACAAACCCTGCTGGGATGCGCTGCTGATAGAGATGGTGTACAGACTGTCTGTGTATCCATCACAGTCACAGTTATCACCCTGTCGACCCCCGTTACCAGAAGCCCAGACAAAAATAGAGCCTTTTCCACCACGCCCCTGGAACAAAATGATTTTTTACAGTTTATTAGCTTATAATGAATTTGTGTTAAAGTAAAACACTGCATTTGCTCGATGGTTGTTGAATCCTTGCTGGATGGTCACTAGAGTGTTCTGGTCATTAGAGTGTTCTCGATGGTTGCTACTAGTGTGTCAGATGTTACTTGTGTGTCCTGGGTGATTAAAGGTTGCTAGGATATTGTAGATTTTTGGTTGTTAGGGTGTTCTGGATGGTTAATTGTTGTTGCTGTGTAAAATATAAGCTGGATAAGTTGGCGGTTCATTCCGCTGTGGTGACCTCTGATGAATAAAGGAAATAAGCTGAAGGAAAATGAATGAATGAAACTAACTGAAATTAGTGTTTTGGCTGTTCTTAGTGGTTGCTTGGATGACTGGTGGTAGGTTCTTGGTGGTTGCAAAGATCTAGAAGTTGTCTGCCATGTGTCAAGTCTAAGACAACAGATAATTCTATAAAACATCTGTATTCTATAGAATTGTCTATAGAATTTCATTAAAATAAAATTATTATTCATGCAAAATATTGCATATCACTCCAGTAGTCTTTATGTTGTTTCCACTTTTATTTTTGTATAAAAAAATATATATATAGGAAGTGCAGAATTATTAGGCAAGTTGTATTTTTGAGGTCTAATTTTATATTGAACAACAACCATGAACCCAAAAAACTCATTAATATCAAAGCTGAATATTTTTGGAAGTAGTTTTTAGTTTGTTTTTAGTTTTAGCTATTTTAGGAGGATATCTGTGTGTGCAGGTGACTATTACTGTGCATAATTATTAGGCAATTTTTTCACCAGTGAAACCAATATAACATCTCAACATTCACAAATATACATTTCTGACATTCAAAAACAAAACAAAAACAAATTAGTGACCAATATAGCCACCTTTCTTTGCAAGGACACTCAAAAGCCTGCCATCCATGGATTCTGTCAGTGTTTTGATCTGTTCACCATCAACATTGCGTGCAGCAGCAACCACAGCCTCCCAGACACTGTTCTGAGAGGTGTACTGTTTTCCCTCCTTGTAAATCTCACATTTGATGATGGACCACAGGTTATCTATGGGGTTTAAATCAGGTGAACAAGGAGGCCATGTCATTAGTTTTTCTTCTTTTAGACCCTTTCTTGCCAGCCACGCTGTGGAGTACTTGGACGCGTGTGATGGAGCATTGTCCTGCATGAAAATCATGTTTTTCTTGAAGGATGCAGACTTTTTCCTGTACCACTGCTTGAAGGTGTCTTCCAGAAACTGGCAGTAGGACTGGCAGTTAAGCTTGACTCCATCCTCAACCCGAAAAGGCCCCACAAGCTCATCTTTGATGATACCAGCCCAAACCAGTACTCCACCTCCACCTTGCTGGCGTCTGAGTCGGACTGGAGCTCACTGCCCTTTACCGATCCAGCCACGGGCCCATCCATCTGGCATATATATACATATATATATATATATATATATATATATATATACATATATATATATATATATATATATATATATATATATATATATATATATATATATATATATATATATATATATATATATATATATATATATATATATATATATATATATATATATTTTTATTTTTTTTTTTTTGAGGGGGTGGGGGGCGCGTGCCCCAGTAGAGCTTTATGTCTAGCAACAGCCCTGGTTTCTAGTGTGTTCTAGATGTTTGTAAAAGTTTTTTCATAGTTGCTAGCTTCTGTTGTATGGCTGCTTTTGCATTCTGCGTGGTTGTAAAGTGGTTGCTATAATGTTCTAGATGATTGCTAAGTGGTTGGCAGTGTGCTCTGGTTGTTAGGGTGTTCTGGATGGTTGCTAGTGTGTTGTTAGTAGCTGCTAGGGTAGTTGATAGTTGATTTGATAGTTGTTGACATGTTCTGGCTAGTTGTTAAGTGATTGCTATGTTGCTTTGAATTGTTTTGGGTGTGTTCTGGATGATTTATAGGCTGTTGCTAGAAGTAAAACACTTGTATTGTGATAGTGGATGATGTGGTGTAAATGTGATTCCAAGTGTTTTCCTGTGGATTAAAACAAATCGCTAATTTCCACACTTCTCACCTTCTGGATACCGTACTCAAAAGCTTTCTGGGCGAGGCGTCCGGGCCCCTCTACAGTCTTCCCATCATCATTAGGACCCCAGCTAGCACTGTAGATATCCACATGGTCAGGGTTATAACCAATGGAACTGGCTTCAATAGCATCAGTCACGATTCCATCCAGCATCCGTATCCCTACAGATGAGAAGCACAAAAGCTGACCTTCACTGAGATGTGGAGAGAAAGAGTGTACAAGTGATTGAATGGTGCTGTTAAATGCATCACATAATCTGTGCTGCTTTATTAGGTTATGACTCACTAAAGCTTTTATGTCCAAATGGACACGGACAGGTGGATAATGTACGTGTATGACTGGTTGTACGGGTCATTGCTCTTATATAATTATGCTGTCATCTCCTCGCTGCTGGGTACAAACACCTGACCAGCAAAAGCAGAGAATGACAGATACCAAAAAGTGAACAAACACAGCTTGATGACACAAACCTCCCACTTTCGAGTTGTAGGCCACTCCGACACCGCATTTGTTGTTGTCTGCTTGCATGGCAATCTCTCCAGCACATCTGGTACCATGCCTAAGGACAAACAACAGACAATGGGGTTACAATTCGGTTCTATTCGAATTTAATAAAGCCGACATGTTTAAAACTCATTATACCTAAATTTGGAGAGTGATACAAATATTCAAATGCAGTATAGCCAAAGGACTGGCTTTGTGGGAATTGGAGAACTACTTGTTGACTTTTAGACTTTATTTCAAACATTTAAACAAAAAAACAACAACAATAAAACTAATAAACAAAGCAAAATAATACAACAAAATACAAAACAATTTTAATTTATAGATGTCCTAAAAGGAATAGGAAAAAGCATTTGCTTATTTAAAATGACACCTTTTCTGCTCTACATTAATTATAAGTAACAATCCATAACAATAAATAATCATCAATAACAACAATCATCAAATTAACTCTAATACACTCTTTTCACACACATAAACTAAATAAACTGTAGGAACATAAATCAATAATGTTACTCTGTTAAATCTATTACCAATCAATTACTACACAGCTGCAAGTTCTGTTGTTTCTAGGGTGCTATTGATTGATTGCTGCTAGGTGGTTGGTAGGATGTTCTTGGTTGTTTCTAGGTGTTCTATAGACTCACGAAGCCGCCATTTTAAAAGCGAAATCGAAAATGTCGTGGGAAGAAACCCGGAAGTATCACCTGAAGTCACACAGTAAAACTATGTACCTGCCTGTTTATCTTATCAGTGAGGAAAGTGACACAAATTCATAATTTCACCGCCTTCCGAGTGACCGGAAGGTCCGTTCTGAATGAATAGT
Organism: Danio kyathit; assembly: GCA_903798195.1. Classification (NCBI taxonomy): domain Eukaryota; kingdom Metazoa; phylum Chordata; class Actinopteri; order Cypriniformes; family Danionidae; genus Danio; species Danio kyathit. The sequence continues at coordinate 18,083,128 of LR812539.1, read as the reverse complement.
GAAAATAAAAAGGGATATCAGACCTCATTTTCTGCTAAATTAAGGGAAATGGCACTAGTTAGCTAAAGTTTTCTTTCCCAAACACACGTTTTAGATGCCATTTATTAAACTTAAGTTAATAGTTAATAAGCTGATTCTTTTACTATATTAGACTTGTCACGATACTGAATTTCGGTCATGACATTTAAAAAAACGTCAATTTCCTGCTGACATTTAAGCACTGTTGAACGCAACACCACTGATTTGCCATAGCGTTTACCAGTGCTCAACAGAAATGACTGTGATTGGCTGTGAAGGTCATCAGTTCACTGCACTTCACCGATGTTTACAGAGTGCAAACACAGACGAGTAATCGACTGATCTACGTGGCTTTAAAACGCTCAAGTGTGCCTGTATTTGTGTTTGTGCTCGGTGAAGAGATAACCTGACTGATGACCTTCACGACTAATTAGAAATTTCTGTTGAGCACTGGTGAATATTATGGCAAATCAGTGGTGTTGCGTTCAACAGTGCTTAAATGTTAGCTGGAAATGGACATGGTTTTTTAAAAAATCAGTACTGTGACAACACTGTAACAGAAAACACGAGGGTGTGCTACAGAGAACTGCATTGTTTTATCACTCACCGGGCTACATAGGCTGAAGCAGGTACGCATCCCCAGTGTTTACCTGGTGCCATGAACTGAAGTCTAGGCGAACACTTAAGCATATTACTCTTAAGGAGATTGTGATGTTGTTTGATGCCTAATATGCTTTTAATTGTTTAAATTAAACTGAACTGATTGATATAACAGTGATGTTTACACAATATCTGCATTTTGAAAATCGCGGCAACAGCTGGAGGTTTGTAGTCCACGGCATGTTGCTGCACTGTTTACAGTGCTGATCCTATACTTCTGGGTTTCTTCCTACCGCAGCCTCGCTTTCATTTTTTTAAATGGCGGCCGCGTGAAATAAGTGTATACAGTTGCTAGGTGGATGCTTGGTAGATTGGTGAACTCGAGTAGGTTTTGGTAGCTGTTGCTGCTAATAATGGATGCAGTTGTTAAGACGTAATTGGTTGTTGCTAAGTGTTTTAGACAGTAGCTAGAAGACTTGTAAATAAGTAATTTTGTGTTTGGGTAGTTGATTCATTGGTGTTTGTGTATTTTGACTGGATGCTAATGTTTAATTGGGTGGCTGCTATTGTGATTGTGCTTTGGATGGTTGCTAGGGTGTGCTTCATGGTTGCCTGTCGGTTGTTAGGGTATTTTGGATGGTTGCTAAGGTGTGTAGCCTGTGGTTGATAGGTGGTTGCTAATATATTTTGGATTGTTACTAAGGTTGCATGGTTGCTAGGTCATTAATGGTTGCCAAGTCGTTGCTAGTGTGGTTACTACACCGTTGCAAGTTCTATTGTTTCTAGGGTGCTATTGATGGTTGCTAGGTGGTTGTTAGGGTGTTCTTGGTTGTTTCTAGGTGTTCTATACAGTTGCTAGGTGAGTGCTCGGTAGATTGGTGAACTTAACTAGACTGGGATTGATAAGATAGTTCGGGTGACTGCTAGTAATGGTTATGATTCAGTTGCTAAGATGTTATTGGTCGCTGCTAAGTGTTCTAGACAGTAGCTAGGCGACTTGTAAATAAGTAATTTTGTGTTTTGGTGGTTGATTAATTGGTGTTAGTGTATTTTGAGTAGATGCTTGAGTATAATTTGCTGGCTGCTATTTCGATTGTGCTTTGGATGGTTGCTAGGGTGTCCTTAATGGTTGCTAGTGTGTTCCTGGCAGTTGTTAAGACATTTTGGATCGTTGCTAAGGTGTGTAGCATGTGGTTGATAGGTATTTGCGGATATATTTTGGATTGTTACTAAGGTGTGTTGCATGGTTGCTAGGTCATTAATGGTTGCTAAGTCAGTGCTAGTGTGTTCCTGGTGGTTGTTAAGGAATTTTGGATGGTTGCTAAGGTGTGTAGCATTTGGTTGATAGGTGGTTGCTGATATATTTTGGATTGTTACTAAGGTGTGTTGCATGGTTGCTAGGTCATTGATGGTTGCTAAGTCAGTGCTAGTGTGTTCCTGCTGGTTGTTAAGGAATTTTGGATGGTTGCTAAGGTGTGTAGCATTTGGTTGATAGGTGGTTGCTGATATATTTTGGATTGTTACTAAGGTGTGTTGCATGGTTGCTAAGTCATTGCTAGTGTGTTCTTGGTGGTTGTTAAGGAATTTTGGATGGTTGCTAAGGTATGTAGCATTTGGTTGATAGGTGGTTGCGGATATATTTTGGATTGTTACTAAGGTGTGTTGCATGACTGCTAGATTTATATCAGCAACCACCTAGGCTAATATGTTCTTGATAGCGCTTATTTGAGCAGTTTAAAATATTTAATGCAGAATACAGTTCATTCTTTTTAATAATTTTATTGTCTGCTGTGTGGAAAGGGTTTTCTATTATTAAAAACAAAGAAGCCATATCATTTATGACATTATATCATGCACTTTGTGTTGGTGGTTTGTTCATCTGAGAGTAAAAAAAGTTTAAAAATCATTCTCATATAGCAGTCACAACTAATAATAGTACAAATTACAAAGGAAAATTACACTCAATGTCTGATGCCAGAAATTAAACTAACAATGGATCAACTGTTGATTTAGTGAGGAGTCATTTTCTAGAAGCGATTGCAATTTTGCTTGATCTTAAAGATCGTTAATGATTATTTGTTTTCCTCCTTCATAATAACCGTCATCTGAAGCCATCAGTGAGTTACTGGTGCATGATGCGCCATACAGACAATTATGGCAAAACACCTTGAGCCCGGCTGACAAAAGACTATGTTGACATGGGCGGGTGAGAGGATGAGCGATCATGCGTGTCTATTGAAGAGTGTGTGTGCGAATAATTATGAGTGTTTGTTTGTGTGTGTTCAGTATGAGTCATTCACAGGCACATGACCACATGGAGAAAGAATAATGAGTGTTTCTATTTTCATGTCCATTTTTTGTTGTTGTTGTTGTTGTAGAGCTTCAATTTCACAAGGACTGTCAATTTAATGAGTTGATTTAATTATTTATTAACACAACAAGAAATTAATGCAGTTATTTATGCTGCCTGATCCTGTATTCAAATCTAAAACTATTTAATTTCACATTTTCCTTGGAGTTTGCATGTTCTCCCTGTGTTTGCATGGGTTTGCTCCGGTTTCCCCCACAGTCCAAAGACATGCGCTATAGGTGAACTGGATGAACTAAATTGGCCGTAGTGTATGTGTGTGAATAAATGTGTATAGGTGTTTCCCAGTACTGGGTTGCGGTTGACTGGGCATCCGCTGCGTAAAACATATGCCATAATAGTTGGGGGTTCATTCCACTGTGGCGACCCCTGATAAATGAGGGTCAAAGTTGAAGGAAAATGAATGAATGAATGAATGAATGAATGACATTTTCCTAGGGCAATAATGGCATTGGATACACTAAGAGCAACAAGCCAACTATGTATGCGGTATGCATTAGGTCTGATAACATTTCTTCCAAACATCTATTAATATCTATCAAATATTACTATTAGTCATAATTTTATAAACATTTGATTGAAAATCAGTTTGATTCCACCAAATGCAACTTTCTTATATTGTGAAGTAAACACAATAGTAGCATGTTAAAATTTATATAAACATGTCTGAAACATGGCACATTTTTTGTTATTTAATGCAAACAAAAGCTCTACACTATGATTTTTAGTTTAAAATAGTTTAAAATCCCCAGAAAATTTACCCTGCAGGTACAGGACGTCAACTTGACGTCATATTGACGTTGTACCCCAACATACCCCAATGTACCCCAACGTCATAGGGACGTTGGATATTGTTTGGAAATGAAAATCGGGTTGATGTCAGAACCCAACATCAGGCCGACATCAACGTCCAACCTAAAATCATCCTAAAATCAACCAAATATCAATGTCTAATCATGTTACACCTTGACGTTGTGTGGACGTTACTGCTATGACCTCTATCAGATGTTGGACTTAGGTCACTTTCCAACACCTAAAATCAACCAAAAATCAACGTAATTTGATGTTGAAATTGGATTTCAAAATGACGTTGTCCTTAGACGCTGGCTAGACGTTAAATTTTGGCCACCTGATGTCATGATCTAAATCTAACCTAATATTAACGTCTCATGATGTTGTCCTGGGACATTTTTCTTAGACACATAGCTATAAATCAATAATCCAGAGAATATTCAAGTGAGATCTTTCGTTCATAGCTGTAAATGGAACAACACATCAATTTAAATGTTTTTTTTTTTTTTGGATATAGTTGGTTATGGTTAGCACTGTCGCCTCACAGCAAGAAGGTCGCTGGTTCGAGTCCCGGCTGTGCCAGTTGGCATTTCTGTGTGGAGTTAGCATGTTCTCCCCGTGTTCGTGTGGGTTTCCTCCGGGTGTTCCGGTTTCCCCCACAGTCCAAAGGCTTGCGCTATAGGTGAATTGGGTAAGCTAAATTGGCCGTAGTGAATGAGAGTGTATGGATGTCTCTCAGTACTGGGTTTCAGCTGGAAGGGCATCCGCTGTGTAAATCACATGCTGGATAAGCTGGCGGTACAATCTGCTGTGGCGAACCCCGATGAATAAAGGGACTAAGCCAAAGAAAAATGAATGAAAAACAAAGTTGAAAAAAAATTGAATAACATGGAAATATTGTGAATTGTTAAAAATATGTATATATGTATAATGTATATGTGTCACAGTCACCAGCGATCTAGCCCATGCATATCGCTGGAGAACTACAAATCTGCCAGCAAAAGAACTACAAGTACCAGTCATGCATCGCTCACACGCACCTGTTCCTCATTCAGTTGATTACACACACTCAAGGCTGGGAGGTGCTCATGAACGGATTACATGGACTATATACACAGCACACACGCACACCTTTTTGCTAAGTCTTGTTTACTATATTTGTGACATTACAACACATTTTCTTTGCCTTGCCGTGTTAGACCCTTGCCTTGTTTTATTGTTTATTCCTGTCTGACCTATCGCCTGTATTTTTGACTACGACTCTGGATTTGCCTGCATACATCTGTTTGCTCCTGATTGTGACGGTTGCTTTGCCTGACCATTCTCAATAAACCTGCATTTGGATCCGCACTCTCTTGTCAACGTCTCACTTTACATTACAATATGGTGTAATATATATAGAATTTATACTTTGAACTAATAATAAAAAAATACAGTAAATTCATTGTATTAAAGTATCATTTACCTTTGATTTAATCTAAATCAAAACTATTTATCGTGTTTAAGAAAATATCCACACAAAAACTAAAAATATTGTTTAATATAGTGACACTAAATATATATTTTTATTTTAGTACAAAGTAAAAAACAACCTTGTTTTAACCTTAGATCAAAGTATAATCTTGCTTTTGACCAGCTTAAACAATTACTGTAATTTGTTATGGCTAAATTTATAAATTACCCTCAAATTATAGTTTTGACTTGGCTGAAAATAAAAAATGTACTTTGAAGGAAAATGAATGAATGAATGAATACATTAGTTTAATCCCTTATTTATCAGGGGTCGCCACAGCAGAAATAACCACCAACTATTCCGGCATATGTTTTACACAGCGGATGCCCTTCCAGCCGTAACCCAGTACTGGGAAACACCCATACACTCTCACATTCACATACACACTCATTCACTAAAGATAATTTAGTTTATTCAATTCACCTATAGCGCATGTCTTTGGACTGTAGGGGAAACCAGAGCACCCGGAGGAAATCCACACCAACACGGGAAGAACATGCAAACTCCACACAGAAATGCCAACTGGCCCAGCTGGGACTCGAACCAGAAAGCTTCTTGCTGTGAGGCGACAGTGCTAACCACTGAGCCACCAACCGCCCGCTTTAATGTATATTTATATATTTATATTTATATGTATATAAAATCTTTATCCTGCACAAGGAAATAAATACATTGACTCAAAGGTAAAATGTTGTTTTATAGACCATGATTAATTAATTGAATTACTTTGGTTTGGTAAAATCTAAATCAAAAGTAAAATATGTACTTTGGACAAAACTTGGTGCTCATATTTGTGTGTGTGTGTGTTCTGATCCTCTTATGTAAGACTGCACGAGTGATGCGTGTACCGCTGGACTGGATTACTCTCACTCCCTGATGGACAACAGACCTTCTTAGGCCTACTGACACTCTCAGTTCTCCGTTCACATCTGCGGTCTAATTCTCCCTCAACAGATTTAGCATGATGTAAATAAATCTGAAAATCTCTTTAAAGAGGGCAACTGTGCCAGTCAGAGGCCTGTAACATTTTCTAATCATTCCCCATATTGCTGTACAGTATTCGTGGTGCTTAACATAATTGAAAGGTCAAAGGCTTGGGAAAATTTGCCCTTGTGTTTATCAGGTCAGGATCAACAGTTGTGATCTTAAGATCTCTTGAGGTCTTACTGTTTATTCATGCGGCTAGAGGTTGATTGACTCACTTGTTTTCATTGGTGGAGTCGTATCTGGGGAAGGGATCCGGATCGTTGTCGTTAAAGTCATAGCTAGCAGCAGGATCCTGCAGTGAGGAAAGTAGAAAGTATAAATGAGTGATTATATATATACAGTCATCTGACACTTTATTAGGTACACCTGTCCAACTGCTTGTTAACGCAAATTTCTAATCAGCCAATCACATGGCAGCAACTCAGTGCATTTAAGCCTGTAGAAAATATTCAGTGAGTGGCAGTTCTGTGAGCGCAAATGCCTTCGATGCCAGGTAGGGCCAGAATTTTGCATCAACAGCATGAAAGCATACATTCTGACTTGTATCAACAGTTCAGGCTGCTGGTGGTGGTGTAATGGTGTGGGGGATATTTTCTTGGCACACTTTGGGTACTTTGGGTACACTTTGGGTACTTTAGGTACCAATTGAGCATCGTGTCAACACCACAGCCTATCTGAGTATTTTTATTGACCATGTCCATCTCTTTATGATCACAGTGTACTCATCTTCTGATGGCTACTTCCAGCAGAATAATGCACCGTCATAAAGCGTAAATCATCCCAGACTGGTTTCTTGAACATGACAATGAGTTAACTGTACTCAAATGGCCTCCACAGTCACCAGATCTCAATCCAACAGAGCACCTTTGGGATGTGGTGGAATCGGAGATTCGCAACATGGATGTGCAGCTGACGAATCTCTAGCAACTGCGTCATGCTATCATGTCAATATGGACCAAAATCTCTGAGGAATATTTCCAGTACCTTGTTGAATCTATACCATGAAGGATTAAGGCAGTGCTGAAGGCAAAAGGGGGTCCAACCCGGTACTAGTAAGGTGTACCTAATAAAGTGGCCGGTGAGTATTTATCATTCACAAATAATAATAGTAGTGACTCTGTATAACCAACACTATCTCACGTCAACTCATAACTTTTTGATTTAGTGTCTAATTCGTATGAATTTTTCTGATCTCATTTTAGTACGATTTGTTCTTCTCCCAATGACGGTTGGGTTTAGAGGTGGGGTTTGGTGCCACGCCTCCTTTTAAAAATGGTACATTTTTGTACAACTAAACTAAAAATTTGTACAAATTAGCCAGATGGATGTGGACTGCAGTAAATACAAGGTACTGCTCTTTATAATTGGAGTAAATTGCAAAAAAAAAAAAAAAAAAAAATTGGGTTGTAATTACTATTATATTTGATATAATTGTATTTGGAGATTTTACTAGGAACTGTTAGGGAAAAAAATTATTTTCTATCAAAATAGCATTTTTAATAGTTAAAACAAACTATAAAAACAATAATGTTTTACTTGAAATGTAACTAACATTAACTTATTTTATTTACACTTAAACTTTCCAAAAATATGCCATATTTGTAGTTCTTATTTATTTATTATTTTTGAATTTAATTCAATTTTTTGTGTGCTTTCTGTTTTCACTTTCATTTTGGTTAAGGTTATGGTAGGGGTGTCCAAACACCATCCTGGAGGGCTGGTGCAGGTTTTAGCTCCAACTTGCCTCAACACACCTGCAAGGATGTTTTCTAGAAAGCCTATAATAGCTTGATTAGCTAGCCCAGGTGTCTTTGATTGGGGTTGGAACTAAACCTTGCAGGACACTGGCCCTTCAGGACGAAGTTTGGACACCCCTGGGTTAAGGTGACTGGTTAACATTTATTTATTTATTTAACATAAATTTTTGTTACTTTATTATATATTTTTATTTATACACTTTTAATTTTATTTAAATGCCTTTTTCTTTTCTTTTTTAAAGTGACCTGAAAACATTTCGATTTAATGAGTTTATGAAAATAACAATGTATGCCTTATTAATAATTCATTTTCTGCAATAAAAACTCTGTATTTTCAGTCTTTTCATTAATACTATCAAATATGCAAGTCTCAATTTAAGCTTCTTTTTTTTTTTATAAGACTGCTGTGTGTAAACAAGCCAAAAGCCGAGTGACAGCTGATGCCATGCTTTACTCAAATCCTAACAGGAGACAGATGTTTGCTATTATGCTATGATTCATAAGTCTTCTCTATTGCAAAAAAAAGGAAAGCTGGGCTCATTGCAGAGTTATGTAAATAGGACACATTCAATTTTTCACATTCAAAATAGATACGTTTTTATGTTTGTGGCCTCCTATACCAGTAGTCTAGTTGTAGTGGGTGTCACTTACATAGTTTGGATAAATGTCGGTGTGGTTCCATTCCAGACCGTCATCCAGTACAGTAATGACCACTCCTTTTCCCGTGATGCCCTTCTTCCAGACGGGGATCACATGCAGGTCTAGTTTGGGAAGGGATGATGATGTCCGGGTGTCTTGCTGGAAGACAAAAATGAGAAAACTGATGCTGTGTCCCAATTTACCTAAAGGTCCCCTGAGGTGCTTTGAAGTGAGCAATTTTGTATGACGTAACTTGAACTGAAACATGAAAACAGGGGCAGGGTAGATAGAGTAGCTCCACCCCCTTTTTACAAAACAGCCAACAGTGTCATCATTTTAATCACAGATCTGCCAGTGAGAGTGGTTGAGCTCAAGTGCATATATAGAAGAGGGTGGGGCATGTCAGATACTAGAGAGCATTTGATTGGTCAGAAGATTTGATGAGAAACTGAAGTATGATGTTAAGAAAATCGCTGATCCATTTAGGCAGGTGGGACAAAGTGGAAGCTTTGTATGTTTATATTATCTTAATGTGACTTTTGACACTTTTTTTTTTTTTAGAGCACACTAGCTTATAGATATACCACAAAGGAAGATATTTTGAAGAACTGGTAGCCATTGACAGCCATAGTAGGAAAAAAAAATGGCTACACATTTCCAACAGATCTGTGGATCGCTTTTTAACAAGTGTTTGTAGTCAGAATAATTCACCAGTAATGTGTTGTGGGCAATATACGCGGAAATGAACATCCAGGTACTGTAGCTTTGCAATACTCATTTAAAGTCTGCATGAAATCACAATTTTCAATATTAATTTTGCTAGCACACATAGTTATTCTTAAAGTCTTAAAATGAATCCATAGTCAATCCACTGAAAAAAAAAAAAGTTTTGGTAATCTTTAATCAAAATCCAACCATTTGCTTCCACTCTGGAACGGCACACCTTCTCTGATGATGTCAGTTTGACGGTTATAAATGCGAAATATATTAAGCCACGCCCCTCCAACTATTGGTTTGCTCTGAGTGGAAGATAAAACTTTAAAAAAGATAAAGCAAAAATAAAACCCCACCCCCTACTCAATATTAAATAAATATTTGTAAGTAAATCATCATACTGAATAGTGTCATGATATTGGAACTTCCAACTTATATATTGATACCTTGAAAAATATTGATATTTGCTACCATAGGGAACAAATTCTGCAACATTAAAAGAATGCAAATGAAGTAGGGCTGGACGATATTGGAAAAATCTAGCATTGCGATACTTGTTTTTTATTTTGCGATATATATTGTGATTTGAATACAATTTCACCAGATTAGGGTTGGGTTGGTAGACGATGTGATGCCACTGTGATGCCATATTAATCAATATATTGATATTTTTGACAACTCTTATACTGAAATAAAAGAGTGCAGCAACATCCTGTTCATGCTGACTTTATACATACGATTTAGAACACACAAACTCTTTTTTAAAATTCTATTTAGTACGAACAGTACATGAATTGTGACGCAGCATGAGTGAACATACATGAGTAATAGCACTCAGCACTCACAGGTCCTCTCAACCTCTTCACCAAGACAAAAGCGGCTTTATATGACACGACCACTGACCCTTACAACAAAAGCCGTTCGCTTGAAAATGAAAGCTGGCGATGTAATCTGCCATGCTGACCTTTTGGTTGGTGGAGACTATTTTCAGTTCATACTAGAGCATAAGGGGATTTCTCCTTATTGACCGATAATTAAATATCCGAGAGCGGCTGTGCAGTGATGGGGAGAAAACACAACGATGAGCAGCTAGTATGTAAAAAGCAGATAATGTGAAAAATGGTGAAATGTGTTAGAAGACTTTTTTCATCTGATTATAGCATAACAGTTTTAATTGGATAGCTAGAAGCTGAATTTTTTTCTCAATAAAATTCTGAGTCTGTAAATTAGTCAATGCATATTTGTTCAAAAGAAATAGTGCTCTAGAAATATTATTCATTCATTAATTTATTTTTCTTTGGCTTAATTCCTTTATTTATCAGGGATTGCCACAGCGGAATGAACCGCCAATTTATCCAGCATATGTTTTACACAGCGGATGCCCTTCCAGCTGCAACCTAGAAATGGCAACACCCATACACTCTCACATTCACACACATATACTACGGCCAATTTTATTCAATTCACCTATAGCGCATGTTTTTGGACTGTGGGGGAAACCGGAGCACCCGGAGGAAACCCACGTGAACACGGGGAGAACATGCAAACTCCACACAGAAATGCCAACTGACGCAGCCGGGACTCAAACCAGCAACCTTCTTGCTGTGAGGCGAGAGTGCTAAGCACTGAGCCACCGTGTCTCCCTCTAGAAATATTAATATTTCTAAAAAAAAAAAAACAAAAAAAAAAAAAAAAACACTTATATACTAATCTAAAAAGATTTTATTAAAAATATATAGTATGATCTAATAAGAGTCAATTTTGTCAGCTTCTTATTAAACATAGTAATGTAAATAAGTAAGTAATTTATTGTGTATGGACATACACCCAAAGCGCTTCACAATGGGAGGTTCTCCCTACTCCACCACCAGTGTGCAACATCCACTTGGAGAATGCGATGGCAGCCACAGGACAATGGCGCCCGTGCGCTCACTACACACCAGCTACTGTATAGGTGAAATGGAGAAACAATGATAGAGCCAATTCAGTGGATGGGGATGATTGGGAGGCCATGATGGGTAAGGGCCAATGGAGGGAATTTGGCCTGGACACCGGGGTTACACCCCTACTCTTTACGAGAAGTGCCATGGGATTTTTAATGACCACAGAGAGTCAGGACCTCAGTTTAACGTCTCATCCAAAAAACGACATACCTTATAATTCCTATTACTAAACTAAGACTTAATAATTATGAAATACTTCAAATTGTGAGATACCACGTAACACTTATGAGATAAAATGTCCAAACAACATTACACCAAGTCATACTTATGATATAAAAAAATTACAACATAAAAAAATACAATCTAAAATGTGACAGATCAGATAAAGTCCTAAGATACAGCGTCATAATTATAACAAAAGTCAAATTGTGAGATACAAAATAAAAGTTGTGGCATAAAAACGATTATGACAAAGTCAAAATGGTGAAATAAAAAGTCATAATTATGACATAGAATTGACAATTTTGAATTTATTTAATATGCCTATAAGCCAAAGTAATAAAAGTAAAAATTATATAACTAAATGGGATACTAAATATAATCTGTAATGCCTCATTTATTCAGTTTATCCACAAACAACATACCCCAGTTATTTCTGTTTGTTCACAACACAGATATCTAGTTGACTTCATACAGATACCTAGAGCATGTTAACTTAATATGCTTGTCCCACAAAACAAAGGCTATTGTCCTAGAATTTGTTTTATGATTTGCTTACTAAAAACAGTTCTCTTATTTATATATATATATGCATTTCATATATGAGTACACCCCTCACAAATGTCTCGTTTAAATAAATATTTTCTAAAGGATGATATTTTATTTGTGCATACACATTAGATTAGTCAGAAGCTAAATCTGGAGCTAATTTAACAAAATAACTTTCAATAACAGTCCAAAAATTTGTACACCCAAATGTATGTGTGTAGGAAAAATATTAAATATTTTTTTTATTTTAAAAGAGCATAAATCAAGAGAAACAAAAAATTTTAAATTTTGCAATATTTTGCTTGAATTATACTGTATTATCTTTCTATTTCTAAAGACGTTTGTTGACAAATATTATTTAAATAAATATATCCGTTATAAATCTGTTTTGTTCAAATGCACCAAAATATATAACCTATATTCACTGGGAAATTGATAAAAATATTCATTTTCAAAATGAAATGTTCGTATTAATGCAGAGCACTATCTATTTATGCATTTATTACCAATCATAAATGCATATAGTGCTCTAGATATGATGCAACAATGCTATGCGAGGCATAAAATCTCTATAGAACAGAACTGAAGGAAAGAAAAAGCCCTGTGATCTGCTCACGGATTCTGCATAGACGCTGCAGTAACTCCACCATGAAGCATGACTCATAGCTGAGGTCTGACTCTAGAAAGACACGACGGGCAGGGAGAGAAAAAAGAGAGACGAACGGCCACACATGACGGCTCTGCCACATCACAATCTCCTCAGGAGGGCTGAAAAACCCCACAGCTCACATCCACGTCACCGATCGACAGCCTACATCACACCTCTGAGGGCTCATCCACACAGAGCCTTGTGAGCTTCCCTATCTGGCCTTTTCAATCACTTTAAAAAAAACTATTTTATAAACACAAAGCATACATATAGCAAACAAAACCACTGAGACTGATTCAAATCCATGTAGTAAACATGCCAGACAAGTATGTAGTGCTGTATTTCTGTCACAGAGATACTCTAAAGACAGAAAAGAAGAATTGGGTGTGTGGTTAAAGTCCGCATGAACCAGAAGCTGCAACTGTTTTTTTTTTTCATATTGTGACCTAGAGAAAAAGAATATTACATGAGAAAACAGTGGGCGTGGCTTGTTTTTTCTACAGCAAGCTGATTGGATGTAGTAAAGTAGGCAGTTCATTCAGAAAGATCTGGCAAAGAGTTTCGGGAGAGTGTCAATTTTATGAATTTATTTTTTACACTAATGAAATACAGTACTTTACCATAATATTTAGGAAATTCTGTTACGGTTTCTACTGTATTTTGTCCTGTTTCCACAGAGTGGTACGGTACGATACGGTTCGGTATGCTTTTATGGCCGTTTCCACTGTCAAAAAGCGTACCAAACCAAACCAAACCGTACCACTTTTTCGGCACCCTTTCGAAAGGGTACCAAACACTAGAAAGGGTACCAAAAGGTGGAGCTACACGCGCAGCTGAATCCTGATTGGTTACTGAGATGCGTCACGATCTCGTGGAGCTAGCCAGAATGAAAACAAAGGAACCGCCATGTTTTTTAAGCCGAGACATTACTTGGAAATACTATATGCATATAATATCGAGCCATGGATGACCCGAGCATCAAACAAACCTTGTCGTTGTCTTGATGTACAGCCACAAAGCCAAGAAGAACAAAATCTGCAGTGTTTACGAGGCCGTCTAAAAGTGTGAGCGGTTTTGCATCTTTCTCCAGGGAGCTTGCGATCGCGTCTATATTTGATATAACAAACTTCTTGAGCTGATGATAATAACATGTGTGTGATTATTGAAATGTCTTCAACATCTGATCCATTCAGAAAGAAAAGGACAGACGCAAGAGTGAAGCTCGAAAAAAAGGAGAAGCCCAACAAAACACAGGAGCAAATTGTTTTAGCAACCTGAATCATGAACAAACTGCCATGTTTATAATCGCCTTTTGGACTATTATGAACTTGGAATGACAGAATTACTCTCTAACAGAGGTTACACGTGCTAGTGAAGATTACAGACACAGATGAGAGGTTTGCTCTGACTGGGCTATGTTGCGTGTTGTTTTTGAACTCAAATAAGGACTAAATGTATGCGGTGTGTAGTTTTTCTGTAATTTATAACATATCGGAGACTGTAAGGGTCTGTATGTGTTCATATATGTTGCATTTATTTATTTCATATAATTGCAGACGTTACAGTAGGCTATTTCGCACTGTCATTGATCTGCAGTTATAATCAAATCATGTTCATCGAAACCATAGTAATAAACATTTATAAACAAGTATTTATGTATAAAGCATCTGTTTTGTGAGAAGTGCTTCTCATATGATGTGAACGACATGTACAGCTTTACTGTGGACATTTCCTCGAGCGAAAATGACGTCGACTTAAACTTTCTGTCGTACACCACGCCCACCAAAAGGGTACCCTTGGTAGTGGAAACGTAAGCCTGATAAAGGTGACCCGTACCGACCCGAACCGTACAGTACTGTATTACTCAGTGGAAACGAGACATTTTAAACAGTAAAGTTCTGGCAACCACAGCTGCCGTTTTTTCACTGCATATTTTACAGATTTGTTTTACAGCGCAGACTAGCACAGAACTAAAAAAATACTTTCAAGCATTCTGACAGCACTAACGGAGTGGGAACCTACTAATAACGCTTATATCTGAGATGATATTAGTTGTATAATGCAATATATGCTACCTTATTTTTTATGTTTTTCATCAGCTGTTTTCATCAGAAAGCAAAATAAAGCTAAAATGTGAATATAACCTCACCGTGTTTCTCAATAGAGAGCGGGATATGATATGAGTCATCTTTTTAATTGAATTATCAGCCATTCTCTCTAGTGAAATGCAATCTTTTTCCATGAGCTGTCTTTCTCCTCTATAAATCAATATTCTTCTTTTCTATCCACCCTTTCGGGCCTGAAGATCGAACGTCATTCTCTCGTTCTCTGTTAAGCGGCCGCCTTCACTGCCTTATCACTCAGACTGCCCAATGGAGCGCAGCGGCAGAGGACACCCACTTGTCAGCAGCCTGCGACTGAAGTATTTTCTTTCCATTTTTATGGGATTTCAAATAGATTCTGTGATAAAGGCTTATAAGGTAAACCAACCAGCTTTGAAATTTTTGATTTTAAGCAAAACATTAAGTTATAAATTAATATATGATAGATAAACTATATAAATAATACATTCATTTATTTTCGTTCGGTTTAGTCCCTTATTTATCAGGGGTCGCCACAGCAGAATGAACCGTCAACTAATTCGGCATATGTTTTACGCAGCGGATGCTCTTCCAGCCGCAACCCAGTACTGGGAAACACCCATACCCTCTCACATTCACACACATACTCATACACTATGACCAGTTTAGTTCATCCAATTCACCTATAGTGCATGTCTTTGGACTGTGGGGGAAACCAGAGCAACATGCAAACTCCACACAGAAATGCCAACTGGCCCAGTCAGAACTCAAAGCAGCGACCTTCTTGCTGTGAGGCGACAGTGGTAACCACTGAGCTGCCATGGCGACCATTTAAATAATAATAATAAAAAAAAAAAAAAAAAAATAAAAAATAAAATATATATATAAACTACAGATCCTTTAAAGCTTTGCAAACTGACACAATCAATTGATAAACAAATCATAAAACAATTAATATATTTTTAAACTATATAAACTGTATATCTGTATGCATTATGAAATATATATAAAACTACTTTAACATGTAATTTTTAATTTTTAATTTGTGCGAACTATCATTTTTAAATGGTACACTCTCAGAAATAATGGTATAAAATCTGTCACTGGGGCAGTACCTTTTCCAAAGGTACATTTTTGTTCCTAACAGGTCCTTAAATATACATATTAATACCTAAAAAAGGTACAAAAGTTAACCTTAAAGTACAAAAGGCAACCTTAAAGGTACAAAAGTGTACTCTAAAGCAGGGGTTTTTAACCTTTTAGGACACACGCCAAACCCCCCCTTCATAAGTTTGGCCAATTTCACTCGCACCAGTGCTTTAATAGATTTTAATACAGTACAATTAAGATTAAGACTCTACCATGTAAACTGATTTTTGATTACCTTTAATCTGACTAATGTCATAACTGTACTAAACAGAAATGGAATTAAGACGTAGAGTATGTTTATATTAGTGGCATTATTAAAGTAAACACCGCAATCAAACTATTACCGTCATGTAGGACTTTTCGCCATATTTTCCAACAAGATCCACACACACATCTGTCAGTAAAGGACTGCAGACACTCACATCACGAAATGCGGAAGTTTTTTTCTTTCCATTCGGTCTGCGGTATCAAATTCCATTAAAACAACACTCTTCCACCAGTCCTTATTCCTTATTTGCGTCCAATACCCCAGTTTGTCACGGGGGCATGAATGAAATGTTCATGAGTTTAAGTGAAACTGCCAAACTGCAGTTAAAGTCACCCAAAATTACATGAAACTCTTACATGAAAGTGCTTCACGTAAACATCTTAATTATATATTTGTCTATTAAGCCAATTAACTAGATTACAGATGTCCATGTAAGCGTAGTCAATAGTGTCTTCAAAGTAAGTGAAAGATCCAGAAGGGCATCCTGCTGATTTGATTCAGAAGGGCACTTTTTTTGTCAGACGGCTCACCGGTTTTACTGTCATTCACCATCATTCATTTTAAAAAGCACCTGCTCCATTTTATTTGTATATATTTTACTCGAACGCATAAACTCTACAGGTGCCTGATAGTTAGATGTGGAGCTAACATTAATCAGATTCACTCTAGTGAACACATAAAAATCGTCATCATAATTTACTTGAGTGCACGCCTCAATGTCTCGCGCCCAGGTTGAAAACCCCTGCTCTAAAGGTACTAATGTCCACCTGTATGGTACAATAGTGTACCTTTTGAAAAGCACCCCACCCCAGTGATAGATTATGTACCTTTATTTCTGAGCGTGTAAAACTCACACATAATTTACACACAGACTGCACAATTTAGCAATTAATCATGACTTATTTTAAAAGTATTTTAAAAAATCCTAAAGGTTTGTGACCTTTAAGATCAATCTAAGTTTGTTTTGAAAATGACATTTATGTTAAATGTAACATTATTGTAGTTTTCAGTTGCACAAAATGAGCTTGAGTTAAGCAAAAATGATTATCATCAAATATTTTGCATAGTTTTTTTTCACTAAAATGCAGTGTACTTTATTTTTTTCTAGTGTTTTATCTCTAATGGATTCATTCTGCATCAGCGGAGACACAGACATCTGCTAATAAGCTAAATTTAGTGACAAGGTTTCAAATATATTTGGCCAGGAACTTTCAGCAATTAGGTTAAGAGCTCACCCTAAAAATACTAATAGAGGTTTAGAAGCAGCACACTTGTTAAAGCAAAAGGAACAAAAGGTCACAGTCGGTTCATGCCCCACTAAATTGCTTTTTAGAATAAAATGTTTGCCCAAAAAATTAATCCTTATGTGGGAAATGCTAATGGAGGTTTTCAATTTGATTGGAGTGACTTGCTATATAAACCATGATCTATATTAGAGACGGCTGAACCCTTCCCATCTGTGGCTCTGCAGAAGCCATTCTCTGGCATTAAGAGCTTGGCCATCCATAAGATAAACCCATCAATCCATTGTGTTTTGGTAAATTAGTACTAAATCGTGATTGGCTCTTCTGTTGTTTGGGATTAAAGGGAGGTTTCCTTTACAATCTCATTTTTTTGTTTAGCCATACTATGAACTCTGAATGCCTGAAAACACTGCGCGCACAGTCCTGAGGGACAACTGACCCAGTAATGAAGGCCTGCAGACCGGAAATGTATAACATCAGCCTGGAGAGGATTGTTACAATGGCTTTTAGTCAGATCCATTGTGATTGGTGAGGCTTTTAAAAAATGATGTGTATGTATATACAGGTTCTTTAGTGTTGATGGTTCATTTAACATTGTTAGAATCTCCTAGTTGCACAAATATCTTTAATAATAAAATATGAATAAATAATTAAAAGTTATTTATATTAATCAGGGTTTCGACAGGTTTCATCAAGTCAAATTTAAGACTTTAAGACCTTTTTAAGACTTTAAGGCTAAACGCTAAAGATTTTTTTTTAAATGGCCCAGTTAAAAACCTTAAAAAACATTAAAAACAAATGTTATTGTAAGAAAGATAATTAAACCATATTTTAAATACTGTTAATAAATAAACGTTTGTTAAAACTTTTATAAAAATAGACTGTTGGTGATTGGATAGGTGTTGGCCCGATTGGGTATAGCTTACATATGACCTGTCTCAATCTGATTTAAGACCTACAACACAATATTTCAGAGAATTTCAGACTTTAAGACCTTGCACACACCTGATTATTAAAATGCTCTAAGCAATAATGGTTCTTTGATGACTGACGTTTCTCTGGGGAACCAAAAGAAACACACATTTATAACCTATATTTGTTTTTTCATTGATGGTTTTGATTCCCAAAAGAACCATTAGGTCATCATTATTTCTTAGTTTGAAGGAGATTTCAATTATCTAAAGATGATTTTGTGAATTAAAATGTTTTATAGATTCAAAAGATTATTTTTTTTAATTAATTGTTTCCAATAAAGCATTATTTTGAAGAGTGAATGGCATTTAATTGGGTAGACCAGTTGTTAGACCTTATGTAGCCAAACCCCTAATATGCATGGTATTTTAAACTTATAGTAACTGATTTATGGTCAATTTTGTCATTGTTTCTGGAGTTTTTGGACAATTGGATAAGTTGTTGTTACAATTATAGGTTAAATTGTGTCAAAAATTCTCTGAAGATGCATTTCTCTCATCTCTCCTACATTTTTGATTAGTCGAATTTTTATCATTTTTTAATATTAGCAATAATCTGTAGTTTGTAAGGCAAATGTACTAGCATTTTGAAATAAAAATTCTTTCAAAGTTAGTTTATCCACCTTTGATTCCAGATTTACACCTATGGACATCATGAATGGGAGAAAATACTTCCTGTTTCAACATATGAAATACTGCAGAAAAATCCAAATTCCACTTTTGCCAATAGAAAGTTAAGACAACAAGACTCACCAGATACCACTGCTGGTTCCACATGGGGTCATCGAAGAGTTTGTCCACTGAACAGTCCTTACATTTGACCCCCAACGGAGCACGTTTGGCCCTCCGTTTTTCATACTGCTGTTCAGCCCAAGACACCTACAGAAGAAGCCACAGGTGGCATTCACAACCATTTAGCACGCTGTAAAAAATCCTGGTTGCCTTAAATTTTTAAGCTGAATCAAATTAACGTTATGAGTCATTAGAATGAATCTTATGTTAAACTGACTTAAAACAGCTTGCTTAACTTATAAAATTAACTTAGTTTAATAAATTACAATGACCTAAAAACATATGCTGTCAGAACTTATTGATTATAATTTTTACAGTGCAAAGATGACAAAAAGTCCAAAACAACCTTTTACCTTTTCATCTGATATTGAGGAACGATTTACTATTTGGAAATGCAATTAAAAACTTGACAACACCAGATAAAAGTCTACCCACTTTGATATTCATTCAGTTTTTTGAGCAAATACACATTACATATCGTATATAGAGTGAAAGCAATGCAAAGGGGTTAATATAAAATCTCATACCCTGTCATCTTCCGACAGACGTTTGGTGATATGATCTGCACTCCTTTTGGTCCTGCTAGGGTGACTGTGCCGCTTGAATAAATAATGGTTTTCCAACGCCCCAATCTGCAGACAAATGAGAGAAAGAGAGAGAGAGAGAATTGACTGAAGAGAAAGGTTCATATTTAGAGCTAAATTAAGCCTGGTCATAATGACGCAGTTCCCATCTGTCTGGTCTAGTCGGCCTGGAGCTACTTCACACACACACACATAGACTTGTACAGCTACCTTTATGGAGACTTCCCATAGACGTAATAATTTTTATACTGTATAAACTCTGTATTTTATCCCCGTATCCCAAAACACAGCACTTAAATGCAGTATTCATCTGTCTGGTCTAGTCAGCCTGGACATAGACTTGTACAGCTCTCTTTATGGAGACTTCCCATAGACGTAATGATTTTTAAACTGTACAAACTCTATATTTTATCCCCATACCCCAAACCTACCCCTAAACACAACCCTCAAAGGTAGTTCCCATCTGTCTGATCTAATTGCCCTGCACATAGACTTATACAGCTATCTTTATGGGAACTTCCCATAGACGTAATAATTTTTATGCTCTACAAAGTGTATATTTTATCCCTATACCCCAAACCTACCCCTAAACACAACCCTCAAAGGAAACAATCTGGATTTTTACATTTTCAGAATAATTTATTCTGTGATTTGAGTCGTTTTTATCTAAAAGGACCAAAATAATGTCCCTACATGGTCAAAATGTACTTATTAATTTTTATTTGGTCCCCACAACGTAAGGGATGGTAAACACACACAATAAACAAAAAGCAGAATTAACAATTGGAAAATTTTACTCAGCATTAGATTTACTTGATTTTATTTTCATGACACAACAGGTGTTTTGTACTGTTTTTGAGTGAAGTACCATGTAAAAAATCTATTAAATATATTTTAGTATTAGTGTTGTTCACTTATTGACTCAGAAATGCTTAGATTTAAGTATTTAAAACGTATTCAAATCAAATAACAAGTATCTTATCTGATAAACACATTCATTCATCTCCCACCAGATGCTTGAGTGTTTAAATGCCCAAACAAACGCTCAACCAAACTCCATATCGAGAATAATCAGGAAAGCAACAGTGTTGTTATGAATAAACCCGTAACACAACCACACACATTTGCAACTGCATGCAACACTGATGCAAAGCAGAGCCAGATGTGGAAGACAGTAGAACAAAAAACCCAGTACCTGTCGGACTAATTGGTATCCGAACTCGTCGGCGATGGATCGTGCGTTTTGGACTCCTCCAGGAATCTCCACCGCCCATTCGTTGAGATACTGCCTGTCCACGGCTGAAGACACGAGCGCACACACCAGAGCAAGAACACTGCACAGCAACATTGGACGACATCTTTCTTCCATTTCAAATCAATTACAACCACTTAAAAAAATGATCTGGATGATCGCGACGAATACAAAACGGCGAAATAAGTTAATAAATAAATACAGAAAATGTATGTAAACACAGGGGGCGAAAAAATATCAGTTCAGCTCCGAAAGCCCTCGCTGGGTTCTCCTGTTAATTCTGATGCAGTGTGAGCGTGTAATTGAACAGCCACCAATGAGAGAGTCGTGCAATGGGGAAGGGATGTTTACACGTCAAATTACGACCGCTCTGACGTCAATTTGTACCTGGGGTAGGACGACGCTCGGGTCCCGGGGGAGTCGGGCGGGGTGAATTGCGCATGGAAGAGGAGGGGAATGTTTCTCTATAAATAGCCGACGACCATTAATGCACTGAGATATCGAGCAAAAAAAGGAAGAGCTTTTGTTTAGAATGATTACACGCACGATTCTGCTCTCATACATCATAGAAATGTCTAATATTTAATATTCTGGATGTATTGTCTACACGGGTTAGGATGTAATTAAAAACAATTAGGTTTTTGTCTGATTCTATTTCAATATCCTAATAGGGACTAGCAGGTGTAGCCTATTTTTGAAGGTAGATTCCTGATAAATAAGAAGGAACGGAAGGTTTGGAAATAGATAAATAGTTGGCGTAACTGTTTGCGTCACGAGGAGGTTTCAGCACCGCATCAGTGGACAGCTCCACTGCACGAGCTGCATATGCAAAAGATGGTCGAGCTACATCTGTATCAAACGTCATAATATGCATCAACACACACACAAACTGGATATATGTTTTCTACTCCTTAAAACGTACCCTTTTAGCTTGGCTTTTTAATATTATTTTAATAGTCTTTTCTACTGCTACATTTTTACATTTCTTCAGTCGTTTCTCTTGACTTATTTCTATGTTTTTATCTTTTTTATTTTACTTTGTCTTATGTACAGCACTTTGGTCAGTCTTGTGACTATTTTTAAATGTGCTGTATAAATAAATGAACTTGAACACGTATAGAATAAACATTTTTTTGTAGCCAAATTAATAATAATCACATTTTTAACATGATATACAGAAGACACCCATTAAAATGTGATTTAGTGTATCAGTTTCATATACAAAACTATTGCCAGGCATATTTAGAATAAGGACCATTTGCTGACATTAAAACACCCTAACAGAAAATAAATATTGTATAAAAAATAAAATATTTTATCAGAAAACATATATACGTGACATACAATATATATGCATATCGTACACTTACACATACACACATTCATAATATCATTACTTAAGATACTTAAAACAATTTCAGCAAAAACCACATGACACAACAGATGTTTTGTGTTGTATTTGAGTGAAGTACCATATGTATAAATTCCACTAAATATTTATTATTATTGTTCAATTGTTGACTCTGAAATGCTTAGATTTAAGTATTATTAATAAAAACGTAATCAGATCAAATAACAATTATCTTATCTGAAAAACACATTCATTCATCTTCCACTAGATGCTTGAGTGTTTAATGACCAACACTGAAAAAAATAAATCTGAGCGTTTGTAAATATTATGTGGTTTAATTTGTGAAATCAACAAAAAATGTTAAGTTCGTAGCTTTACATGAATAAATGTAGTTTAGAATTCATCTGGGTTGTTCAAAACACAACACATTGTGCATTTTTTTATTTACTCAGTTTTTCCGCGTAATCTCAGACAAACATTTTTTGTACTTGTAGACAACATAACATTACCTTGTTTAATTTACAAAATAACTATTCCCCTTCGTCTTTGGCTGAGAAACCCCCAGCATTTGAAAGAAGAAGAACATGCGGACGGTATAGGTAAGAATCAAGTTATTAAAGTTAGTTATAGGTTCATTAACATTTGTTTTACAACAGTTTTGACATTGTACAGAAACAAAGACAGTCGTAAACTGTAAAAAGAACTGTGCTTTATATGGATTTACTAACATAAATGGTAAAGCTGGTGTGTGGCAGTTAGTTGCAGCATGTGCTATTGCAAATGGCGGATTTGTTTTTACTCTAAGTTGACACTAACATTTGCAAATCTGACTATAAAATAATGCATGTTGTGTAAAATAATGTTAGATTGTATTTTTAGAGGAGGATTAGTAGTTAGATTTTTTCAGTTTAACCTCTTTACACAAGAATCTAGCTTCAATGTTTGACCAGACTGTTTATGTTATACGTTGCAGTGACATTAACTTCTTAATTTATGTCAGGAGCCCAAAATAATTAATCATTATTTTATCTTCAATATAATAAAAACGAGTAGGCCTACATAATATTTGCATGCAACTTTGCTTCGATTTATTTTAGCTCACGTAACTGCACTGATGGCATCTGTTAGAACAAAAATGTACATGTTTGGAGAAACACTGATTTATTCTCACATTTCTAAATATTCTGTTAAGATGATGGTTTTTATGTTCTTTAACTTAAATTACATGTAAAGGGCCTTTCAGAGAAGCTCTCTTTGGTCTTAAGCACTAATTTCAAACATTATTTAAAGTCAAGATATTGATAAAAATCATGTTAGTTATTATGCAAGCCAGGCTAGCAAATTGAAGTATAATAATAAAAGTGTCTCAGATGAAAATGCTGAGAAAAATGTTTGTTTTTATTTCACTACATTTTTAGATAACGATTTAAATTCAAATTTACTAGTTAAACTATTTGCTCTGAATTTGGATTTGTGCATTGGTCAGTTAATAATCATTACACACTCTCTCCAACAGGTAATTCCCTTGACAAGTGCACTGGATAATGGTATGTAATGTTTAAGAAATTGGTTTATTGTGTTAACTGTTTAAAAGCTGATTGCAGTTCATTAAATTCACATTTGGACAGGTGGAAGATAAGTTAATGGTGACAATTTTAATGTCATGTTATATATTTGTAGGACAACAGCATTGACTCCCGAAGATAAACTGTTATCAGAGGCTTAATACTCTTCCTTGGTAAAAAGACAGAGTTTATCAAGGGACTACCAGGTAAAGGAACATTTTTTTATTTATTCATGTGAAAATCTTTAACAAAATAAGTGAGATTATACAAAATGCATGTTATTTTTGATTAAGTACTCTTTTGAGTACATTTTTCATACAAGATATTTACATATAGTTCAAAAAACAAAAATCTAACTCAAAAATTTTAAATAGCCCCAACAAAAGTTTACATACATTGGTTTTTAATATGGTTTGTGGTTTCCTGATGATCTACGAGTGTCTTTTCTGCTTTGTGATGGATGGTCATCAGACTTATGTTTGTTCTGAAAGGTTTAAACTCCTCTGAAAAGTTAAATCCTCCATGTCCTGCACATTTTTCAGTTTTTCAGCATCTTCTGCAGATTTTAACCCTTTCCAGTAGTGATCGTTTGATTGTGGGATTGTCTTTCAGTCTTTTCACTCTGAGGATGATCGAGGGACTCAAACAAAGCTATTAAAAAGGTTCAACATTCACTGATGCTCCAGAAGTAAATGCAAGGCATTAAGAGCCGGGCGGTGGTGAAAACTTGTATAATCTAAATAATAAGGTAAATTGCAATTTTCCTTTTAGGAAATATGCAAATATTTTCTGCTTTTTTTTTTTTTTTTTAAGTGAAATATGATATTTCAAAAAGATATTTCAACAAAATAAGAAAAAAATGACATCATCCTGTTTAAAAAGTTTTTTTTAAAAGTCAGTTTAACTGTTCAGAACAAACAAGAGACTCATGAACAACCACTATAAAGTAAGAAAGCCAAGTGTGAGTAAACTTTTGCAGGGGGCTGTTTTAATAATTTAAGCTATGATTTGTTTTGTGGACTATTTAAGTACATTTTACAGTTTAAGTAAAATGTCTTAGCATGCATAGTATATATTAGTTCAATATTTTTGTTCAGAGGGACAGCAAACTATGTGCATTCTTTACATTAGCAAATATAAAATAGATTAATTATTTCTGTTTTGTTTTTTTTGTTTTTTTACAGGTTTAAGATGACTACGATTCCATAACCATTCAAGAGCACCTCAGTTCATTTGTTCCCAACATCTTTGTGGACAACCAATCCAAGGATGAAGGTCACAAGAAAGCTAAGAATAGCCATAGAGAGAGCAAATGTACTTTTTGGACTAGATTCTTGCCCGTACTGTACCTCATGGGCCGCATTTATGCACTGGAACTAAGCTATCCAAACTCAAATACAACTTTGAGGTCTTTCATAAAGCTTCTTCAAGCTTGACGACAAACAGCAACATGTTCCCCAACGTCCTCGATCTCAAGGTCGCTTATTGGCCTAAAAGCCATACAGACATTGTTGATAGTAGTGGGATTTTTGTTGGGTCACTTCAGTAAAATTGTACTGTTCAGATTCTTCAGGTTTACCAAAAGCACTTTTTTGAAATGCCATTTTCACATTTGGACCATATTTGAGGGTTAGTTGAAGGGTTAGTTCACCAAAAAATTATTTTTTTATTTTACTGTTTTCTCTCCCCTAAAGTGGTTTCAACCTTTGTTTCTTTCTTCTGCTGAACACTAAAGAAAATTATGTGAAAGAAAGCTTTATTGTGTTCCACAGTAGGAAAAAACAATATTTGTGTTCAACAGAAGACCTAAGACAAAACGTTGAAACAAGTAAAGGGTTAGAAAATGATGACAGAATTTCTATTTTTGGGTGAACTATCCCTGTGCTTGTGAAGTAGTGATCTTGTGAAGATTTTGTTTTGTTTTGTTTTTTTGCACAGTCTGAATGTAATTTTGATTAGCATTACCAGTTAATATAGTGCATATGTTTAGTAGGATGCATAAAAAAAAGTCAAAAAAAAAAAGTTTAGTTTTCTGTGAAGATTTTTTACTTGCTTGTTTACAATGCGTATGTTACTGTTTTGGTTGCAGTTAAGGATAAGTAAACACAAGCACTATTGTGTAGAAAATAGTCTGAACCATACATATTAAGTCCTTTTTTTCCATATTTTATATGTTTTGACGGAGTAAAAAATTGGTATGTTGAAATGTATATTGAAGAAAAAATAGAAAAAATAAAACCTTTCATTTTTCACATATCCTGTCATTTCTTTACACAATTTGCCTGCTTTATGTAATATTTTGTATGAGTAGTCTACACCTACTTAAAATTTGTAATATAGACAATTTAAAAAAAGATGTTGGTTTCAATACAAAATGTAAGTTTATAACTCGTTAGGTTATGTAGATCCCACACACAAAATAATGGTTAGAGAAATAGAAAAATCAAGTTAAGTTTATGTGAAAATTGTATTCCGACAGATATAAACATTAAGTAAGTTCTACAAGGCCTAGTATTGTTTCATCTACATAATAAAACTATGCAAAAAAATTCATTATTTTTTTTAAGTAAATGAAGCAGAAAATTTTTATCAGTGAAACAAACGCTCAACCAAACTTACTTTTTAAACATGATATACAGAAGACACCCGTTAAAATGTGATTCAGTAGATCACTAGTTTTCATACACACAGATGAATAAGAATCATCTTCTATCATTAAAATACTTCAACAGAGCATATACAGGGTGGGCCATTTTTATGGATGCCCCTTGATAAATTACATAGACAATTGCCTTCAGATGACCCCAAAGATAAAAGTCTAAGGTGGTCAGATCGGGAGACCTTGGGGGCCATTCAACAACCAATCCACTTTTCAGGAAACTATATTCAGGAAACCATTCCCATTTTATTAAGGTGTATAAATGGCCCGTATATTGTATAACAATACAATATTTTAATAGAAAATATAAGTAACAGAAAATATATATGCATATTGTAAACTTACAAATACAAACATTTTTAATATCACAACTTAAGATAGCATTTAGACTGTTTCAAGTAAAACGGTAATATAAAATGATGGTAAATATTGACAAATTCATGACTTAGTCATGATGACAAACAGTAATAAATGGAAAACTAATGTTCTCCAAGTATTAATGAAGTAAAAGTAAATTAGAAATAACTCAGTGACATCATGGAAATAACTCAGTGACATCATGGACATACAATAATTACACCACGACCTCAATAGTTAAGAATGTGGCAAGAAATAATGAATTTGCATTTCACATTTTTGTTTTTTGGATTTTTAATGTGTCTCTTTTAATATTTCTCATAGATAGATAGATAGATAGATAGATAGATAGATAGATAGATAGATAGATAGATAGATAGATAGATAGATAGATAGATAGATAAGCTAACAGAGAGATAGACAGATAGATAGAGTGTAATGTATATAACATATATAGAAATGACTGTAGGTCTGTAATTTATATAGTAGACTATAATTATTTATACTGTAAATATTTTGAAATAATTAATCCATACTAAGTTATTTATTTCAAAAGAGACATTAGAACTGACGCATAGCCTATATACATCCATTTCGATTATGTCCACAGAAAGAATCACGTCCACGGTCCACTGCCCTGCGTGTGTATGAATACCAAGAATATGATGAAGAGGTCAGAGGCCTCATGAATAATCAATTTTTTGTCAGTGTCAAATGGCCCGGACGGAGCTAACTGTCGAAGCTCTGACTATGAACATGAGACGAATGTCGTGCCAAAACAAGTGCTGTTATCAAAGAGAGCCTTTTGTTCAGTGCGCGATTCACGGGCTCATTTGTTTTATGAGGTTTATGCTGTTCGTGCCACTCGAGTGCTCGTTTTCTCTGAATGGACTGCACTCGGTATCTTAGTGCACATTGCATTTAGTTGTCTTTTACAGAGAGTTTACGTAATCTTCCATAAAAATGTACATTCATGGGAACAGTAGGATTTGCACAGTTCATGTACACAGAGCTTAATCTTCAATTGTTTACCTGAAGCACTTCCGTGTGAAGTAGGGTTACCACTTTTAATACAAAAAAATAAGGGACGCATACTGCAGCGGGGGCCACATCCCCAATCACAGGGCCAATAGCATGCCAGTGGTGGTAAATCACAACTTAAAATATGTTTTCAGGAAAGTGTGAACACTTGGACATTAAAATAAACTGTCTTTTATTGAAATCTGTGTAAACAGATCAGATGCAGTCAGTCTTTCTGTTTTACAACTCTGCAGCAGTTATAGCTGATGTTATGTTTAATAGTGTTTTACACCTGTGTTACCTCAGCTGCTGTAACCTAGAGGAGAAAATACTAATGAACCTAATTTTAAAGGGTGGTATTGATAACAGATTTTGGCTAAAATATTTATCATTATTTGCAGTAACACTTATCCAAATATGGAAACAGCACATACATTAACTAGCTACAAACATTAGCTAGTAAAGTAAAAATAGCCTATTTCTAATTAAAAAATATGGAAAGTTGCAATTTACTAGTTTATTTTCTTTACACGGGCATTATGTTGTTTATTAATGTAATAAATGTAATGTTTCATGTCTAATAAATTAATGTTTATGTGCCTGACTTAATCTTAACAAGCAAATCATAATATTACATTGGACCGTGATCCACTTGTATTTACAGAATATTTACAAATTACAATTTGGGACCGTGTGTGAAAACCAGACCAAGAAATTATGATTGTAGCCATTCATTTCACTGTGATTTCAGTTGTTGATATGGTTTAACTCAGTTAATATTAAATACATATATTTTTATTATTTTCACAGACTGTTCTTTATTTCATGTAGAAAACAGTAAATTACAAAAAAAAAAAAAAAAAAAAAAAAAGACTCCAGCTAGATTTTCACAGAGTGGGTCACTGTTATTACCATGTCTGCTTCGGGAGAAGAGCTCTGTCATTGCGGGAATGCTGCTCTCCAGAGGCATGCTGTCGCACGTCCCGCATGAGCCATAGAGAACGCTCTCCGACAAATCGTGCAGTTGGCTTGATAACAATTTCTACCGCTCTGCAGCCAGGTATTTGTTTACTCCCACTCTCTGCGGTACTTTTGCAGCTGCATGCGTTTAAACCCTGAAACTTTAAGACGCGGGGGGTTACCTGGGGAAGCATCTGCCATTAGGCTACTCTCTGTCAAGACTTGACAGACTCTGCTTAAAAGACACGCCTCCTCACTGGACAAAGACCAATCAATCTAACGATGACATCAAGTATTACCCAATCAAAAGTAGGAAATGAGGCATCTTCATACAATGCGTGTGGAATGATTTGCATAAAAAGCTACTTTAAAAAAAAAAAGATAAAATACGGGACAAAACCCGTCCCGTATTGATTCAAAACGGGACGCGCAATTTCATTCTCGAATACGGGACGATTCCGTATTTTAAAGGACGGGTGGCAACCCTAGTGTGAAGTGAAGTGACAGGAAGCTTCAGTCTCCACCCATAGGCTAGCTAGCCAAATAGACGACGTGGATTACTTCCCTTGTAGAAAATTGACGCTGAAAAGTCTAAATAAAACGAATAAATAAAAAATGTCCGCTGTCAGTGTTTGGCGCCAGAATCTGCGTAGTAGCCTTTTGAAGTTCAGGTGTGGTGGTATTATTAAAATCTCGCCCAAACTCCGCCAAAATCAGTTTAAAGCATCAACAGGCTAATGTATTAGGATCACCTGATCATAGGCCTATGTGTATTCATTAGCATGATACAAACTACCCCGAAACTATGAGGAAATGAATTTAAAGTGAAATCGGATCTTTACATTGGCTTAAGTCCAGTGCGGCGTTTATGCATCCAATGTATACTTGTTGAAGTTTCATTTGCATTTCCACTTAACCACTTATTCAGACCCGAATTATGTTGCAACTTCTCAAAGATCTGAAAAATGTAAGGCAACACTTTATTTTGATGGTCCATTTGAGTATTAGTGGACTGTCTGCTTAATATATGTTGATACTGCTCCTTCAACAGACATTTAACTGACTATAACTGAAACTTTGCAAGTACGTCAACTACACTAACCCTAATTCCAACCTAACAGTCTACTTATAATCTAATGAAAAGTAGTTGGCATGTAGGTGCAATGTAACTTAAATTCAACAAATGGACCATCAAAATAAAGTGTGACCAAATGTAAAAGTATATATATATTTGTCTATTTCAAGACATCAGGTCAGAACAGTTCCCGAACATTATACCAACATAAAATAAAAAAATAAAAAATAAATAAAAAACATACATGATTGCTGGTATAATCTTGAATTTTTTTTTTTAAATTCCAAACATTAAGATTGGGGCATTTTTACCTTAATTATGATGTTTTTGAGGTTTAGATTGCACCTTGTTTATGACAAACTTCATCTTCATCTTCCTTATCACTCCACATAATGTCCACATCTGAGAGATTTCCATCTGCTATACGTTCAAGAACTTTAACCTCTGTATATTCTGCATATGAAATTGTTTCCGCAATGAATAAGTACATCAATATAGTTTTTTTTTCATATAAAAAGGTCAATCAGCATTACAGAAGATTTTCTTTCAGTAACAGATTTTGAACCCATTGTCCATCCTAATGGACAGACATATCGTCACCTTGGAATTATAAGGTTCTATCTTCATTCTGAATGATTTTGAGATATTGAGCTTCAAAGTTTTTGCATTCCTTAGCAAACAGTGCGTGCATGTAACATTTGTTTTTTAAATAAAACGTCTTAAAATGTAAATAACTTTTAAAAAAACATCCTATAATGTAAATAAGTTGTCATTTAATAAGAATATGTGAATAACTCAATTTTGACAAAAATGTCTTATAATTCTAAGGTGATGATATTTGAAAAAATCCTGATCTAAAGCTTGCAATGGTTCAAAAGATTTTAAACTTTAATTAGTAAGTGTAATCCCTCTTTTTTATATATGAAATATTGGCAAACATATCAATAAATCTGAATAAAACATTGCAAATGTAGCTTACGTCTGTGTCTGGGGTGAAGTGATGCCATGCTGCTTTTCAGTGTAGTGGATTTTTATTTTTTTCAAATAATAACATTCAGAGCCTTACAGCCATTTGATTGGATGACAATCGGCCACACTCATAGACTGCAGGCTTTAAATTAGATGAAATGCTTTTTTTTTTAATTGTATTTGCTGAACATTTCCAATCAAATGCATAACAAATCTTACAGTAGGATATTCACATTTTAGGAAACAATCTGTTAGCAAAATAAGAAAAAGAAAGAAAAAAGGAGAGAAAAAAAAACAAATAAAGAACAAGAGCATACATAACCATTACTATAGAGACGAGGAGTTTAGCTTTTGGAGTATATTCACAGATCTGATTGCTTTACGACTTGAAAGTCTTTTAAGAGTTTCAAAATATATTTTTTTAATTAGCCTTGAAATGGAAGATGTTAGGCTTCCTCTCTGACCATTTACACTTGTGTATATGAAACTTGCCTAATAATATCAAAAGATTTAACATAAACAGGAGATTCTTATCTATATCTTTTTGATCTACATAAAATAGGACATCTCTTTTCTTTATATTAATTCTATGACCACTCAGTATATTAAATAGACATTCAACATCAAACCAGAAATATTTAACATGCATACAATCAAAAAACAAATGCATAAAAGTCAATTAGATGAAATGCTCAGGAACCACAAATACCAGGAACCCAGCACTGGGAAACATCCATACATACTCATTCACACACATACACTATGGGCAATTTAGCTTACCCAGTTCACCTATAGCGCATTCTTTGGACTGTGGGGGTAACCGGATTACCAGGAGGAAACCATGCAAACTCCACACAGAAATGCCAACTGACCCAGTCAAGGCTCGAACCAGTGACCTTCTTGCTGTGAGGCGATCATGCTACCCACTGCACCACCATGACACCCATAAAATGTAATGAATGTGCCCAAATAACATTATTTACACATTATTATTTATACATTAACAAGTTAAATCATGGTCAATTTTCAAAGCATAGTTTGTTTTATGTTGGGTTGGATTTATAGATATCATTATTTCAAAATGTCATTCAACTAAAATGAGCAGTAACAACTTTATTTGTTTTATTGACAATTATTTGTGCCTTAAACCTTTTGGTTTTGGCAAATAAGTCTGTTGTGAAATGTTAGTATATTATTCAACTTTAGTTGCTTTATATGTTCGTGTTATAGGCCTGTCATGAATAATAAGTCTGTAACAGAAAATAAAATAGAAAAAATCCTTATTGCTTTTCAAACTAATAAATATGTGGCATCTCATAATAATAAACACTTACCTGGCTATTTTAGTTATTGTCAAATGGTTTTGGGGTTTCGTTTTTCAGTTTGCTAAGCTGTAGGCCATGGGTTTGATTTTACAGCTATAACCCTAATAACCATATGATTAAACAATTTTAAATTATATCCCGTTTTTACTATAGGCGCTTGAGATTGTGTGTGTTCTTGTAATGTCATTCTGCAGCCAAGAAACTGTCATTGAGATGAATGGGAATGCTAGAAGATGGCCAAACATTGCATGTAAATAAATCAGCTGGTACGTTCTCCGGCCTATCAGATTGTCTGTTGAGCAAACAGTCCATTTGCTGTAGCAGCTGTAGTCATCCATGTCCACCTAGCAACACCTGTTTGCATTAAGCACAGAACAAGTTAGACTTTGAACCAGGAAAAGCAGCAAGATTTAGTCACAATGCATGTTTTATATTATTAACCTCTTAAAGACCAAGGTGTTTTTTTTACATGCATTTTTTATTTCTCTTTGCTATTTGGGCTTATTGGAACCTAATTAGAATAAAAATCTAAGTATCATCTTTTGATATAATGTACTTTTAGAGAAAAATGATGTCCATATATGTAGACTTGTGGTCTGAATTTCCATAAAACACTTTTTCCTGAATTTTCTTTTATTCATATATAACATAGAGTTTTTTTTTTTAACTTGCTTTGACTATCAGAGAGTAAAAACAATATTTTTTCCCATTTTGGACAGTTAAAAATAGGGTTTGGGACATTTCATATGCTGCAAAACAGTTGCAGGATGACACTGTATGTCTGTAACAAAATATAAAACATTCAAAGTATTTTAAAAAGCCACTTAAGAGCTAAAAATGTGCTGTCCACGTATGTGGACACTTGGGCCCTAGGAGGTTAAAGTGCCCTATTTATCCTTCATGCAGTATGTTATATAGCTTTTTGTGAAAGCAAAATGTCTCAAGGATCAAAGAAAGATTTTGAATGATTTTAAATTGTAAAAATTAGTCATTAGTAATTCCTGCACAAACTTACATAGGTTTTAACCTAACGGCAAAGTGAGGGCCATATGGTCCTCATTGATTGCTTGCAAGTTATGTCTACTAAGACCCTCATGCCCTGTGTTTTTTTGCTGAAGTCTGTAAAAGTTTAAAGTCCACATGAACTTGGGAGTCCTCAGTATGTTGATGTTCTTCCAACTGAAATGGAATATTGAGTAGGGGGCGGAGCTTTTTTGTACATCATTCCCTTGTAGCCAACTAACGGTCAAAGGAGCGTGGTTAAGAATGTTGTGGTTGAAGCCATCAAACTGGCATTAACAGAGAAGGACCGCCCCTCCGGATGCAAAATAAATTAATACATTAATAAAAATACCACAAAAATTTCACATGGACTTAAATAATGTATTGTCAACATGTTGAGCAAATGCTCTTCTGTGCTGCGAAAGCAAATCCACTATTTATATGGCAAAACCAACATTGTTTTTGTTTGTATCACTGTGCCAGAGCCATAGAGAGAGAGAGAGAGAGAGAGAGAGAGAGAGAGAGAGAGAGAGAGAGAGAGAGTTGCGACAATTCCATTGACTCCAATCGAACATTGGTTGCAACATATTCTCATTCTGAAAATGTAGCCCTACATTTCTGGAGATGGCAATTATGTAGCCAGTAGTACGTATGGCTGCATTTCATCTTTCAATCAAACGCTACGGGGCGGTATGATGCCATTCCTTTTCTCGCTTACAAGCTATCTGCTTACCTCCGTATGAATGGCTTTTACAGTTTCCAGTTTGTCCGGTAGCTTGACATATGTCGGCGGACTTGATATGTAGAGCATAGTTGACTGTGACGACGGGGTTCGAGTCCGGTGAAGTACAGTTCCAGAAAGCAGGTAAGACAAAAACAGAAGCCAAAGAATAAAATAAACAAGTAAATAACAAGGTGAGAATGTGGCAAAACCTGAAAACGTGGTAAAACTCATGCTACTGCATGGGCTTTTGTTTTTCCGGATTGCTTTTGAAAACACTGTCGTTGGGTTTGGGGAAGTAGGTAGGCGCTGTTTAATTGGTGCTTTTTAAAACACTATTGGTTGAGTTTAGGGAAGGGGGAGGGTCGGTCAGTCGATCGGTTAGTCTTTCATTCATATACACATAGACCATTTAGCTTACTCAACTATACTACATGTCTTGTAGGGGAAACCGGAGCACCCGGAGAACATGCAAACTCCACACAGAAATGCCAACTGACCCAGCCGAGGCTTGAACCAGCAACCTTCTTGCTGTGAGGCGATCATGCTACCCACTGCGCCACCCTGATTTAACGTTATTTAACATTATTTGAATTAACTGCAAAACACTTCCTGGATTAATTTGAGTCTACATGAATGACAATTGAACATTGAACAATTGAACGTTTTGTACTTCCATTGTCGACTCTTTCTCTCACTTTGGCTCTGGACTGTGCTAAAGAAGCCTCCTGAACTGAAATTTAGATATGGTAATGAGTGATTTGTTTTCAACCAATCACAACAGACTGAGACGTCTGACCAATCAGAGCAGAGCAGGCTTGTAAAGAGAATGGACCATTGAAACTAACTGCTTTAGACATGAAAAGCTGATGCAGCATTGTGCATTATGAGAATATCAAAGTGTTTTTTGACTTTGACTATGGATGGGTGTGTCTAAAACAAAATTAGGACCTAAACAAGAGCTCTTAAAAAATGGGTTGGATAGTTAAACAAAAAAAAACCTTCCTAAAACTACCACCTGTCTTAACTGTATCAACTTTGGTGCTTAAAGCAAAGACTTTGGGATAGTTCACCCAAAAAATGTATTTAATCATTCTCAAGTGGTTCCAAACCTTTATGAGTTTCTTTCTTCTGTTGAACATAAAAGAAGATATTTTTTAAACAAGCTGAACATATGTAAGCATTGACTTCCATAGTAGGAAAAACAAATATGTGTAAGTCAATGGTTACAGGTAAAAATATGCTCTTTTGTGTTCAACAGAAGAAAGAAAGGTTTGAAACAAGTAAAGAGTATGACAGAATTTTCATTTTTTGAGTGAACTATCCCTTTAAACTCAAGGATTTCTTCAGCATCATTACTCAGTCATGCAAAATGCTCATTTTTAATGCTCCGTATAGTTAAAAAGGCTTGACTGATCAAACATGTACACGCATAAACACTTAAATGCACACAAACACGTCAAATGTGGAAAAACCGGATCAGCCAATTGGGATAATCTTTCACATCTGATTACCGCCATCGCATCTGAGCTGTCACCGTAACAGCTGGGAGTTGTCATTAAGAGACGTGGTAACATGTAATGGTGTATGAACAATAAGCAGAGTGGGCTAAAACCACGGCCTGTGGAGGGGGATGGTTTAAGACAGCAGGAAATGAAAGGTCTGATGGCGAAGTGGACACTCTGAATCAGGCCAGAAGACGTCATGGAGGACGTGATGGCAGTGTAAACAGTGTGTAAGAGTGTTTATTCTGCTGCGGATGTAAGTAAGTGTAATATTAATTGGCATCTGGAATAAAAGAGCAATGGATTTTGTTCTCCACCTGACCTATCGGTAATCATTTGTTGACAGTAAGGGTTTAAGTCAATCTGACTTTTTATGCAACTTATATATAAATTAAGTCTCAGGAGTCCTTAAAATGTATTTGTGAATTTCAGCTATAAATACTTAATGGATCATTTATTACACCATGCTGCAGATGCCCGTTTGAGAGTAGAAGCAAAAATGTGCTGTTTTTATTTGAGTCTCTTTAAATGCAAATGAGCTACTGCATGCTCTCCGCCCCTTTTCTAAACGAAGGTGGAACCTTTACAGCTCTTATCTCGAATATTCAGCCAAAGCAGAACATCTCTTTACATAAAACACATTATGCATCCCAGGCACTCAATGACAAAGATTTTAAAAAGCCTTTATTAACACATAGTTTAGATAATTACAAATAATATATTTATAATAAATAAATAATAATTTAAACCACTGCACATAGACACATTATGGCTAACAACCATTCATCGGGGTGTGGGACGTGAACACAATGACAGGCAGTTTATAGCATGGTCTTCTATAAAGACAGAAGAGGAAAATAAATACAGTTGAAGTCGGAATTATTAAACCCCCTGAATTATTATCCCCCTGTTAATTTTTTCCCCAATTTCTGTTTAACTGATTTATTTTATCTTTGTCATGATGACAGTAAATAATATTTGACTAGATATTTTTCAAGACACTTCTATACAGCTCAAAGTGACATTTAAAGGCTTAACTATGTTAACTAGGTTAACTAGGCAGGTTAGGGTAATTAGGCAAGTTATTCTATAATGATGGTTTGTTCTGTAGACTATCAGAAAAAAAATATGACTTAAAAGGGCTAATAATTTTGACCTTAAAATGTAAAAAAAATTTAAAACCAAAAATAAAACAAATAAGACTTTCTCCAGAAGAAAAAACATTATCAGACATACTGCGAAAGTGTCCTTGCTCTGTAAAACATAATTTGGAAAATATAAAAAAAAATAATAAAAAAAATAAAGGGGGGCTAATAATTCTGACTTTAACTGTAAAAAATAACTAAAATTAAAATAAATGAATAATACAAATGTAAAAGACAAGTAAATAAATATGCTCAAATGCAACGTTCACATGCTAAGCAGGTGTTGTGCTAATTCATGCTAGAAAAATGTTAGAAACATGCTGACAAGCTAATTATTGCATGACAAAGTGGGCTTGTGAGTGGGCATGACAAACCACCTGTGGAAACACTCTTCTCTCTGTATGCACCAGACACTACAGTATACTTAAACTCCTTACTTTGTGTGTATTG
The DNA here is from genome assembly GCA_903798195.1 of Danio kyathit. Taxonomy (NCBI): domain Eukaryota; kingdom Metazoa; phylum Chordata; class Actinopteri; order Cypriniformes; family Danionidae; genus Danio; species Danio kyathit. Next base: position 18,045,935 of record LR812539.1, on the reverse strand, counting down.
CTCTTTTTGTTGAATTGCTGAATGTCTCCTCAGTTGTAAGTCGCTCTGGACAAAACCATCTACAAAATGTAAATGCAACATGCAATCAAGAAGTTAACTCAAGCCATCGACAAAGTCTGTCATCAAACTTTACTCATATAGTTTAATGTCAGCTGCTATTGCAAATTTATCATTCAGTTCTTACATAACATAATAAAATAAAACTAAAATGAAATAAATGTATAAAAACTTCACTACCTGACAAAAGTTTTAGGAACAACAAATAATAACTTGACTTCTAGTTGATCATTTGGTATCAAAAGTGGCTTATATGAAAGGCAAAGGCCTCTAGATTATGTTTATTTTACCAAAATAAAATATGATCATGCCTTGATTTTTAATTATTTAATTAGGACAATAAGGTCTGACTTTGCTTAGACAAAAGTCTTGTCACTTAACAGAAATAATGTACAGTATAGAATATAAAGTCATGATGCAGTGGAAAAAGAATTAATATTGTGTATAACTCTCATGAGCTTGGAGGACTGCAGCCATACATCTCTGCAATGACTCAAATAACTTATTAATAAAGTCATCTGGAATGGCAAAGAAAGCATTCTTGCAGGACTCCCAGAGCTCATCAAGATTCTATGGATTCATCTTCAATGCCTCCTCCATCTTAATCCCATACATGCTTAATAATGTTCATGTCCGGTGACTGGACTGGCCAATCCTGGAGCACCTTGACCTTCTTTGCTTTCAGGAACTTTAATGTGGAGGTTGAGGTATGAGAAGTAGCGCTATCCTGCTGAAGAATTTGCCCTCTCCTGTGGTTTGTTATAATGAGCAGCACAAATGTCTTGATACCTCTGGCTGTTGATGTTGTCATCCACTCTGCAGATCTCTCACACGTCCCCATACTGAATGTAACCCCAAACCATGATTTTTCCTTCACCAAACTTGCCTGATTTCTGTGAGAATCTTGGGTGCATGCGGGTTCCAGTAAGTCTTCTGCAGTATTTGTGATGATTGGATGCAGCTCAACAGAGGATTCATCGGAAAAATCTACCTTTTGCCACTTTTCCAAATGATCAACTAGAAGTCAAGTGATTATTTGTTGCTCTTACAACTGGGATTGACGACAAGACTTTTGTCAGGTAGTGTACAGACTAACTTAATAACATAATAATAAACAAATAAAATTGAGCAATATTTAAAATAAAATAACAAAAAGACATTTGAAGTATCTCATTAATTATACTTAAAATGCTGTGCCCCCTATTACAAAATCCCAATGTGGCATTTCACTCAGCCAGGATCACTCACATTGTCCTCAACAACGATTATTTTGTAAGGCTGAAACACTGATGCAACCACCGACCATATGAAACGGCTCATAAACTTGCAGTCGTGTGAGTCAGTGCTGCTCTGACTCAGATCAGGTACTCTAATCTTGGATTTCTCTTCTCCTTCACATGCATGCGCGCAGTTTTTTTTCCTTATCGCCTGCTCTTGTCCTCAAACTGTGTCGTTAGTCAAGGATGTGGAGTTGTCATGGAAACCTTTCTCTCCGTCGCTATCTCTTTTCCTCCATCTTGCTGTCAGCGCTCGGTGTCATATCAGTGACACCAATACTGCGGGAAATTCATCTGATCATAAAACAGCAAGCAACAGTGACCAGCACATTTATTGCACAGCATGGATATCAGCTCTGCATAAAACATAAAGGAGAAACATTCCGCCTCCCCTATATGGACACTTTATGGTCTGCACAGAAGTGTACTAGTGTGTTGCCATAAATAGCAGTGAATAAATATCCAGTGTTTTGTGAGATTCACCCATTGTTGGCATATCTTTAAAAGTCTGGCAATGCCTGTGCTGGTTATTAGGTTTGCGTTTAGTAGACTGGGAGTTTCTACAGATAGTTGGGAGCTCTCAAAGGTAGATCTGCTCGTTTCCATAGACAATAATGACTAAAGGAGCCAATTAAAAAGATGTCTGTGTGCAAAGAAAGCGTATGAGGAAGCTAATAGAGAAATAGAGCCATTAAAAAAAAATGTTGTGTTGGGACAACATAAAGGAAATAAGTTATTATTTAGTTAAGTTATTAGCAAACGTTTTAGTTTTTACAAATTTAGGTGGATTGAACATAAAACAATTAAGTTGTCCTGAAAAAAACTCAAGAATTGTGTAGTATCAGCTCATAATAAATAAGTAGTTTGATCAAACAGCGAACTTATTTTTTTTAGTGTAATAAAATATTAAAAACACAAATTAAATAGCTTTTTAAATCCAATATTTTCTATTTAAATAAACAAACATTAATTTGTTAGGGTACAAATGTCGAAAAATGTATCAAAAAATGCTAATAAGCAAGAGTAAAACTTAAAATACTCTGAACATTATAAGCTTATGATGCTGTCACTGAATTGAGGCTCACAGAGAATGAGGAGAATGAAGAACAAAAGATGGTTCTTCTACTGATGAAAAAAATGCTTCACCTTCACTTTTAAGGGTGTACTGAGAAATTTTCTATAACTGAGTCTAAAAAATAATTTGGAAAATATTTATTTTTTTACTGACTTATTATTAAACATTTTTGTATTTAATCAGGGACGGGTTTATATTTATTTTTAACAAATAATTTCTTTTGCGAAATTTATTTGAAGTTTATCCAATTTGATTTTGTAATTTTTGTAATTATTTAAATATATTTATTCAAATGATAGTTTAGGACAGGGATCACCAAACTTGTTCCTGGAGGGCCGGTGTCCAGCAGATTTTAGCTCCAACCCTAATCAAACACACCTGAACAAGCTAATTAAGGTCTTACTAGGTATACTTGACTAGGAATACTTGAAACACCCAGGCAGGTGGTAGGCAGCTAGCTCTCTGCAACTCTCACATGGTCGCCCACTGAAGCTAAGCAGGGCTGCGCCCGGTCAGTACCTGGATGGGAGACCACATGGGAAAACTAGGTTGCTGCCGGAAGTGGTGTTAGTGAGGCCAGCAGGGGCGCCCAACCTGTGGTCTGTGTGGGTCCTAATGCCTCAGTATAGTGACGGGGTCTCTATACTGCTCAGTGAGCGCAGTCTCTCTGTGGTCATTAAAAATCCCAGGATGTCCTTCGAAAAAGAGTAGGGGTTTAACCCTGGCATCCTGGCCAAATCTGCCTAACCTAACCTTAACACAATCAATCTCCTCTCCACCAATCAGCTGGTGTGTGGTGTGTGGTCTGGCGCAAAATGGCTGCCGTCGCGTCATCCAGGTGGATGCTGCACACTGGTGATGGATGAGGAGAGATGTGTAAATGTGTAAAGCGCTTTGAGTGCCCAGAAAAGGGCTATATAAATGTCAGGAATTATTATGTAAGGCAAGTTGGAGCTAAACCCTGCAGGGACACCGGTTTAGGGCATCACAGTGGCGCAGTGGGTGGCACGATTGCCTCACAGCAAGAAAGTTGCTGGTTCAACCCCCGGTTGGGATTTCTGTGTGGAGTTTGTGTGTTCTTCCCGTGATCACGTGGGCTTCCTCCAGGTGCTCCAGTTTCCCCCACAAGTTCAAATGCGACATGTGAATTGGGTAAGCTGAATTTTCTGTAGTGTATGTGTTTGAATGAGTGTGTATGGGTGTTTCCCATTGTTGGGCTGCGGCTGGAAGGGCATCGGTTGCGTAAAACATATGCTGGATAAGTTGGCGGTTCATTCCGCTGTCGCGACCACTGATTAATAAAGGGACTAAGCCGAAAAGAAAATGAATGAATGTTGCTGGTTCGAGCCTCGGCTGGGTCAGTTGGCATTTCTGTGTGTTTGGATGTTCTCCCCGTGTTGCGTGGGTTTCCTCCAGGTGCTCCGGTTTCCCCTACAGTCCAAAGACATGCGCTATAGGTGAATTGAGCAAGCTAAATTGGCCGTAGTGTGTGTGAATGAGATTGTATGGGTGTTTCCCATGAGATGGGTTGCGGCTGGAAGGGCATCCACTGCGTAAAAACATATGCTGGATAAGTTGGCGGTTCATTCCACTGTGGCGACCCCTGATTAATAAAGGGACTAAGCCGAACAGAAAACTAATGAATGAATGAATTATTTATTGTTTGTTTATTTAGTTCCTTTATACTAATTAATGTGTGTTAATACACTACTGTTAAAAAAACAGGGTTCTACATAATTCATTCATGTTGTCCCAATACAAATCACTTAAGTTAACTTAACAAATTTAAGTTTGGATTGAACATAAAACAATTAAGTTGTCCCAAAAAATCTCAAGAATTGTGTTATTTCAGCTCATTTTAAACAAGTAGTTTGAACAAGCAGGGATAATAGCTTATTTGAGTGCACTGTAAAAAATTTTGGGCTCTACACAAGCGATTTGTGTTGGGACAACAAGAAGGAATTAAGTTAAGTGGATTGAACATAAAACAATTAAGTTGTCCCATAAAAACTCAAGAGTTGAGTTGTTTCCAACGCAATCTCACGGCAACTTTTGATTTAGTGGCTAATTCGTTTGAATTTGTACAATCTAATTCGTACAAATTAGTACGATTTGCTCATCACCCAATGATGGTTGGGGTTAGGGGTGGGTTAGGTGCCATGCCTCCTTTTTACAATCGTACATTTTTCTACGACTGAACTGAATTAGCCACTAAACTGATGAAAACGTAAAATACTTACGTTTCCTTGAAGATCAGGCTGGTTGTTTCAGCTTATTTTAAATAAGTAGTTTGAACAAGCAGCAAACATGTGTGAGTGTGTATATTGTGATATAATGTTTTGATCATTTATTTTAATCTTATTATTTATTTAGACATTGCTAAAACAAAATTAACCTTTGGCAACATTTTTGCAACCTATATTTTTTTAGATAATAGGTATAGTTATTATTACATTTAAGATATTTGTATCGAAAAACTCTAATAAGCACAAGCAAAACTGAACATATTCTGAATATTATAAGCCATTTTATGCTGTCATTGAATTGAAGAGAGGCTCACAGGAGAAAGAGGAGAATGCCGCATTCTTTTAAAGAACAAAGAACCAAAAATGGTTCCTCTATGACATCACTGACAGAAAAAAACATTTCACCTTCACTTTTAAGGGTGCACCAAAAAATTCTCATTTCCTCTCAGAAAGAAATCATGCTTTGGACTATAGTTCCTCTTATCTGCTGTGCTGACAGAATGACAGAAGGTCACCTGAACATCTGAGATATCTCTATAGCTCACACCATCACACAGCTCCGTTAACCCAAAGGCTAATTGCACCCGCAGCCGAAAACAGGGACATCGGTGAGCCCGTCTCGTCTCTCAACGTCATTCATGACCTTTCAAAACAAGGAGAGATAAAGTGACACTCTTCCCATGATGAGCATGACAGAGACAAAGTGGGAAAAATATATTTATGTGCACATTTTAGCTATTGCTGTAGCTTTGCTGGAATTTACCTGAAAGTCAATCTGCCTTTTATAAACACAACACATTGGATACCTTTAATCTGACTTTTAACTTGTAATTATTTCTTTTGACATTATATTTATGTGACAGAGACTCCATCAAATGGATAAAACAAATGGTAAAGTCTCATGAGTGAATGGTTCCTTTCTGAAACTGTAACTTAAAGGGATAGTTCACCCAAAAATGAAAATTCTGTCATCGTTCACTCAACTTTTACTTGTTTCAAACCTTTATGAGATCCTTTCTTCTGTTAAACACAAAAGAAGATATTTTGAAAAATGCTGAAAACCTGTAACCATTGACTTCCGTAGTATTTGTTTTTCCTACTATGGAAGTTAATGGTGGTTTGCAGCTTTCTTCAGAATATCTTGTTTTGTGTTCAACAGAATAAAGAAACTTATGAAGGTTTGGATTCCTGGAGAGTAAATAGTGAGTACATATTCATTGTTGACCCTGACAACCATAGTTTCTGCTGTCACTAAAATACAAGCAGATGAAACAGATTCCCAACAAATTTCTATTATTATAAAGTTATTATAATTTCACTTTTTTATATTTTAGCATACAAGCATAAATTCCACACACATGCACATTTATAAATAAGTGTGGAAGAAATTAGGAAATTTCTTTTTAACTGAATAAATATATGTGACTATATATTTGAATACACAGTATATGCATGGATTAATCATTCACAGTAAATACTGCAACAATATCAATTATCAATATTATTTCAATATATTAATTCACTCATTCATTTTCTTTTCGGCTTAGTCCCTTTTATTAATCTGGGGTCGCCACAGCGGAAAGAACCGACAACTTATCCAGCATATGTTTTACACAGCGGATGCCCTTCCAGCTGCAACCCATCACTGGGAAACACCCATACACACTCATTCACTATGGACAATTTAGCTTACCCAATTCACCTATACTTTGTGATGGTTATACTTTGGACTTGTGGGGGAAACCGGAGCACCCGGAGGAAACCCACACGAACACGAGAAGAACATGCAAACTCCACACAGAAATGCCAACTGACCCAGCCGAGGCTCGAACCAGCGACCTTCTTACTGTGAGGCGAACATGCTACCCACTGCGCCACCATGATGCCAGTGATGCAGAAGCAGTTTTTGTATAAAATATTACAAAAGATTTAATGTTTTAGACTTGTTTATAGTCATTTTTAAACAACCCAATACTGATGTTGTAACTTCATAAGCTTTAAGAAAGCAATATGTAACCCACAGGTCCTACTGCACCCAACCCGGTCTGAGCTGGGATCGAACTGGCGATTTTCTCGCATGGGAGTCGGTTGCTCTATCAAGGAGGTTAAAACCATGGCCCCTAGCATCTGTCGCTAGAGCACCTTTTGAGGTAAGACGAATGAGATTTACCTTCATAGCACAGCTGGCCTCCGTTACACTCACCCCCTTAAACCTCACTCCCATCCTGGACGAGCCCCCACATGTAACCCACTGATCCTACTGCACCCAACCCGTTCTGAGCTGGGATCGAACCGGCAGTTCTTTGCATGGGAGTCGGTTGCTCTAACAAGGAGGCTAAGGACCATGGCCTCTAGCGTCAGACTAGCTGCCTCCGTTACAAATATATGGTGGAATAACCTTGATTTTCAATCACAGCACATGAAAGCATTTCCTTATCCGACTAACTATCATTTTCTTAAGAAAAAAGAAAAGATAAGATTTGAGAAGACATTCTGGATTTAATGTTGTTGTTTTTTTTTCTGCTGAAGAGAAAAGAAAATGTATTTTAAAAGTTGGAAACCAATCTGTCATCAACTTCCACAGTAGGCTATTTTATTTCCTATTACATATGTCAATGGCTACCAGTTTCCAACATTCTTCAAAATATCTTCTTTTGTGTTGAACAGAAAATTTTAACTTAAGAATTTTGACTTTGTAAGTGATGTAAATGTGTCTGATAAAGAAATGCCCAAAAAGATGAAACACTTGCCCATTTAATTGTTTTTTTAGTAAATCAATAAAACCAGCCACAGGCGTGGACACACAACAAACCGCTGATTTCATGAACTAGAGGTCAATAGATGCTAAAGCGGTGCCTTGAGAACTGAATGAATTGAAGCTTTTTATAAACCATTGTGTCCTTTCTGTCTTATCAGAGGTGGAGAACCTTCATCCACACACACACACACACAGATAAAGACAAACACTCATCCAAATGGCAAAGCGTTGGCCGCTATTGCCTTTTGTGTGTCTAAATGTTATCGGTGTCACACGGCGTCTGTAATTATCGAGCGTTCAGAGATGCAAACATGAGGGCTTCATGGGCGCTTACTTTAATGCAGATCTCGGTATTGTGGATGGGCTTCACTACTTGAGGCTTTTCTGTGTGGAATGAGTCACTAACGCTGCCTTCCTGGCTGATTACATTATAGACTGCTGGGAAATGAAAACCAATAGAGGGAGGATGTAAATAAAAAAGGTGGCAGAAGTGGCCATTATTTTATGACGACACAGCCTGCCTCATGCAGTCATTCATTTTCTTTTCGGCTTAGTCCCTTTATTAATCTGGGGTAGCCACAGCGGAATGAACCGCCAACTTATCCAGCACATGCTTTACTCATACACATACACTACGGTCAATTTTAGCATACCCAATTCATCTAGCACATGTCTTTGGACTTGTGGGGGAAACCGGAGCACCTGGAAGAAACCCACGCGAACACCGGGAGAACATGCAAACTCCACACAGAAATGCCAACTGACCAAGCCGAGGCTCGAACTAGCAACCTTCTTGCTGTGAGGAGAGCGTGCTACCCACTGCGCCACTGCGTCGCCCCTGCTTCATTCAGACAACGCTAAATCGTTTGACAGATGGTTTAATGTTCTCCTTGTAGAAATGATCTCTACAGAAAGAAAAAAAATTTATGTAGTTATTATTTATAATAATATTTTCTTAAACCATAATGTCTGAATTAGGTATACATATAAAAAGGCTGTATGAATTTAGTGATTTTTTATTTATATATTTCTGTATTAGTATTTATTATTATTTAGTTTTTTATTCAATTAATGAAAGTATAAAAAGTAAATTGAAAGCGAATTTCTTTATGACAATAACTTGCAAAATATATATTTAAAAAACTAATCCGCATGGAAAGTGTGCCACCTGCTGGAATTGCATGGTAAAGCGTTCATTTTGTGGCATAAATTTGGAATTAACATTCAATTTATTTCAAGTTTATTTGTGTGGCGTTTTTCACAATATATATTCTTCCAAATCAGTTTTACAAAAAGGTGCACATTATTACTACATTACAGTCCAAATTAAAAAAGTTAAGAAGTTATGTATAGGTTAGACATTATATAAACAGCATGATACAGAATATATTGTCCTTCCAAAAAGGTGATGTCTATGTGTATAATATAAGTTCAATGAAGTGTATTGAATTGAATATTATAGATGCCATGGATTCCTAAATAATATGGTCTTCCTAGAGCATTAGGCCCAGCCTAAAATTTAAAAGGCATCTATAGCTTGTATTCATACATACAAACCCATTTTATTGTGTGAAACGAATATCAGTCTAATATATTATTTGGAAAATAATATCCCCCATTTAGTTTTACAGTATTTATTAGTAAAGAGTGTTATTATTATTCATTCATTCATTCATTTTCTTTTCGGCTTAGTCCCTTTATTAATCTGGGGTCGTCACAGTGCAATGAACCGCCAACTTATCCAGCATATGTTTTACGCAGCGGATGCCTTTCCAGCTGCAACCCATCACTGATAACAACACCCATACACTCTCATTCACACACACTCATACACTATGGCCATTTTAGCCTACCCAATTCACCTATACCGCACGTCTTTGGACTTGTGGGGGAAACCGAAGCACCAGGAGGAAACCCACGCAAACACAGGAAGAACATGCAAACTCCACACAGAAATGCCAACTGACAAAGCCGAGGCTCAAACCAGCAACTTTCTTGTTGTGAGGTGATAGTGCTACCCACTGCGCCACCGTGACGCTCCCAACACAGAAATGTATTTATTTATTTACTTATTATAAATATTTCAGCATTTTATCAGGAATAATTTTTTATTTATTTTTATAAAATATGGGATCATTTATTTGACAGTTATTTAATTATTTTATACTTTTAATATCATTTATATTTTATATGGTATACATTTAATCAAATGATTATAAAATATTATATTATTAAATATTATATTTTGTATAATTTTATCATTTATTTGACATTTATTTAATGATATTTTTATATTTTTTAAATAAACTTAATTAAACGATTATTTAATTTTTCTGTTTCCCTGATGCAAATTAATGTGCTTCATTATTTATTTGATATAATGTTTTCATTGTTTATTTTAATCCTATTTTCTATTTCGGCATTACTGAAACTGAAAAATGATCTAGTGACGAATTCTTGCAACCGACTTTTCAGATTATGGGTATATTTAGTAGTAAATTTTTGATAAAACAGCTGTCAATAAAATAAAACAGGACATATAAAACTCAAATTAAAATTCCTAGGATTTCACATTATAGTAAGTAGAACCATGGTCATTAAAGTAAAAATAATCTGTAATCTGACAGCAGTAGTTTCGATGTAAATGATGGAACTACAAAAATATGATACATGCAAAAACTATAAATGGAATTTTTTATTTATGTCAATTACTTAACATAACAAACAAATAATTAATAAAAATAAGAAGAGATATTGATTCCTGTTATCTTGAGTGTTAATAAGTGTCACCACAATGTTTATCGGCAGACAGATGTGGGAATGGCCCAATTTTGTTCTAAACGAATAGAATAGAATAGAATAGAATAGAATAGAAAAGAGCAATTAAAATGATAATGTCCACATCATTCAAATCCTGCCAATGAATGTTGAAAACATTTACAGCCCATCAGAATTCATCCTGCTTTGAAGCATTTAAAATGCCAGACAACAAAAATGCATATACAGTTGCAATCAGAATTATTAAACCCCATAGAATTTTTTTTCTTTTTTAAATATTTCCCAAATGATGTTTAACAGAGCAAGGAAATTTTCACAGTATGTCTGATAATGTTTTTCTTCTGAAGAATGTCTTATTTGTTTTATTTCAGCTAGAATAGAAGCAGTTTTTAATTTTTTTAAAAGGCATTTTAAGGTCAAAATTATTAGCCCCTTTAAGCTAATTTTTTTTGATAGTCTACAGAACAAACCATTGTTATACAATGACTTACCTAATTACCCTAACCTGTGTAGTTAACCTAATTAACCTAGTTAAGCCTTTAAATGTCATTTTAAGCTGTATAGAAGTGTCTTGAAAAATATCTAAAATATTCTTTACTGTTATCATGACAAAGATAAAATAAATCAGTTATTAAAAATGAGTTATTAAAACTATTATGTTTAGAAATGTGTTGAAAAAAATCTCTCTGTTAAACAGAAATTGGGGGAAAAATAAACAGGGGGCTAATAATTCTGATTGCAACTGTAACTGCTTATATACTTTTATACTAAATAAACTTTGGGCTTAATCATACATTTTGTCACAGGAAGTGAACTGAAGAGTGAAAAACAAGAGAAAACCGTCCCACCTGTGTGAGTCAGCAGCAGTTTTCTCTGGGTGTATACTCTTCAACTTGAGCTCAAGAATGCTGGCAGGAGATCTTTCAAGAGCATTTCCTGCAATATCTGCTGCTCCTGCTGGAAAACACAGAGCCTCTTTCATGCAGGAGGGGATAATGGTTGGTGTTCTCTCTCTTTTTTCTTTTTCTTCTGTGCCTAAGGAAAGCAATAACCAGAACAACACAGACGGATAACCACAAACATGTTATTGCAAAGGCAATAGTTCCTTACATACAGTGAGTTTGGTTTACACTTTTTTTTTGTGGAACTTGAAACACATTTAAATATGATCTTGTACACTACAAAATCAATCTGACCAAATGTGTTTTTTGTCCTTTCCCTTGGTATTAAATGGATGTAATATCAAATGTATTTTCCCTTATGTGGTTTAAATGCTTTATGAGTTATCCTTTATCCTTATTCTGTTGAACACAAAAGAAGATATTTAGAAAAATGCTGGTTGCTGACACCCATGCATTGACTTTCATAAATACTATCAGCTACCAGCATTTTTCAAACTATCTTCTTTTCTGTTCAACAGAAGAAATCAACTCAAATAGGTTTTGAACAAGTAAAGTGTGAGTAAAAATGGCAAAATCTTTCATATTTGGGTGAACTATCCCTTTAAAATCCACTTTTGCTAACATGCTCATATATGGACAATGCTAAACAGGTGAAAATGGACATAAATACAGTACACCTGTCTATAGACCCATAGAAAAGTTGTCAAAAGAGGACAAATGTAATGGATTAAAACACCAGAATGTAATGTAGACAGAATGTAAACTGTGCCTACGGCTATCTCTAGAAGTGGTTGAAAGTGGACAAACTCACAATGTTATGGTTGTGATCAGACTGATAAAACTGCAAGGTAGACACTTACGATGTTCTCTGGATCGGTTCTCTAGAGCTGCTGGTTTCGGACTGTTGAATGATTCTCACATAGACAGATTAGCACGATTATCTAAGAACCCCTATAATGGTATGAACCATAATAGGGGTGGTCAAATGTATATTGATCTTATCTATTACTGTAATTATTTATATTATTATTTTAAATACAGATCGGAGCAAACTATTTCTCACTATTTAAAGAGCTGAAGAGGAAGGTCAAGCCTTAATTAGGGGGGTAATGAATAAAAACAGTATGTAAAAGTGAATGTTTCTCCCTCAACCTGTCTACTAATCAGCCAACACACCAAACAGGTCCTTGTAAACAGGGCCTTTGACTACCATCTGGAAGTGTTTGAAAGTTGACAAACTCACAATGTTTTGGTTGTGATCAGAATGATAACATTGCATGGTATAGACACTTATGATGTTCTCTAGATCAGTTCTCTATAGATGTGCTGGTTGCACTGTTGAATGATTCTCACATAGACTGATTAAATATCTAAGAACCCCAATAATTGTATAAATTGTAATAGGGGTGGTCAAATGTATATTGATTTGATCTGTTATTTTAATTATTAATATTATTATTTTACAGTTGGCGTTTCTGTGTGGAGTTTGCATGTTCTCCCTGGGTTCGCGTGGGTTTCCTCCGGGTGCTCCGGTTTCCCCCACAGTCCAAAGACATGCAGTACAGGTGAATTGGGTAAGCTAAATTGTCCATAGTGTACTGTATGAGTGTGAATGTGTGTGTGGAAGTTCCCAGAGATGGGTTGCGGCTGGAAGGGCATCCGCTGCGTAAAAAAATCGTGCTGGATAAGTTGGCGGTTCATTCCGCTGTGGCGACCCCGCAAGGGACAAAGCCGACAAGAAAATGAATGAATGAATTATTATTTTAGATACAGATCAGAGCAAACTCATTCATTCATTCATTTTCTTGTCGGCTTAGTCCCTTTATTAATCCGGGGTCGCCACAGCGGAATGAACCGCCAACTTATCCAGCACGATTTTACGCAGCGGATGCCCTTCCAGCCGCAACCCATCTATGGGAACATCCACACACTCATTCACACACATACACTATGGACAATTTAGCCTACCCAATTCACCTGTACCGCATGTCATGGGGGAAACCGGAGCACCCGGAGGAAACCCACGCGGACACAGGGAGAACATGCAAACTCCACACAGAAACGCCAACTGACCCAGCCCAGCCAAGGTTCGAACCCGCGACCCAGCGACGTTCTTGCTGTGAGGCGACAGCACTACCTACTGCGCCACTGCATCGCCCTCAGAGCAAACTATTTCTCATTATTTAAAGGTGGTAATGAATGAAAACACTAGATGTAAAAGTGAATGTTTCTCCCTCAACCTGTCGACGAATCAACCAAAACACACAAAACAGGTCCTTGTAAACAGGGCCTTCGACCACCCCTTGTTAGATCACAGTCTGCACGCCAGATAAATAAGATCCAGCCCTGGACACCAGATCATTTCAGGAAATGTCAGTTTCTCCAGGTATTTGGACAACAACTCAGCAGAGTTTCCAATACCCAAACCTGTTAACCAGTAATCAACTGAATTAGCAGTCTACTATCAATATAGTAGTCGACTGTGGAAGAAAGCCAGAGAAGAGCAGAAGCAGCAAACGTGTTGCATGTGTTTTGGTGCACTCTCATACTTTGTCTACATACCCTCATATCTCGTATCAGTTAATTTAATAAATGATAAACATAAATTAATTAAAAATATGAATCAAATAAATGGATGACTAAATGAATAATTCATTTATTCATTTTCTTTTCAGCTTAGTTCCTTTATTATTCTAGGGTCACCACAGCGGAATAAACCACCAACTTATCCAGCACATGTTTTACGCAGAGAATGCCCTACCAGCTGCAACCCATCACTGAGAAACACCCATACACTCTCATTCACACACATACACTACGGACAATTTAGCTTACCCAATTCACCTATACCACATGTTTTTGGACTTGATGTGAGGCGATTGTGCTACCCATTGCGCTACCGTGCTGCCCATCTACTATTTTAATTAATAATATTATTATTTTAGATACAGATCAGAGCAAACTATTTCTTATTAGGCTGAAGCCAAGCGTTAACTGGGGGGTAATGAATTAAAACAGTAGATGTAAAAGTGAATGTTTCTCCCTCAACCTGTCGACTAATCAACCAAAACACACAGAACAGGTCCTTGTAAACAGGGCCTTCAACTACCTCTGGAAGTGGTTGAAAGTGGACAAACTCACAATGTTTTGGTTGTGATCAGACTGCATCTTAGGCTGTATCCATTTTCAGAAGATTGAGAAAACATTTTCATGCTTTAGGTCTAAAATCTGCATAGGTGTCCTAATTTTAACTGCATTGCATATGCAGAATTCCTCAGAATTTCTCCTTTGTGTTTTGTTGAAGAAACAGAAGTGAGTCATCCTGAGCATTGAGTAAATGACGATAATAGAATGAACTATTGCTTTAAGACAGGGAGGGAGAAAGGAAGTGTTTGAGGGGGTGTGGCACTGTTTGCTTCAGCAGAAACAACATACCGTATGCAACACATTCAAATCCAGAAATAAAATCATAAAAAACATCCATATATGGTAGTTTAAGAAATCCAAACATCCAAGAAAACAAATGCTGTTTGAGAAGTAACATGCACGCACAACAGGTACACAACATAGCCTCAAAACTAAAGTAATTTCATAGGGACATTCTGCAAATTGCAAACAGACTTTGATTTAAACCTCCTTAAAGCCTCTGGCACAGATTGACTCTTTTACACTCTGCAGGAGGAGCAAACACCGTGCCACAAGCCCACTTCTGGTAAAAAACGAAGCTAAAGCTGCGTGCTGTTTTTAAAGTCAGTGATCTTATTCTTCAGACATGCCGCACAAAAGGAGATGTCATGGTCGTAAGAATAACAAAAAGGAGGTATGGTTTTCCTCATGCAGTTTATTCTGTATGATAGCTACTGTTGAAATAAGTTAATGTGCAGTTGTGCATAATGCTACTTTTTAAAACTTTTTTGTTGTTGTTAGTTTAATCTAATAGCATACTGATTCATGCATGTTGAATAAATTATTATTGTTATTTTGAATTTGAAGTTAAGGTAACTAAGTAATTGTTCTTATTCTAAACAGATTCCTTAAACCGTTCACAGTAACTAACTATTGTTCTTTGACTTACTGTTTCTTATCTGTACAACTATTCATCTCTAAACACTTTAAATAAATTTAAAAATGCAGTAGTCCAGTTTTGAAAGGAATGACTCTTTTTAGCAGACTCTTTTTGGTGATTCAAAACATACAACGCCACAAGTGTGAAATGATTCTCGAACGATTGGTTCTTTTAGGAGCCGGTTCTCTTTAGTGAATCAAAGTTGTTCTGTTTTCGTATGAGTCCTTTTTTAGTACTTCTTATCACATATGAATCACTCAAAGCAGTTATTGAATTCATTTGACTCGCCTACTGAACATTCTTATATTCATATATCCATAAACGCTAAACTTTGAGGGAAAAGTTCAAGATTTTGAGCCTTTTCCGTCAGAATTTTCCATTTTTCTTTCTTTCTTAAATATGCAGTATCTGATTATCTTCATAAACATTTTTTGTTGTGCTGGTTAAAAATCTCTTCATATTCCAGTAGTAATGATTAAAGCAAATGATCTAAATGTATTTATATATTATTTTTATATTCTGGGTAAGGCATAAGACTAAAATTGTTCATCCAATTAAAATTTGCCTGGCCGATATTTCCCATAATTCTGATATGTAGCCCAAACTGTCTGTCAACAAATGTAGACGCAAAAGCTGATGTAGTTTATGTTGTTTTATGAATGGGTTATATGCACGGAAGTGTTGTTCAGTCACTGAAATCTTCCAGCGTAAGATTGATGTGACTATTTTCAGTTTCATAAGGGACCTTTTACAGCATCGATAATGTAGATTTTTTTTAGTTTAACAACAAAACATCAGTAAATATCGATATTCCGCCTAGCCTGCTTTACTGAGCTGAAGTTGGTTTTATATTCACATTCATTTTTGAACAATGTCAACCTGTGACGTGCTCCTTATATTGCTTACCATGCTACTCTGAATATTGGTCTGAAATAGCATGTAAGCATTGCTTAGTAATAAGTAGGCCCACACGGAATCTGCGGGCGCAGAATTTCGCAGATTTTTCACAGATTTTCTGCAGATTTCCGCAGATTTTTAGCCCATCATTAATTCTGTTTGTTTACTTACAGTTAACTATTTACAGTTAATCTAATTGGATTTGCATTTTAAAATTTAAATAAAAGTTAAAAAGATATTATTTTTTATTTCACTTTTTAAAGTTTTAGTTATGATACTCCTAAAATAATTCCGCAGAAATCCGCAGATTTTTACCAAAATTCTCTGCAGAAATAGCAAAAAACGTCCGCAGATTCAGTCTGGCCGTAGTAATAAGTGTAATTCCTGCACACCGGCCAACCACTAAGCATACAGTAGTCGCTTTAGGACAAAGCGTGTGAGAGAATGAGACCAGCGATCCTGGAATGCATAAAATATTGCACATTATGACAAGTTTTGCTAACTACAGTACATAACTGAACACGTGCTAGATATAATACAGTTTTTCACTCTGAATTGTAGTATTATAAAGTACTGTAAAGTTTTCTGACTGGCGAATGACATGATCTAGTGGGTTGTCTACTGTAAACTTTAATGTGCGCGTTCGTGATATCAGGAGGCGTGGCTTTGGACGGCAGTGGAGGGACTGTGCTCAATGATATTATGCTAACCTGTTAGCATGTTGGCTGATCACCTACTGCACCTTTAATTGCTCAACCAATTTCTGGTTTCTGTAAAACACTTTTTAACGCTAGTTTACTTGGTAGGCTATGCCTCCAACCAACCACCAAGGATGAGCGTCACATCCATATTGATATCAAAATGTAGGTATTATATGCACAACGCCTACAGTGGCTTGGTATTTCGAGTAAATTAGGCTATTGTTCGTTTTCTTAACATTAATTATGAAGTAGGCCAGCTGAAGAAATGTTTTGTAACCTACTATAACAATGCAAAGGGACAGACGTTTTTGAAGCCAAAAAGTCTCTCTCACATAAAGCTCTTAAAGGCTATGCCTCTTCTAAGAAGCCTTATCTTTGTATTTGCGTTTCAATTAAAGTAACCTACCTGCTTAGAAACACAGAAAACACACCTAAATAACTAGAGTTGCGCAATCACTACTAAAGAATGCCTGTGTTGTAAGACCAGACTGTAATTGCGTCTCTGCATATTTTTTTAAAAGCGCAATGCAAATTGAGCTTCCCATTCACATTGCTATAAATGCAAAAGAGCACACTTCCAAGATAAACCGCCCGATCATTTATTTGCTGTAATTATCTGTGCTGTCCTGGTACCCATGTGCACTCGCGGGAGTGGCTTTATCTGAAAAAAAGACAGCAGCATACCTCAGTTGAATGAAAGAAGCTGGCGAGCTCGAGTCGAGGGGGACTTTAGCAAACTTTCTAACCTTCACGCACCATGGCATACGCAGCGTATTGGGCGAGCACTGTAAGTATCATCCACATGTTTTAGAGCTGCACAGTAAACTTTGTTAACTTTCGATATAAAGGAGGACTAGTGGATAAAGCAGGGTCTTGATAAATGTAAACACTTCATGATTAGTTTGATCTTTGTACTTTCTTTGTGATAAAATAATAAGAGTAAAATATAAACAATGTTAGATGTTGGGCGTTGTCTGATTTAGTGTAATGAATGAGGTTTTATTGCGTTTGTTTGGAGTACAAAAGTGTGTTAAACTGATGTGGGTTGGTTTGCAATTGTAGAAAAAAAATCTAAGAGAATTTAAAGAATGCAATGACTTGTAGGCTGAAAAAATAAACTGAGTTGGATCATAGAAACTACACAAAGTAAAAGTCACCCAAAGATATATTCTTATATACTTTCTAAACATCCTATACAGTCTATAATTCAAGTTAAATGAAGTAGTTAAATGAAATAGAGTATTCACTCAAGGATGTTCAGTTATGCTTTAGAATAGACACAATATAGTAGGCTATTCAGATTTACTGTAATGTTTAGTCATAATTCTGGATGTTTGTCAGGTTGTTAAATCACTTCTCTCTTTGTCTTTCTAGAATGGAGACACTTTATTTCAAAAACAAGAATATGCTCCTCAGACGTCAAGGTTCCTGGTAAGTAATTTTTACTTTCAAATGCCAGTTATGCGTAATTAATTTGTAATAATAATTTAGTTAAAAAGGTTAAAACATGGTGAAAATTAATATTTAAACGTAATAAGAATTCATTATGATTGTATTATCTAAAATGCATAAGTTAATAATTAATACAATTTAAAAACTTTTACTTTGGTATTTTTTGGCTTCCGATGGTAATACGTCATGATGTCATTAGTTTGTACGTTTAGGTCAGATTGCAGTTATGGATGTTGGAAGCAACACAGTTTTTTGACCGAGCTATATCGAGTCTATTGCACCTTTGTATTTTTTGTTTTGCATATCTTCAGTAAACCCTTTTTAAAAGAAGATTCGGTCTTGCTTGTGTTTTTGCAAATACTGTTTGTTGGACTAGCTGCAAAAGTTGGTACATAAGGATGTACATGAAAGGTGTGCCACTACAATAATATATTGCGATTTCAGACATTGCTACAGGGCACCTGTTATTCATGGAAAATCTGGAAATATTACATTTCTAATGCTGTCTAGGTATGAAAAGTTAATTTCTGTTTTTAAATAAAAAGAACTGAGTTGAAACTACTCATTTTGAGTGTAATGTTTAAAATAGACAGTTGAAGTCAGAATTATTAGCCCCCTTTTGAATTTTTTTTCTTTTTTAAATATTTCCCAAATGATGTTTAACAGAGCAAGGACATTTTCACAGTATGACTCTTATTTGTTTTATTTCGGCTGTAATTGAAGCAGTTTTTAATTTTTTAAACACCATTTTTAAAAAATTATTCAAAATTATTTAGAAAAACAAACCATCATAATACAATAATTTGCCTAATTACCCTAACCTGCCTAGTTATCCTAATTAACCTAGTTATGCCTTTAAATGTCACTTTAAGCTGTATAGAAGTGTCTTGAAAAATATCTAAAATATTATTTACTGTCATCTTGGCAAAGATAAAATAAATCAGTTATTAGAAATGAGTTATTAAAACTATTATGTTTAGAAATGTGTTGAAAAAATCTTCTCTCCGTTAAACAGAAATTGGGGAAAAAAATAAACAGGGGTGCTAATAATTCAGGGGGGCTAATAATTCTGACTTCAACTGCATATATTTAAATAATATAAAGCATCAAGCCATGAATGACTAGTGGAAAATGATTATGGAAGTCCAAATTAATTTTTTAATGACCCTCTTTAGGAAACCTGCATAATTAATTCCATCAGGAATATATATTTTTCATGATGGCTAAGTGGTTAGCACTTTCGCCTCACAGCAAGAATGTTGCTGGTTTGAGTCTCGGCTGGGTCATGTGGCATTTCTGTATGGAGTTTGCAAGTTTCCCCCCATGTTGCTATGGGTTTCCTTTTGGTGCTCAAGTTCCCCCCATAGTCCAAAGGCATGCGCTATACTGTAGGTGAATTGAATAAGCTAAAATGGCCGTATAGTGTATGAGTGTGAATGAATTTGTATGTATGTTTTGCAGTACTGGGTTGCGGCTGACAGGGCATGCGCTGTGTAAAACATATGCTGGATAAGTTGGCGGTTCATTCCACTGTGGCGACCACTACTGAATAAACAGACTAAACCAAAGGAAAATGAATGAATGAATATATTTTTTCATTCTTTACCTTCTTCATAGAGCATTGACACCATCTAGTGGACTATGAAAATCCATGCCAGTCAAAGCCATGCAGTTTAACTGCATTATCATATTATAAGAGATATAAACTGTAGTTTCTCAAAGCCGTGACTGTTTTATCATCTTAGCTCAGTCCTGTTTGCATATCCACCGCCCGAAAAATGTAAAACAGCATTCCTTTATAGCACAGTTCTCAATTAACTTCAAATAACCATACCTAAAATTCCTTTCTGATTCTGCAGTGTATTTATTATATTTATTTTCTTACTATAGGATGAATACACTTGTTCACTAGTAAGTGCATATAGGTCCCACTGCGTGGCTGCTGTGTTTTAATGACTGTCATGACATGTTCTCGGGGACATTTTGTTACTATATATACATATACACACACACACACACACACACACCATATATATATCTAGAAACTCATCAGGAGCTCTAGTTACAGTGACATAGACCTGGCAATGCTAATGTCTGCCGAACCCAACATGATGCACAATGTTAGCTAGCATAAATGTTTTGAAAGGGGAACTTCTGAAGACTTGAAAGCAAGAGTTTCTCAAGATAACACAGCTGGTTTAACTTGCTTTGTGAGGCAGGTGTGTCTGCAAGTGACTGTCTTCCTGCATTCCACATAATCTACTATGTATAGTTCAGAGATTTTTATTTATTATAATTTTTAAACGGCTTAAATCATCAATGATAATTAGTCGTCTTCTGCCTTCAGGTGTTAATGTTGGTTAATATGCACAAAGCTTGAGTCTAAGTGCTTCTGAAGTTTCACAGGAAAGTATGTGGGTGTGTTCAAGCTTTTGTTTTCGAAAAATATTTCTAATAATATGTGTGTGAGTGTGTGAGTGCGCACAAATGCAGGATGTTTCTTTCTGCAAAAGGTCGAGACATTTTCCTTTATGTATTAAGTTATTTGTTATTATATGCTTTAGTTTTGCTTTCCTACATTTCTCATTTGAAACGTTTAGAATTTGACATGTTCACTGCGGTTTAGGGAAAGATTTTCTGTATGATTTTCAGTCCTACTTTATATTAATTGACATTAACTACTATGTACTTACATCAAAATATAAATACAATGTACTTCATGTCATCGTAATGTATTGAAGAACACTTCTGGTGCTCTTGAAGTGAGATACGGTTAGGTTTAGAGTCAGGTTTGGTGGTATGGATAGGTTTAAGGGTGGGTTATGATGTAAATAATAGTCAACAGTGTAATTAGAAATGTATTATTATTATTAAAGCTGTAATTATATGCAGGTATTTGATCCCCTTTTATATTTGGTAGCCTTAATTACTCTGTACTTACATCAATAGATAAGTACAGTGTACTTCACATTGCATTGCACAACGATTATGGTGCTATTGAAGTGGGATATGTGTAAGTTTAGACACAGGTTTGGTGGTATGGGTTGGTTTAGAGGTGGGTTAAGGTGTACAAAATGGGTCTGTGAAACTGCATAACTAAATTACAGAAATTAACTACAGTAATAACCTTCAGATCATTTTTAATATATAATTACAATGTAAAAACATGTATGTACACAAGTGCATTGTACCAAACTATTAATTTAAATGTAAATACATAGTAGTTAAGACCACTTAAGGCAGGGGTGTCCAAACTCGGTCCTGGAGGGCCGATGTCCTGCAGAGTTTAGCTCCAACTTGCTTCAACACACCTGCCAGGAAGTTTTTAGTATATCTAGTAAGAGATTGATTAGCTGGTTCAGGTGTGTTTGATTAGGGTTGGAGCTAAACTTTCCAGGACACTGACCCTCCACCTGACTTAAAGCCATAAAGTGGCACCAGTTTAATTTATTACTATGATTTATCTATAATGTATTTTCAGCAGCCATTATTCTAGTGTCAAGTGTCACCAGAAATCATGCATAAACATTTTTATTACATTTTAAACTTGTTCTAAAGATTAAAAAACTAAAGTAAGATAATAGCATTTATTTAAATATTTGTACAACAACTAAGTAGAATTCTAGACACTTTTGATCAAAATAATTCTATAATAAAGCATTAATTTCTTAAAAAAAAATCCCACCAACCCCTAATGTTTAAACAGTATGCAAACATTCTTATGTAAAATGATTTACCATTCAGATGCTGTATTTATAAATAAATACGAATGCCATCATCATGATATTTGAGGTTTTCAGGTTAAAAAAACAGACTGACTTCATAATCTAGGTTTTACTTAAGTATATTTTGCCATCTGTTTGACTCTGATTGCTTTATCTACGTCAGTGTTTGTGTTTTTCTAGATAGTGCTCTGGAAATGTCAGTGTGTAATATCAGGTTGCTTTAAGGCTTCTTTCTCAATCAACATCATGATGAAACCAATGTTAGTCAGCTTTTCCAGTCAGGTGGTGAAAGTTGACAGGTTTATATATCCTAAAGTTAGTAATGCGATACATGAGGTCATTCTGTATTGCATAAAGTATATCATATATTGGCCTATTATTACCTAAATATTAAAAAACACATTTTATTAAATTTGAATTTTAATAGGAGATTTGTTTAGCGTATGTTTAAAGGAGCGTGTGGTTATAATTTTTTATTAAAATTGAATTAGAAATCAAATTGTTAAAAAATTCAACTTGTAATTGTATAAAAATTGTATTAGGATTGTAAAAAATGAACACACAAGAATCGAAATACAGGAAATTGTTCATGTACATATTTTTACAATGTAATTCGTTTTTCTACTTCAACATTTCAGTTTATCTCAATGTGTACTTGTTTTGTGTAGCTGTGAAATTTGTTAGCCTTTTTAGCGAAAGCCAATTGTACACTCATTATTAAATTTCACCCTGTCCAACAAAACACAGGAGCAAATTGTTAGCACCCTGAATCATGAACAAACTGCCATGTTATAATCGCCTTTTGGACTATTATGAACTTGGAATGACAGAATTACTCTCTAACAGAGGTTACACGTGCTAGTGAAGATTACAGACACAGATGAGAGGTTTGTCTGACTGGGCTATGTTGCGTGTTGTTTTTGAACTCAATAAGGACTAAATGTATGCGGTGTGTAGTTTTTCTGTAATTTATAACATATCGGAGACTGTAAGGGTCTGTATGGTTCATATATGTTGCATTTATTTATT
This sequence comes from Danio kyathit, assembly GCA_903798195.1. Taxonomy (NCBI): domain Eukaryota; kingdom Metazoa; phylum Chordata; class Actinopteri; order Cypriniformes; family Danionidae; genus Danio; species Danio kyathit. The sequence goes on along the minus strand of LR812539.1, from coordinate 18,022,972 downwards.
TCATATAATTGCAGACGTTACAGTAGGCTATTTCGCACTGTCATTGATCTGCAGTTATAATCAAATCATGTTCATCGAAACCATAGTAATAAACATTTATAAACAAGTATTTATGTAAAGCATCTGTTTTGTGAGAAGTGCTTCTCATATGATGTGAACGACATGTACAGCTTTACTGTGGACATTTCCTCGAGCGAAAATGACGTCGACTTAAACTTTCTGTCGTACACCACGCCCACCAAAAGGGTACCCTTGGTAGTGGAAACGTAAGCCTGATAAAGGTGACCCGTACCGACCCGAACCGTACAGTACTGTATTACTCAGTGGAAACGAGACATTTTAAACAGTAAAGTTCTGGCAACCACAGCTGCCGTTTTTTCACTGCATATTTTACAGATTTGTTTTACAGCGCAGACTAGCACAGAACTAAAAAAATACTTTCAAGCATTCTGACAGCACTAACGGAGTGGGAACCTACTAATAACGCTTATATCTGAGATGATATTAGTTGTATAATGCAATATATGCTACCTTATTTTTTATGTTTTTCATCAGCTGTTTTCATCAGAAAGCAAAATAAAGCTAAAATGTGAATATAACCTCACCGTGTTTCTCAATAGAGAGCGGGATATGATATGAGTCATCTTTTAATTGAATTATCAGCCATTCTCTCTAGTGAAATGCATCTTTTTCCATGAGCTGTCTTTCCTCTATAATCAATATTCTTCTTTTCTATCCACCCTTTCGGGCCTGAAGATCGAACGTCATTCTCTCGTTCTCTGTTAAGCGGCCGCCTTCACTGCCTTATCACTCAGACTGCCCAATGGAGCGCAGCGGCAGAGGACACCCACTTGTCAGCAGCCTGCGACTGAAGTATTTTCTTTCCTTTTTATGGGATTTCAATAGATTCTGTGATAAAGGCTTATAAGGTAAACCAACCAGCTTTGAAATTTTTGATTTTAAGCAAAACATTAAGTTATAAATTAATATATGATAGATAAACTATATAAATAATACATTCATTTATTTTCGTTCGGTTTAGTCCCTTATTTATCAGGGGTCGCCACAGCAGAATGAACCGTCAACTAATTCGGCATATGTTTACGCAGCGGATGCTCTTCCAGCCGCAACCCAGTACTGGGAACACCCATACCCTCTCACATTCACACACATACTCATACACTATGACCAGTTTAGTTCATCCAATTCACCTATAGTGCATGTCTTTGGACTGTGGGGGAAACCAGAGCAACATGCAAACTCCACACAGAAATGCCAACTGGCCCAGTCAGAACTCAAAGCAGCGACCTTTGCTGTGAGGCGACAGTGGTAACCACTGAGCTGCCATGGCGACCATTTAAATAATAATAATAAAAAAAAAAAAAAAAAAATAAAATAAAATATATATATAAACTACAGATCCTTTAAAGCTTTGCAAACTGACACAATCAATTGATAAACAAATCATAAAACAATTAATATATTTTTAAACTATATAAACTGTATATCTGTATGCATTATGAAATATATATAAACTACTTTAACATGTAATTTTTAATTTTTAATTTGTGCGAACTATCATTTTTAAATGGTACACTCTCAGAATAATGGTATAAAATCTGTCACTGGGGCAGTACCTTTTCCAAAGGTACATTTTTGTTCCTAACAGGTCCTTAATATACTATTAATACCTAAAAAAGGTACAAAAGTTAACCTTAAAGTACAAAAGGCAACCTTAAAGGTAAAAGTGTACTCTAAAGCAGGGGTTTTTAACCTTTTAGGACACACGCCAAACCCCCCCTTCATAAGTTTGGCCAATTTCACTCGCACCAGTGCTTTAATAGATTTTAATACAGTACAATTAAGATTAAGACTCTACCATGTAAACTGATTTTGATTACCTTTAATCTGACTAATGTCATAACTGTACTAAACAGAAATGGAATTAAGACGTAGAGTATTTATATTAGTGGCATTATTAAAGTAAACACCGCAATCAAACTATTACCGTCATGTAGGACTTTTCGCCATATTTTCCAACAAGATCCACACACACATCTGTCAGTAAGGACTGCAGACACTCACATCACGAAATGCGGAAGTTTTTTTTTCTTTCCATTCGGTCTGCGGTATCAAATTCCATTAAAAACAACACTCTTCCACCAGTCCTTATTCCTTATTTGCGTCCAATACCCCAGTTTGTCACGGGGGCATGAATGAAATGTTCATGAGTTTAAGTGAAACTGCCAAACTGCAGTTAAAGTCACCCAAAATTACATGAACTCTTACATGAAAGTGCTTCACGTAAACATTTAATTATATATTTGTCTATTAAGCCATTAACTAGATTACGATGTCCATGTAAGCGTAGTCAATAGTGTCTTCAAAGTAAGTGAAAGATCCAGAAGGGCATCCTGCTGATTTGATTCAGAAGGGCACTTTTTTTGTCAGACGGCTCACCGGTTTTACTGTCATTCACCATCATTCATTTTAAAAGCACCTGCTCCATTTTATTTGTATATATTTACTCGAACGCATAAACTCTACAGGTGCCTGATAGTTAGATGTGGAGCTAACATTAATCAGATTCACTCTAGTGAACACATAAAATCGTCATCATAATTACTTGAGTGCACGCCTCAATGTCTCGCGCCCAGGTTGAAAACCCCTGCTCTAAAGGTACTAATGTCCACCTGTATGGTACAATAGTGTACCTTTTGAAAAGCACCCCACCCCAGTGATAGATTATGTACCTTTATTTCTGAGCGTGTAAACTCACACATAATTTACACACAGACTGCACAATTTAGCAATTAATCATGACTTATTTTAAAAGTATTTTAAAAAATCCTAAAGGTTTGTGACCTTTAAGATCAATCTAAGTTTGTTTTGAAAATGACATTTATGTTAAATGTAACATTATTGTAGTTTTCAGTTGCACAAAATGAGCTTGAGTTAAGCAAAAATGATTATCATCAAATATTTTGCATAGTTTTTTTTCACTAAAATGCAGTGTACTTTATTTTTTTCTAGTGTTTTATCTCTAATGGATTCATTCTGCATCAGCGGAGACACAGACATCTGCTAATAAGCTAAATTTAGTGACAAGGTTTCAAATATATTTGGCCAGGAACTTTCAGCAATTAGGTTAAGAGCTCACCCTAAAATACTAATAGAGGTTTAGAAGCAGCACACTTGTTAAAGCAAAGGAACAAAGGTCACAGTCGGTTCATGCCCCACTAAATTGCTTTTTAGAATAAAATGTTTGCCCAAAAAATTAATCCTTATGTGGGAAATGCTAATGGAGGTTTTCAATTTGATTGGAGTGACTTGCTATATAAACCATGATCTATATTAGAGACGGCTGAACCCTTCCCATCTGTGGCTCTGCAGAAGCCATTCTCTGGCATTAAGAGCTTGGCCATCCATAAGATAAACCCATCAATCCATTGTGTTTGGTAAATTAGTACTAAATCGTGATTGGCTCTTCTGTTGTTTGGGATTAAAGGGAGGTTTCCTTTACAATCTCATTTTTTTGTTTAGCCATACTATGAACTCTGAATGCCTGAAAACACTGCGCGCACAGTCCTGAGGGACAACTGACCCAGTAATGAAGGCCTGCAGACCGGAAATGTATAACATCAGCCTGGAGAGGATTGTTACAATGGCTTTTAGTCAGATCCATTGTGATTGGTGAGGCTTTTAAAAAATGATGTGTATGTATATACAGGTTTTAGTGTTGATGGTTCATTTAACATTGTTTAGAATCTCCTATGTTGCACAAATATCTTTAATCATAAAATATGAATAAATAATTAAAAGTTATTTATATTAATCAGGGTTTCGACAGGTTTCATCAAGTCCAAATTTAAGACTTAAGACCTTTTTGAAGACGTTAAGGCTAAACGCTAAAGATTTTTTTTAAATGGCCCAGTTAAAAACCTTAAAAAACATTAAAAACAAATGTTATTGTAAGAAAGATAATTAAACCATCTTTTAAATACTGTTAATAAATAAACGTTTGTTCCCTAAAATTTTAATAAAAATAGACTGTTGGTGATTGGATAGGTGTTGGCCCGATTGGGTATAGCTTACATATGACCTGTCTCAATCTGATTTAAGACCTACAACACAATATTTCAGAGAATTTCAGACTTTAAGACCTGCAACACACCTGATTATTAAAATGCTCTAAGCAATAATGGTTCTTTGATGACTGACGTTTCTCTGGGGGAACCAAAAGAAACACACATTTATAACCTATATTTGTTTTTTCATTGATGGTTTGATTCCCAAAAGACCATTAGGTCATCATTATTTCTTAGTTTGAAGGAGATTTCAATTATCTAAAGATGATTTTGTGAATTAAAATTGTTTATAGATTCAAAAGATTATTTTTTTTAATTAATTGTTTCCAATAAAGCATATTTTGAAGAGTGAATGGCATTTAATTTGGGTAGACCAGTTGTTAGACCTTATGTAGCCAAACCCCTAATATGCATGGTATTTTAAACTTATAGTAACTGATTTATGGGTCAATTTTGTCATTGTTTCTGGAGTTTTTGGACAATTGGATAAGTTAGTTGTTACAATTATAGGTTAAATTGTGTCAAAATTCTCTGAAGATGCATTCTTCTCTCATCTCTCCTACATTTTTGATTAGTCGAATTTTTATCATTTTTTAATATTAGCAATAATTGTAGTTTGTAAGGCAAATGTACTAGCATTTTGAAATAAAAATTCTTTCAAAGTTAGTTTATCCACTATGATTCCAGATTTACACCTATGGACATCATGAATGGGAGAGAAAATACTTCCTGTTTCAACATATGAAATACTGCAGAAAAATCCCAAATTCCACTTTTGCCAATAGAAAGTTAAGACAACAAGACTCACCAGATACCACTGCTGGTTCCACATGGGGTCATCGAAGAGTTTGTCCACTGAACAGTCCTTACATTTGACCCCCAACGGAGCACGTTTGGCCCTCCGTTTTTCATACTGCTGTTCAGCCCAAGACACCTACAGAAGAAGCACAGGGTGGCATTCACAACCATTTAGCACGCTGTAAAAATCCTGGTTTGCCTTAAATTTTAAGCTGAATCACATTAACGTTATGAGTCATTAGAATGAATCTTATGTTAAACTGACTTAAAACAGCTTGCTTAACTTATAAAATTAACTTAGTTTAATAAATTACAATGACCTAAAACATATGCTGTCAGAACTTATTGATTATAATTTTTACAGTGCAAAGATGACAAAAGTCCAAAACAACCTTTTACCTTTTCATCTGATATTGAGGAACGATTTACTATTTGGAAATGCAATTAAAAACTTGAACAACACCAGATAAAAGTCTACCCACTTTGATATTCATTCAGTTTTTTGAGCAAATACACATTACATATCGTATATAGAGTGAAAGCAATGCAAAGGGGTTAATATAAAATCTCATACCCTGTCATCTTCCGACAGACGTTTGGTGATATGATCTGCACTCCTTTTGGTCCGGCTAGGGTGACTGTGCCGCTTGAATAAATAATGGTTTTCCAACGCCCCAATCTGCAGACAAATGAGAGAAGAGAGAGAGAGAGGATTGACTGAAGAGAAAGGTTCATATTTAGAGCTAAATTAAGCCCTGGTCATAATTACGCAGGTTCCCATCTGTCTGGTCTAGTCGGCCTGGAGCTACTTCACCACACACACACATAGACTTGTACAGCTACCTTTATGGAGACTTCCCATAGACGTAATAATTTTTATACTGTATAAACTCTGTATTTTATCCCCGTATCCCAAAACACAGCACTTAAATGCAGTATTCATCTGTCTGGTCTAGTCAGCCTGGACATAGACTTGTACAGCTCTCTTTATGGAGACTTCCATAGACGTAATGATTTTTAAACTGTACAAACTCTATATTTTATCCCCATACCCCAAACCTACCCCTAAACACAACCCTCAAAGGTAGTTCCCATCTGTCTGATCTAATTGCCCTGCACATAGACTTATACAGCTATCTTTATGGGAACTTCCCATAGACGTAATAATTTTTATGCTCTACAAATGTATATTTTATCCCTATACCCCAAACCTACCCCTAACACAACCCTCAAAGGAAACAATCTGGATTTTTACATTTTCAGAATAATTTATTCTGTGATTTGAGTCGTTTTTATCTAAAAGGACCAAAATAATGTCCCTACATGGTCAAAATGTACTTATTAATTTTTATTTGGTCCCCACAACGTAAGGGATGGTAAACACACACAATAAACAAAAAGCAGAATTAACAATTGAAAATTTTACTCAGCATTAGATTTACTTGATTTTATTTTCATGACACAACAGGTTGTTTTGTACTGTTTTTGAGTGAAGTCCATGTAAAAAATCTATTAAATATATTTTAGTATTAGTGTTGTTCACTTATTGACTCAGAAATGCTTAGATTTAAGTATTTAAAACGTATGTCAAATCAAATAACAAGTATCTTATCTGATAAACACATTTCATTCATCTCCCACCAGATGCTTGAGGTTCTTAAATGCCCAAAACAAAAACGCTCAACCAAACTCCATATCGAGAATAATCAGGAAAGCAACAGTGTTGTTATGAATAACCCGTAACACAACCACACACATTTGCAACTGCATGCAACACTGATGCAAAGCAGAGCCAGATGTGGAAGACAGTAGAACAAAAAACCCAGTACCTGTCGGACTAATTGGTATCCGAACTCGTCCGGCGATGGATCGTGCGTTTGGACTCCTCCAGGAATCTCCACCGCCCATTCGTTGAGATACTGCCTGTCCACGGCTGAAGACACGAGCGCACACACCAGAGCAAGAACACTGCCACAGCAACATTGGACGACATCTTTCTTCCATTTCAAATCAATTACAAACCACTTAAAAAAAATGATCTGGATGATCGCGACGAATACAAAACGGCGAAATAAGTTAATAAATAAATACAGAAAATGTATGTAAACACAGGGGGCGAAAAATATCAGTTCAGCTCCGAAAGCCCTCGCTGGGGGTTCTCCTGTTAATTCTGATGGCAGTTGTGAGCGTGTAATTGAACAGCCACCAATGAGAGAGTCGTGCAATGGGGAAGGGATGTTTACACGTCAAATTACGACCGCTCTGACGTCAATTTGTACCTGGGGTAGGACGACGCTCGGGTCCCGGGGGAGTCGGGCGGGGTGAATTGCGCATGGAAGAGGAGGGGAATGTTCTCTATAAATAGCCGACGACCATTAATGCACTGAGATATCGAGCAAAAAAAGGAAGAGCTTTTGTTTAGAATGATTACACGCACGATTCTGCTCTCATACATCATAGAAATGTCTAATATTTAATATTCTGGATGTATTGTCTACACGGGTTAGGATGTAATTAAAAACAATTAGGTTTTTGTCTGATTCTATTTCAATATCCTAATAGGGACTAGCAGGTGTAGCCTATTTTTGAAGGTAGATTCCTGATAAATAAGAAGGAACGGAAGGTTTGGAAATAGATAAATAGTTGGCGTAACTGTTTGCGTCACGAGGAGGTTTCAGACCGCATCAGTGGACAGCTCCACTGCACGAGCTGCATATGCAAAAGATGGTCGAGCTACATCTGTATCAAACGTCATAATATGCATCAAACACACACAAACTGGATATATGTTTTCTACTCCTTAAAACGTACCCTTTTAGCTTGGCTTTTTAATATTATTTAATAGTCTTTTCTACTGCTACATTTTTACATTTCTTCAGTCGTTTCTCTTGACTTATTTCTATGTTTTTATCTTTTTTATTTTACTTTGTCTTATGTACAGCACTTTGGTCAGTCTTGTGACTATTTTTAAATGTGCTGTATAAATAAATGAACTTGAACACGTATAGAATAAACATTTTTTTGTAGCCAAATTAATAATAATCACATTTTTAACATGATATACAGAAGACACCCATTAAAATGTGATTTAGTGTATCAGTTTCATATACAAACTATTGCCAGGCATATTTAGAATAAGGACCATTTGCTGACATTAAAACACCCTAACAGAAAATAAATATTGTATAAAAAATAAAATATTTTATCAGAAAACATATATACGTGACATACAATATATATGCATATCGTACACTTACACATACACACATTCATAATATCATTACTTAAGATACTTAAAACAATTTCAGCAAAAACCACATGACACAACAGATGTTTTGTGTTGTATTTGAGTGAAGTACCATATGTATAAATTCCACTAAATATTTATTATTATTGTTCAATTGTTGACTCTGAAATGCTTAGATTTAAGTATTATTAATAAAAACGTAATCAGATCAAATAACAATTATCTTATCTGAAAAACACATTCATTCATCTTCCACTAGATGCTTGAGTGTTTAATGACCAACACTGAAAAAAATAAATCTGAGCGTTTGTAAATATTATGTGGTTTAATTTGTGAAATCAACAAAAAATGTTAAGTTCGTAGCTTTACATGAATAAATGTAGTTTAGAATTCATCTGGGTTTGTTCAAAACACAACACATTGTGCATTTTTTTATTTACTCAGTTTTTCCGCGTAATCTCAGACAAACATTTTTTGTACTTGTAGACAACATAACATACCTTGTTTAATTTACAAAATAACTATTCCCCTTCGTCTTTGGCTGAGAAACCCCCTGCATTTGAAAGAAGAAGAACATGCGGACGGATAAGGTAAGAATCAAGTTATTAAAGTTAGTTATAGGTTCATTAACATTTGTTTTACAACAGTTTTGACATTGTACAGAAACAAAGACAGCTGTAAACTGTAAAAAGAACTGTGCTTTATATGGATTTACTAACATAAATGGTAAAGCTGGTGTGTGGCAGTTAGTTGCAGCATGTGCTATTGCAAATGGCGGATTTGTTTTTACTCTAAGTTGACACTAACATTTGCAAATCTGACTATAAAATAATGCATGTTGTGTAAAATAATGTTAGATTGTATTTTTAGAGGAGGATTAGTAGTTAGATTTTTTCAGTTTAACCTCTTTACACAAGAATCTAGCTTCAATGTTTGACCAGACTGTTTATGTTATACGTTGCAGTGACATTAACTTCTTAATTTATGTCAGGAGCCCAAAATAATTAATCATTATTTTATCTTCAATATAATAAAAACGAGTAGGCCTACATAATATTTGCATGCAACTTGCTTCGATTTATTTTAGCTCACGTAACTGCACTGATGGCATGTTAGAACAAAAATGTACATGTTTGGAGAAACACTGATTTATTCTCACATTTCTAAAATATTCTGTTAAGATGATGGTTTTATGTTCTTTAACTTAAATTACATGTAAAGGGCCTTTCAGAGAAGCTCTCTTTGGTCTTAAGCACTAATTTCAAACATTATTTAAAGTCAAGATATTGATAAAAATCATGTTAGTTATTATGCAAGCCAGGCTAGCAAATTGAAGTATAATAATAAAAGTCTCAGATGAAAATGCTGAGAAAAATGTTTGTTTTTATTTCACTACATTTTTAGATAACGATTTAAATTCAAATTTACTAGTTAAACTATTTGCTCTGAATTTGGATTTGTGCATTGGTCAGTTAATAATCATTACACACTCTCTCCAACAGGTAATTCCCTTGACAAGTGCACTGGATAATGGTATGTAATGTTTAAGAAATTGGTTTATTGTGTTAACTGTTTAAAAGCTGATTGCAGTTCATTAAATTCACATTTGGACAGGTGGAAGATAAGTTAATGGTGACAATTTTAATGTCATGTTATATATTTGTAGGACAACAGCATTGACTCCCGAAGATAAACTGTTATCAGAGGCTTAATACTCTTCCTTGGTAAAAAGACAGAGTTTATCAAGGACTACCAGGTAAAGGAACATTTTTTTATTTATTCATGTGAAAATCTTTAACAAAATAAGTGAGATTATACAAAATGCATGTTATTTTTGATTAAGTACTCTTTTGAGTAACATTTTTCATACAAGATATTTACATATAGTTCAAAAAACAAAAATCTAACTCAAAAATTTTAAATAGCCCCAACAAAAGTTTACATACATTGGTTTTTAATATGGTTTGTGGTTTCCTGATGATCTACGAGTGTCTTTTCTGCTTTGTGATGGATGGTCATCAGACTTATGTTTGTTCTGAAAGGTTAAACTCCTCTGAAAAGTTAAATCCTCCATGTCCTGCACATTTTTCAGTTTTTCAGCATCTTCTGCAGATTTTAACCCTTTCCAGTAGTGATCGTTTGATTGTGGGATTTGTCTTTCAGTCTTTTCACTCTGAGGATGATCGAGGGACTCAAACAAAGCTATTAAAAAGGTTCAACATTCACTGATGCTCCAGAAGTAAATGCAAGGCATAAGAGCGGGCGGTGAAAACTTGTATAATCTAAATATAAGGTAAATTGCAATTTGCCTTTTAGGAAATATGCAAATATTTTCTGCTTTTTTTTTTTTTTTTAAGTAAAATATGATATTTCAAAAAGATATTTCAACAAAATAAGAAAAAAATGACATCATCCTGTTTAAAAGTTTTTTTAAAAGTCAGTTTAACTGTTCAGAACAAACAAGAGACTCATGAACAACCACATAAAGTAAGAAAGCCAAGTGTGAGTAAACTTTTGCAGGGGGCTGTTTTAATAATTTAAGCTATGATTTGTTTTGTGGACTATTTAAGTAATTTTACAGTTTAAGTAAAATGTCTTAGCATGCATAGTATATATTGGTTCAATATTTTTTGTTCAGAGGGACAGCAAACTATGTGCATTCTTTACATTAGCAAATATAAAATAGATTAATTATTTCTGTTTTGTTTTTTTGTTTTTTTACAGGTTTAAGATGACTACGATTCCATAACCATTCAAGAGCACCTCAGTTCATTTGTTCCCAACATCTTTGTGGACAACCAATCCAAGGATGAAGGTCACAAGAAAGCTGAAATAGCCATAGAGAGAGCAAATGTACTTTTTGGACCAGATTCTTGCCCTACTGTACCTCATGGGCCGCATTTATGCACTGGAACTAAGCTATCCAAACTCAAATACAACTTTGAGGTCTTTCATAAAAGCTTCTTCAAGCTTGACGACAAACAGCAACATGTTCCCCAACGTCCTCGATCTCAAGGTCAGCTTATTGGCCTAAAAGCCATACAGACATTGTTGATAGTAGTGGGATTTTGTTGGGTCACTTCAGTAAAATTGTACTGTTCAGATTCTTCAGGTTTACCAAAAGCACTTTTTTGAAATGCCATTTTCACATTTGGACCATATTTGAGGGTTAGTTGAAGGGTTAGTTCACCAAAAAATTATTTTTTTATTTTACTGTTTTCTCTCCCTAAAGTGGTTTCAAACCTTTGTTTCTTTCTTCTGCTGAACACTAAAGAAAATTATTGAAAGAAAGCTTATTGTGTTCCACAGTAGGAAAAAACAAATATTTGTGTTCAACAGAAGACAAAACGTTTGAAACAAGTAAAGGGTTAGAAAATGATGACAGAATTTCTATTTTTGGGTGAACTATCCCTGTGCTTGTGAAGTAGTGATCTTGTGAAGATTTTGTTTTGTTTTGTTTTTTTGCACAGTCTGAATGTAATTTTGATTAGCATTACCAGTTAATATAGTGCATATGTTTAGTAGGATGCATAAAAAAAAGTCAAAAAAAAAAAGTTTAGTTTTCTGTGAAGATTTTTTACTTGCTTGTTTACAATGCATATGTTACTGTTTTGGTTGCAGTTAAGGATAAGTAAACACAAGCACTATTGTGTAGAAAATAGTCTGAACCATACATATTAAGTCCTTTTTATTCCATAATTTTATAGTTGATGGAGTAAAAAATTGGTATGTTGAAATGTATATTGAAGAAAAAAATAGAAAAAATAAAACCTTTCATTTTTCACATATCCTGTCATTTCTTTACACAATTTGCCTGCTTTATGTAATATTTTGTATGAGTAGTCTACACCTACTTAAAATTTGTAATATAGACAATTTAAAAAAAGATGTTGGTTTCAATACAAAATGTAAGTTTATAACTCGTTAGGTTATGTAGATCCCACACACAAAATAATGGTTAGAGAAATAGAAAATCAAGTTAAGTTTATGTGAAAATTGTATTCCGACAGATATAAACATTAAGTAAGTTCTACAAGGCCTAGTATTGTTTCATCTACATAATAAAACTATGCAAAAAAATTCATTATTTTTTTTAAGTAAATGAAGCAGAAAATTTTTATCAGTGAAACAAACGCTCAACCAAACTTACTTTTTAAACATGATATACAGAAGACACCCGTTAAAATGTGATTCAGTAGATCACTAGTTTCATACACAACAGATGAATAAGAATCATCTTCTATCATTAAAATACTTCAACAGAGCATATACAGGGTGGGCCATTTTTATGGATGCCCCTTGATAAATTACATAGACAATTGCCTTCAGATGACCCCAAAGATAAAAGTCTAAGGTGGTCAGATCGGGAGACCTTGGGGGCCATTCAACAACCAATCCACTTTTCAGGAAACTATATTCAGGAAACCATTCCCATTTTATTAAGGTGTATAAATGGCCCGTATATTGTATAACAATACAATATTTTAATAGAAAATATATAAGTAACAGAAAATATATATGCATATTGTAAACTTACAAATACAAACATTTTTAATATCACAACTTAAGATAGCATTTAGACTGTTTCAAGTAAAACGGTAATATAAAATGATGGTAAATATTGACAAATTCATGACTTAGTCATGATGACAAACAGTAATAAATGGAAAACTAATGTTCTCCAAGTATTAATGAAGTAAAAGTAAATTAGAAATAACTCAGTGACATCATGGAAATAACTCAGTGACATCATGGACATACAATAATTACACCACGACCTCAATAGTTAAGAATGTGGCAAGAAATAATGAATTTGCATTTCACATTTTTGTTTTTTGGATTTTTAATGTGTCTCTTTTAATATTTCTGATAGATAGATAGATAGATAGATAGATAGCTAGATAGATAGATAGATAGATAGATAGATAGATAGATAGATAGATAGATAGATAGATAAGCTAACAGAGAGATAGACAGATAGATAGAGTGTAATGTATATAACATATATAGAAATGACTGTAGGTCTGTAATTTATATAGTAGACTATAATTATTTATACTGTAAATATTTTGAAATAATTAATCCATACTAAGTTATTTATTTCAAAAGAGACATTAGAACTGACGCATAGCCTATATACATCCATTTCGATTATGTCCACAGAAAGAATCACGTCCACGGTCCACTGCCCTGCGTGTGTATGAATACCAAGAATATGATGAAGAGGTCAGAGGCCTCATGAATAATCAATTTTTTGTCAGTGTCAAATGGCCCGGACGGAGCTAACTGTCGAAGCTCTGACTATGAACATGAGACGAATGTCGTGCCAAAACAAGTGCTGTTATCAAAGAGAGCCTTTTGTTCAGTGCGCGATTCACGGGCTCATTTGTTTTATGAGGTTTATGCTGTTCGTGCCACTCGAGTGCTCGTTTTCTCTGAATGGACTGCACTCGGTATCTTAGTGCACATTGCATTTAGTTGTCTTTTACAGAGAGTTTACGTAATCTTCCATAAAAATGTACATTCATGGGAACAGTAGGATTTGCACAGTTCATGTACACAGAGCTTAATCTTCAATTGTTTACCTGAAGCACTTCCGTGTGAAGTAGGGTTACCACTTTTAATACAAAAAAATAAGGGACGCATACTGCAGCGGGGGCCACATCCCCAATCACAGGGCCAATAGCATGCCAGTGGTGGTAAATCACAACTTAAAATATGTTTTCAGGAAAGTGTGAACACTTGGACATTAAAATAAACTGTCTTTTATTGAAATCTGTGTAAACAGATCAGATGCAGTCAGTCTTTCTGTTTTACAACTCTGCAGCAGTTATAGCTGATGTTATGTTTAATAGTGTTTTACACCTGTGTTACCTCAGCTGCTGTAACCTAGAGGAGAAAATACTAATGAACCTAATTTTAAAGGGTGGTATTGATAACAGATTTTGGCTAAAATATTTATCATTATTTGCAGTAACACTTATCCAAATATGGAAACAGCACATACATTAACTAGCTACAAACATTAGCTAGTAAAGTAAAAATAGCCTATTTCTAATTAAAAAATATGGAAAGTTGCAATTTACTAGTTTATTTTCTTTACACGGGCATTATGTTGTTTATTAATGTAATAAATGTAATGTTTCATGTCTAATAAATTAATGTTTATGTGCCTGACTTAATCTTAACAAGCAAATCATAATATTACATTGGACCGTGATCCACTTGTATTTACAGAATATTTACAAATTACAATTTGGACCGTGTGTGAAAACCAGACCAAGAAATTATGATTGTAGCCATTCATTTCACTGTGATTTCAGTTGTTGATATGGTTTAACTCAGTTAATATTAAATACATATATTTTTATTATTTTCACAGACTGTTCTTTATTTCATGTAGAAAACAGTAAATTACAAAAAAAAAAAAAAAAAAAAAAAAAGACTCCAGCTAGATTTTCACAGAGTGGGTCACTGTTATTACCATGTCTGCTTCGGGAGAAGAGCTCTGTCATTGCGGGAATGCTGCTCTCCAGAGGCATGCTGTCGCACGTCCCGCATGAGCCATAGAGAACGCTCTCCGACAAATCGTGCAGTTGGCTTGATAACAATTTCTACCGCTCTGCAGCCAGGTATTTGTTTACTCCAACTCTCTGCGGTACTTTTGCAGCTGCATGCGTTTAAACCCTGAAACTTTAAGACGCGGGGGGTTACCTGGGGAAGCATCTGCCATTAGGCTACTCTCTGTCAAGACTTGACAGACTCTGCTTAAAAGACACGCCTCCTCACTGGACAAAGACCAATCAATCTAACGATGACATCAAGTATTACCCAATCAAAAGTAGGAAATGAGGCATCTTCATACAATGCGTGTGGAATGATTTGCATAAAAAGCTACTTTAAAAAAAAAAAGATAAAATACGGGACAAAACCCGTCCCGTATTGATTCAAAACGGGACGCGCAATTTCATTCTCGAATACGGGACGATTCCGTATTTTAAAGGACGGGTGGCAACCCTAGTGTGAAGTGAAGTGACAGGAAGCTTCAGTCTCCACCCATAGGCTAGCTAGCCAAATAGACGACGTGGATTACTTCCCTTGTAGAAAATTGACGCTGAAAAGTCTAAATAAAACGAATAAATAAAAAATGTCCGCTGTCAGTGTTTGGCGCCAGAATCTGCGTAGTAGCCTTTTGAAGTTCAGGTGTGGTGGTATTATTAAAATCTCGCCCAAACTCCGCCAAAATCAGTTTAAAGCATCAACAGGCTAATGTATTAGGATCACCTGATCATAGGCCTATGTGTATTCATTAGCATGATACAAACTACCCCGAAACTATGAGGAAATGAATTTAAAGTGAAATCGGATCTTTACATTGGCTTAAGTCCAGTGCGGCGTTTATGCATCCAATGTATACTTGTTGAAGTTTCATTTGCATTTCCACTTAACCACTTATTCAGACCCGAATTATGTTGCAACTTCTCAAAGATCTGAAAAATGTAAGGCAACACTTTATTTTGATGGTCCATTTGAGTATTAGTGGACTGTCTGCTTAATATATGTTGATACTGCTCCTTCAACAGACATTTAACTGACTATAACTGAAACTTGCAAGTACGTCAACTACACTAACCCTAATTCCAACCTAACAGTCTACTTATAATCTAATGAAAAGTAGTTGGCATGTAGGTGCAATGTAACTTAAATTCAACAAATGGACCATCAAAATAAAGTGTGACCAAATGTAAAAGTATATATATATTTGTCTATTTCAAGACATCAGGTCAGAACAGTTCCCGAACATTATACCAACATAAAATAAAAAAATAAAAAATAAATAAAAAACATACATGATTGCTGGTATAATCTTGAATTTTTTTTTTTTAAATTCCAAACATTAAGATTGGGGCATTTTTACCTTAATTATGATGTTTTTGAGGTTTAGATTGCACCTTGTTTATGACAAACTTCATCTTCATCTTCCTTATCACTCCACATAATGTCCACATCTGAGAGATTTCCATCGCTATACGTTCAAGAACTTTAACCTCTGTATATTCTGCATATGAAATTGTTTCCGCAATGAATAAGTACATCAATATAGTTTTTTTTTCATATAAAAAGGTCAATCAGCATTACAGAAGATTTTCTTTCAGTAACAGATTTTGAACCCATTGTCCATCCTAATGGACAGACATATCGTCACCTTGGAATTATAAGGTTCTATCTTCATTCTGAATGATTTTGAGATATTGAGCTTCAAAGTTTTTGCATTCCTTAGCAAACAGTGCGTGCATGTAACATTTGTTTTTTAAATAAAACGTCTTAAAATGTAAATAACTTTTAAAAAACATCCTATAATGTAAATAAGTTGTCATTTAATAAGAATATGTGAATAACTCAATTTTGACAAAAATGTCTTATAATTCTAAGGTGATGATATTTGAAAAAATCCTGATCTAAAGCTTGCAATGGTTCAAAAGATTTTAAACTTTAATTAGTAAGTGTAATCCCTCTTTTTTTATATATGAAATATTGGCAAACATATCAATAAATCTGAATAAAACATTGCAAATGTAGCTTACGTCTGTGTCTGGGGTGAAGTGATGCCATGCTGCTTTTCAGTGTAGTGGATTTTTATTTTTTTCAAATAATAACATTCAGAGCCTTACAGCCATTTGATTGGATGACAATCGGCCACACTCATAGACTGCAGGCTTTAAATTAGATGAAATGCTTTTTTTTTTAATTGTATTTGCTGAACATTTCCAATCAAATGCATAACAAATCTTACAGTAGGATATTCACATTTTAGGAAACAATCTGTTAGCAAAATAAGAAAAGAAAGAAAAAAGGAGAGAAAAAAAAACAAATAAGAACAAGAGCATACATAACCATTACTATAGAGACGAGGAGTTTAGCTTTTGGAGTATATTCACAGATCTGATTGCTTACGACTTGAAAGTCTTTTAAGAGTTTCAAAATATATTTTTTTAATTAGCCTTGAAATGGAAGATGTTAGGCTTCCTCTCTGACCATTTACACTTGTGTATATGAAACTTGCCTAATAATATCAAAAGATTTAACATAAACAGGAGATTCCTATCTATATCTTTTTGATCTACATAAAATAGGACATCTCTTTTCTTTATATTAATTCTATGACCACTCAGTATATTAAATAGACATTCAACATCAAACCAGAAATATTTAACATGCATACAATCAAAAAACAAATGCATAAAAGTCAATTAGATGAAATGCTCAGGAACCACAAATACCAGGAACCCAGCACTGGGAAACATCCATACATACTCATTCACACACATACACTATGGGCAATTTAGCTTACCCAGTTCACCTATAGCGCATTCTTTGGACTGTGGGGGTAACCGGATTACCAGGAGGAAACCATGCAAACTCCACACAGAAATGCCAACTGACCCAGTCAAGGCTCGAACCAGTGACCTTCTTGCTGTGAGGCGATCATGCTACCCACTGCACCACCATGACACCCATAAAATGTAATGAATGTGCCCAAATAACATTATTTACACATTATTATTTATACATTAACAAGTTAAATCATGGTCAATTTTCAAAGCATAGTTTGTTTTATGTTGGGTTGGATTTATAGATATCATTATTTCAAAATGTCATTCAACTAAAATGAGCAGTAAAACTTTATTTGTTTTATTGACAATTATTTGTGCCTTAAACCTTTTGGTTTTGGCAAATAAGTCTGTTGTGAAATGTTAGTATATTATTCAACTTTAGTTGCTTTATATGTTCGTGTTATAGGCCTGTCATGAATAATAAGTCTGTAACAGAAATAAAATAGAAAAAATCCTTATTGCTTTTCAAACTAATAAATATGTGGCATCTCATAATAATAAACACTTACCTGGCTATTTTAGTTATTGTCAAATGGTTTTGGGGTTTCGTTTTTCAGTTTGCTAAGCTGTAGGCCATGGGTTTGATTTTACAGCTATAACCCTAATAACCATATGATTAAACAATTTTAAATTATATCCCGTTTTTACTATAGGC
Organism: Danio kyathit; assembly: GCA_903798195.1. Taxonomy (NCBI): domain Eukaryota; kingdom Metazoa; phylum Chordata; class Actinopteri; order Cypriniformes; family Danionidae; genus Danio; species Danio kyathit. Next base: position 18,004,789 of record LR812539.1, on the reverse strand, counting down.
GCTTGAGATTGTGTGTGTTCTTGTAATGTCATTCTGCAGCCAAGAAACTGTCATTGAGATGAATGGGAATGCTAGAAGATGGCCAAACATTGCATGTAAATAAATCAGCTGGTACGTTCTCCGGCCTATCAGATTGTCTGTTGAGCAAACAGTCCATTTGCTGTAGCAGCTGTAGTCATCCATGTCCACCTAGCAACACCTGTTTGCATTAAGCACAGAACAAGTTAGACTTTGAACCAGGAAAAGCAGCAAGATTTAGTCACAATGCATGTTTTATATTATTAACCTCTTAAAGACCAAGGTGTTTTTTTTACATGCATTTTTTATTTCTCTTTGCTATTTGGGCTTATTGGAACCTAATTAGAATAAAAATCTAAGTATCATCTTTTGATATAATGTACTTTTAGAGAAAAATGATGTCCATATATGTAGACTTGTGGTCTGAATTTCCATAAAACACTTTTTCCTGAATTTTTTTTATTCATATATAACATAGAGTTTTTTTTTTTAACTTGCTTTGACTATCAGAGAGTAAAAACAATATTTTTTCCCATTTTGGACAGTTAAAAATAGGGTTTGGGACATTTCATATGCTGCAAAACAGTTGCAGGATGACACTGTATGTCTGTAACAAAATATAAAACATTCAAAGTATTTTAAAAAGCCACTTAAGAGCTAAAAATGTGCTGTCCACGTATGTGGACACTTGGGCCCTAGGAGGTTAAAGTGCCCTATTTATCCTTCATGCAGTATGTTATATAGCTTTTTGTGAAAGCAAAATGTCTCAAGGATCAAAGAAAGATTTTGAATGATTTTAAATTGTAAAAATTAGTCATTAGTAATTCCTGCACAAACTTACATAGGTTTTAACCTAACGGCAAAGTGAGGGCCATATGGTCCTCATTGATTGCTTGCAAGTTATGTCTACTAAGACCCTCATGCCCTGTGTTTTTTTGCTGAAGTCTGTAAAAGTTTAAAGTCCACATGAACTTGGGAGTCCTCAGTATGTTGATGTTCTTCCAACTGAAATGGAATATTGAGTAGGGGGCGGAGCTTTTTTGTACATCATTCCCTTGTAGCCAACTAACGGTCAAAGGAGCGTGGTTAAGAATGTTGTGGTTGAAGCCATCAAACTGGCATTAACAGAGAAGGACCGCCCCTCCGGATGCAAAATAAATTAATACATTAATAAAAATACCACAAAAATTTCACATGGACTTAAATAATGTATTGTCAACATGTTGAGCAAATGCTCTTCTGTGCTGCGAAAGCAAATCCACTATTTATATGGCAAAACCAACATTGTTTTTGTTTGTATCACTGTGCCAGAGCCATAGAGAGAGAGAGAGAGAGAGAGAGAGAGAGAGAGAGAGAGAGAGAGAGAGAGAGTTGCGACAATTCCATTGACTCCAATCGAACATTGGTTGCAACATATTCTCATTCTGAAAATGTAGCCCTACATTTCTGGAGATGGCAATTATGTAGCCAGTAGTACGTATGGCTGCATTTCATCTTTCAATCAAACGCTACGGGGCGGTATGATGCCATTCCTTTTCTCGCTTACAAGCTATCTGCTTACCTCCGTATGAATGGCTTTTACAGTTTCCAGTTTGTCCGGTAGCTTGACATATGTCGGCGGACTTGATATGTAGAGCATAGTTGACTGTGACGACGGGGTTCGAGTCCGGTGAAGTACAGTTCCAGAAAGCAGGTAAGACAAAAACAGAAGCCAAAGAATAAAATAAACAAGTAAATAACAAGGTGAGAATGTGGCAAAACCTGAAAACGTGGTAAAACTCATGCTACTGCATGGGCTTTTGTTTTTCCGGATTGCTTTTGAAAACACTGTCGTTGGGTTTGGGGAAGTAGGTAGGCGCTGTTTAATTGGTGCTTTTTAAAACACTATTGGTTGAGTTTAGGGAAGGGGGAGGGTCGGTCAGTCGATCGGTTAGTCTTTCATTCATATACACATAGACCATTTAGCTTACTCAACTATACTACATGTCTTGTAGGGGAAACCGGAGCACCCGGAGAACATGCAAACTCCACACAGAAATGCCAACTGACCCAGCCGAGGCTTGAACCAGCAACCTTCTTGCTGTGAGGCGATCATGCTACCCACTGCGCCACCCTGATTTAACGTTATTTAACATTATTTGAATTAACTGCAAAACACTTCCTGGATTAATTTGAGTCTACATGAATGACAATTGAACATTGAACAATTGAACGTTTTGTACTTCCATTGTCGACTCTTTCTCTCACTTTGGCTCTGGACTGTGCTAAAGAAGCCTCCTGAACTGAAATTTAGATATGGTAATGAGTGATTTGTTTTCAACCAATCACAACAGACTGAGACGTCTGACCAATCAGAGCAGAGCAGGCTTGTAAAGAGAATGGACCATTGAAACTAACTGCTTTAGACATGAAAAGCTGATGCAGCATTGTGCATTATGAGAATATCAAAGTGTTTTTTGACTTTGACTATGGATGGGTGTGTCTAAAACAAAATTAGGACCTAAACAAGAGCTCTTAAAAAATGGGTTGGATAGTTAAACAAAAAAAAACCTTCCTAAAACTACCACCTGTCTTAACTGTATCAACTTTGGTGCTTAAAGCAAAGACTTTGGGATAGTTCACCCAAAAAATGTATTTAATCATTCTCAAGTGGTTCCAAACCTTTATGAGTTTCTTTCTTCTGTTGAACATAAAAGAAGATATTTTTTAAACAAGCTGAACATATGTAAGCATTGACTTCCATAGTAGGAAAAACAAATATGTGTAAGTCAATGGTTACAGGTAAAAATATGCTCTTTTGTGTTCAACAGAAGAAAGAAAGGTTTGAAACAAGTAAAGAGTATGACAGAATTTTCATTTTTTGAGTGAACTATCCCTTTAAACTCAAGGATTTCTTCAGCATCATTACTCAGTCATGCAAAATGCTCATTTTTAATGCTCCGTATAGTTAAAAAGGCTTGACTGATCAAACATGTACACGCATAAACACTTAAATGCACACAAACACGTCAAATGTGGAAAAACCGGATCAGCCAATTGGGATAATCTTTCACATCTGATTACCGCCATCGCATCTGAGCTGTCACCGTAACAGCTGGGAGTTGTCATTAAGAGACGTGGTAACATGTAATGGTGTATGAACAATAAGCAGAGTGGGCTAAAACCACGGCCTGTGGAGGGGGATGGTTTAAGACAGCAGGAAATGAAAGGTCTGATGGCGAAGTGGACACTCTGAATCAGGCCAGAAGACGTCATGGAGGACGTGATGGCAGTGTAAACAGTGTGTAAGAGTGTTTATTCTGCTGCGGATGTAAGTAAGTGTAATATTAATTGGCATCTGGAATAAAAGAGCAATGGATTTTGTTCTCCACCTGACCTATCGGTAATCATTTGTTGACAGTAAGGGTTTAAGTCAATCTGACTTTTTATGCAACTTATATATAAATTAAGTCTCAGGAGTCCTTAAAATGTATTTGTGAATTTCAGCTATAAATACTTAATGGATCATTTATTACACCATGCTGCAGATGCCCGTTTGAGAGTAGAAGCAAAAATGTGCTGTTTTTATTTGAGTCTCTTTAAATGCAAATGAGCTACTGCATGCTCTCCGCCCCTTTTCTAAACGAAGGTGGAACCTTTACAGCTCTTATCTCGAATATTCAGCCAAAGCAGAACATCTCTTTACATAAAACACATTATGCATCCCAGGCACTCAATGACAAAGATTTTAAAAAGCCTTTATTAACACATAGTTTAGATAATTACAAATAATATATTTATAATAAATAAATAATAATTTAAACCACTGCACATAGACACATTATGGCTAACAACCATTCATCGGGGTGTGGGACGTGAACACAATGACAGGCAGTTTATAGCATGGTCTTCTATAAAGACAGAAGAGGAAAATAAATACAGTTGAAGTCGGAATTATTAAACCCCCTGAATTATTATCCCCCTGTTAATTTTTCCCCAATTTCTGTTTAACTGATTTATTTTATCTTTATCATGATGACAGTAAATAATATTTGACTAGATATTTTTCAAGACACTTCTATACAGCTCAAAGTGACATTTAAAGGCTTAACTATGTTAACTAGGTTAACTAGGCAGGTTAGGGTAATTAGGCAAGTTATTCTATAATGATGGTTTGTTCTGTAGACTATCAGAAAAAAAATATGACTTAAAAGGGCTAATAATTTTGACCTTAAAATGTAAAAAAAATTTAAAACCAAAAATAAAACAAATAAGACTTTCTCCAGAAGAAAAAACATTATCAGACATACTGCGAAAGTGTCCTTGCTCTGTAAAACATAATTTGGAAAATAAAAAAAAATAAAAAAAAATAAAGGGGGGCTAATAATTCTGACTTTAACTGTAAAAAATAACTAAAATTAAAATAAATGAATAATACAAATGTAAAAGACAAGTAAATAAATATGCTCAAATGCAACGTTCACATGCTAAGCAGGTGTTGTGCTAATTCATGCTAGAAAAATGTTAGAAACATGCTGACAAGCTAATTATTGCATGACAAAGTGGGCTTGTGAGTGGGCATGACAAACCACCTGTGGAAACACTCTTCTCTCTGTATGCACCAGACACTACAGTATACTTAAACTCCTTACTTTGTGTGTATTGCTCTTTTTGTTGAATTGCTGAATGTCTCCTCAGTTGTAAGTCGCTCTGGACAAAACCATCTACAAAATGTAAATGCAACATGCAATCAAGAAGTTAACTCAAGCCATCGACAAAGTCTGTCATCAAACTTTACTCATATAGTTTAATGTCAGCTGCTATTGCAAATTTATCATTCAGTTCTTACATAACATAATAAAATAAAACTAAAATGAAATAAATGTATAAAAACTTCACTACCTGACAAAAGTTTTAGGAACAACAAATAATAACTTGACTTCTAGTTGATCATTTGGTATCAAAAGTGGCTTATATGAAAGGCAAAGGCCTCTAGATTATGTTTATTTTACCAAAATAAAATATGATCATGCCTTGATTTTTAATTATTTAATTAGGACAATAAGGTCTGACTTTGCTTAGACAAAAGTCTTGTCACTTAACAGAAATAATGTACAGTATAGAATATAAAGTCATGATGCAGTGGAAAAAGAATTAATATTGTGTATAACTCTCATGAGCTTGGAGGACTGCAGCCATACATCTCTGCAATGACTCAAATAACTTATTAATAAAGTCATCTGGAATGGCAAAGAAAGCATTCTTGCAGGACTCCCAGAGCTCATCAAGATTCTATGGATTCATCTTCAATGCCTCCTCCATCTTAATCCCATACATGCTTAATAATGTTCATGTCCGGTGACTGGACTGGCCAATCCTGGAGCACCTTGACCTTCTTTGCTTTCAGGAACTTTAATGTGGAGGTTGAGGTATGAGAAGTAGCGCTATCCTGCTGAAGAATTTGCCCTCTCCTGTGGTTTGTTATAATGAGCAGCACAAATGTCTTGATACCTCTGGCTGTTGATGTTGTCATCCACTCTGCAGATCTCTCACACGTCCCCATACTGAATGTAACCCCAAACCATGATTTTTCCTTCACCAAACTTGCCTGATTTCTGTGAGAATCTTGGGTGCATGCGGGTTCCAGTAAGTCTTCTGCAGTATTTGTGATGATTGGATGCAGCTCAACAGAGGATTCATCGGAAAAATCTACCTTTTGCCACTTTTCCAAATGATCAACTAGAAGTCAAGTGATTATTTGTTGCTCTTACAACTGGGATTGACGACAAGACTTTTGTCAGGTAGTGTACAGACTAACTTAATAACATAATAATAAACAAATAAAATTGAGCAATATTTAAAATAAAATAACAAAAAGACATTTGAAGTATCTCATTAATTATACTTAAAATGCTGTGCCCCCTATTACAAAATCCCAATGTGGCATTTCACTCAGCCAGGATCACTCACATTGTCCTCAACAACGATTATTTTGTAAGGCTGAAACACTGATGCAACCACCGACCATATGAAACGGCTCATAAACTTGCAGTCGTGTGAGTCAGTGCTGCTCTGACTCAGATCAGGTACTCTAATCTTGGATTTCTCTTCTCCTTCACATGCATGCGCGCAGTTTTTTTTCCTTATCGCCTGCTCTTGTCCTCAAACTGTGTCGTTAGTCAAGGATGTGGAGTTGTCATGGAAACCTTTCTCTCCGTCGCTATCTCTTTTCCTCCATCTTGCTGTCAGCGCTCGGTGTCATATCAGTGACACCAATACTGCGGGAAATTCATCTGATCATAAAACAGCAAGCAACAGTGACCAGCACATTTATTGCACAGCATGGATATCAGCTCTGCATAAAACATAAAGGAGAAACATTCCGCCTCCCCTATATGGACACTTTATGGTCTGCACAGAAGTGTACTAGTGTGTTGCCATAAATAGCAGTGAATAAATATCCAGTGTTTTGTGAGATTCACCCATTGTTGGCATATCTTTAAAAGTCTGGCAATGCCTGTGCTGGTTATTAGGTTTGCGTTTAGTAGACTGGGAGTTTCTACAGATAGTTGGGAGCTCTCAAAGGTAGATCTGCTCGTTTCCATAGACAATAATGACTAAAGGAGCCAATTAAAAAGATGTCTGTGTGCAAAGAAAGCGTATGAGGAAGCTAATAGAGAAATAGAGCCATTAAAAAAAAATGTTGTGTTGGGACAACATAAAGGAAATAAGTTATTATTTAGTTAAGTTATTAGCAAACGTTTTAGTTTTTACAAATTTAGGTGGATTGAACATAAAACAATTAAGTTGTCCTGAAAAAAACTCAAGAATTGTGTAGTATCAGCTCATAATAAATAAGTAGTTTGATCAAACAGCGAACTTATTTTTTTTAGTGTAATAAAATATTAAAAACACAAATTAAATAGCTTTTTAAATCCAATATTTTCTATTTAAATAAACAAACATTAATTTGTTAGGGTACAAATGTCGAAAAATGTATCAAAAAATGCTAATAAGCAAGAGTAAAACTTAAAATACTCTGAACATTATAAGCTTATGATGCTGTCACTGAATTGAGGCTCACAGAGAATGAGGAGAATGAAGAACAAAAGATGGTTCTTCTACTGATGAAAAAAATGCTTCACCTTCACTTTTAAGGGTGTACTGAGAAATTTTCTATAACTGAGTCTAAAAAATAATTTGGAAAATATTTATTTTTTTACTGACTTATTATTAAACATTTTTGTATTTAATCAGGGACGGGTTTATATTTATTTTTAACAAATAATTTCTTTTGCGAAATTTATTTGAAGTTTATCCAATTTGATTTTGTAATTTTTGTAATTATTTAAATATATTTATTCAAATGATAGTTTAGGACAGGGATCACCAAACTTGTTCCTGGAGGGCCGGTGTCCAGCAGATTTTAGCTCCAACCCTAATCAAACACACCTGAACAAGCTAATTAAGGTCTTACTAGGTATACTTGACTAGGAATACTTGAAACACCAGGCAGGTGGTAGGCAGCTAGCTCTCTGCAACTCTCACATGGTCGCCCACTGAAGCTAAGCAGGGCTGCGCCCGGTCAGTACCTGGATGGGAGACCACATGGGAAAACTAGGTTGCTGCCGGAAGTGGTGTTAGTGAGGCCAGCAGGGGCGCCCAACCTGTGGTCTGTGTGGGTCCTAATGCCTCAGTATAGTGACGGGGTCTCTATACTGCTCAGTGAGCGCAGTCTCTCTGTGGTCATTAAAAATCCCAGGATGTCCTTCGAAAAAGAGTAGGGGTTTAACCCTGGCATCCTGGCCAAATCTGCCTAACCTAACCTTAACACAATCAATCTCCTCTCCACCAATCAGCTGGTGTGTGGTGTGTGGTCTGGCGCAAAATGGCTGCCGTCGCGTCATCCAGGTGGATGCTGCACACTGGTGATGGATGAGGAGAGATGTGTAAATGTGTAAAGCGCTTTGAGTGCCCAGAAAAGGGCTATATAAATGTCAGGAATTATTATGTAAGGCAAGTTGGAGCTAAACCCTGCAGGGACACCGGTTTAGGGCATCACAGTGGCGCAGTGGGTGGCACGATTGCCTCACAGCAAGAAAGTTGCTGGTTCAACCCCCGGTTGGGATTTCTGTGTGGAGTTTGTGTGTTCTTCCCGTGATCACGTGGGCTTCCTCCAGGTGCTCCAGTTTCCCCCACAAGTTCAAATGCGACATGTGAATTGGGTAAGCTGAATTTTCTGTAGTGTATGTGTTTGAATGAGTGTGTATGGGTGTTTCCCATTGTTGGGCTGCGGCTGGAAGGGCATCGGTTGCGTAAAACATATGCTGGATAAGTTGGCGGTTCATTCCGCTGTCGCGACCACTGATTAATAAAGGGACTAAGCCGAAAAGAAAATGAATGAATGTTGCTGGTTCGAGCCTCGGCTGGGTCAGTTGGCATTTCTGTGTGTTTGGATGTTCTCCCCGTGTTGCGTGGGTTTCCTCCAGGTGCTCCGGTTTCCCCTACAGTCCAAAGACATGCGCTATAGGTGAATTGAGCAAGCTAAATTGGCCGTAGTGTGTGTGAATGAGATTGTATGGGTGTTTCCCATGAGATGGGTTGCGGCTGGAAGGGCATCCACTGCGTAAAAACATATGCTGGATAAGTTGGCGGTTCATTCCACTGTGGCGACCCCTGATTAATAAAGGGACTAAGCCGAACAGAAAACTAATGAATGAATGAATTATTTATTGTTTGTTTATTTAGTTCCTTTATACTAATTAATGTGTGTTAATACACTACTGTTAAAAAAACAGGGTTCTACATAATTCATTCATGTTGTCCCAATACAAATCACTTAAGTTAACTTAACAAATTTAAGTTTGGATTGAACATAAAACAATTAAGTTGTCCCAAAAAATCTCAAGAATTGTGTTATTTCAGCTCATTTTAAACAAGTAGTTTGAACAAGCAGGGATAATAGCTTATTTGAGTGCACTGTAAAAAATTTTGGGCTCTACACAAGCGATTTGTGTTGGGACAACAAGAAGGAATTAAGTTAAGTGGATTGAACATAAAACAATTAAGTTGTCCCATAAAAACTCAAGAGTTGAGTTGTTTCCAACGCAATCTCACGGCAACTTTTGATTTAGTGGCTAATTCGTTTGAATTTGTACAATCTAATTCGTACAAATTAGTACGATTTGCTCATCACCCAATGATGGTTGGGGTTAGGGGTGGGTTAGGTGCCATGCCTCCTTTTTACAATCGTACATTTTTCTACGACTGAACTGAATTAGCCACTAAACTGATGAAAACGTAAAATACTTACGTTTCCTTGAAGATCAGGCTGGTTGTTTCAGCTTATTTTAAATAAGTAGTTTGAACAAGCAGCAAACATGTGTGAGTGTGTATATTGTGATATAATGTTTTGATCATTTATTTTAATCTTATTATTTATTTAGACATTGCTAAAACAAAATTAACCTTTGGCAACATTTTTGCAACCTATATTTTTTTAGATAATAGGTATAGTTATTATTACATTTAAGATATTTGTATCGAAAAACTCTAATAAGCACAAGCAAAACTGAACATATTCTGAATATTATAAGCCATTTTATGCTGTCATTGAATTGAAGAGAGGCTCACAGGAGAAAGAGGAGAATGCCGCATTCTTTTAAAGAACAAAGAACCAAAAATGGTTCCTCTATGACATCACTGACAGAAAAAAACATTTCACCTTCACTTTTAAGGGTGCACCAAAAAATTCTCATTTCCTCTCAGAAAGAAATCATGCTTTGGACTATAGTTCCTCTTATCTGCTGTGCTGACAGAATGACAGAAGGTCACCTGAACATCTGAGATATCTCTATAGCTCACACCATCACACAGCTCCGTTAACCCAAAGGCTAATTGCACCCGCAGCCGAAAACAGGGACATCGGTGAGCCCGTCTCGTCTCTCAACGTCATTCATGACCTTTCAAAACAAGGAGAGATAAAGTGACACTCTTCCCATGATGAGCATGACAGAGACAAAGTGGGAAAAATATATTTATGTGCACATTTTAGCTATTGCTGTAGCTTTGCTGGAATTTACCTGAAAGTCAATCTGCCTTTTATAAACACAACACATTGGATACCTTTAATCTGACTTTTAACTTGTAATTATTTCTTTTGACATTATATTTATGTGACAGAGACTCCATCAAATGGATAAAACAAATGGTAAAGTCTCATGAGTGAATGGTTCCTTTCTGAAACTGTAACTTAAAGGGATAGTTCACCCAAAAATGAAAATTCTGTCATCGTTCACTCAACTTTTACTTGTTTCAAACCTTTATGAGATCCTTTCTTCTGTTAAACACAAAAGAAGATATTTTGAAAAATGCTGAAAACCTGTAACCATTGACTTCCGTAGTATTTGTTTTTCCTACTATGGAAGTTAATGGTGGTTTGCAGCTTTCTTCAGAATATCTTGTTTTGTGTTCAACAGAATAAAGAAACTTATGAAGGTTTGGATTCCTGGAGAGTAAATAGTGAGTACATATTCATTGTTGACCCTGACAACCATAGTTTCTGCTGTCACTAAAATACAAGCAGATGAAACAGATTCCCAACAAATTTCTATTATTATAAAGTTATTATAATTTCACTTTTTTATATTTTAGCATACAAGCATAAATTCCACACACATGCACATTTATAAATAAGTGTGGAAGAAATTAGGAAATTTCTTTTTAACTGAATAAATATATGTGACTATATATTTGAATACACAGTATATGCATGGATTAATCATTCACAGTAAATACTGCAACAATATCAATTATCAATATTATTTCAATATATTAATTCACTCATTCATTTTCTTTTCGGCTTAGTCCCTTTTATTAATCTGGGGTCGCCACAGCGGAAAGAACCGACAACTTATCCAGCATATGTTTTACACAGCGGATGCCCTTCCAGCTGCAACCCATCACTGGGAAACACCCATACACACTCATTCACTATGGACAATTTAGCTTACCCAATTCACCTATACTTTGTGATGGTTATACTTTGGACTTGTGGGGGAAACCGGAGCACCCGGAGGAAACCCACACGAACACGAGAAGAACATGCAAACTCCACACAGAAATGCCAACTGACCCAGCCGAGGCTCGAACCAGCGACCTTCTTACTGTGAGGCGAACATGCTACCCACTGCGCCACCATGATGCCAGTGATGCAGAAGCAGTTTTTGTATAAAATATTACAAAAGATTTAATGTTTTAGACTTGTTTATAGTCATTTTTAAACAACCCAATACTGATGTTGTAACTTCATAAGCTTTAAGAAAGCAATATGTAACCCACAGGTCCTACTGCACCCAACCCGGTCTGAGCTGGGATCGAACTGGCGATTTTCTCGCATGGGAGTCGGTTGCTCTATCAAGGAGGTTAAAACCATGGCCCTAGCATCTGTCGCTAGAGCACCTTTTGAGGTAAGACGAATGAGATTTACCTTCATAGCACAGCTGGCCTCCGTTACACTCACCCCCTTAAACCTCACTCCCATCCTGGACGAGCCCCCACATGTAACCCACTGATCCTACTGCACCCAACCCGTTCTGAGCTGGGATCGAACCGGCAGTTCTTTGCATGGGAGTCGGTTGCTCTAACAAGGAGGCTAAGTGACCATGGCCTCTAGCGTCAGACTAGCTGCCCTCCGTTACAAATATATGGTGGAATAACCTTGATTTTCAATCACAGCACATGAAAGCATTTCCTTATATCCGACTAACTATCATTTCTTAAGAAAAAAGAAAAGATAAGATTTGAGAAGACATTCTGGATTTAATGTTGTTGTTTTTTTTTCTGCTGAAGAGAAAAGAAAATGTATTTTAAAAGTTGGAAACCAATCTGTCATCAACTTCCACAGTAGGCTATTTTATTTCCTATTACATATGTCAATGGCTACCAGTTTCCAACATTCTTCAAAATATCTTCTTTTGTGTTGAACAGAAAATTTTAACTTAAGAATTTTGACTTTGTAAGTGATGTAAATGTGTCTGATAAAGAAATGCCCAAAAAGATGAAACACTTGCCCATTTAATTGTTTTTTTAGTAAATCAATAAAACCAGCCACAGGCGTGGACACACAACAAACCGCTGATTTCATGAACTAGAGGTCAATAGATGCTAAAGCGGTGCCTTGAGAACTGAATGAATTGAAGCTTTTTATAAACCATTGTGTCCTTTCTGTCTTATCAGAGGTGGAGAACCTTCATCCACACACACACACACACAGATAAAGACAAACACTCATCCAAATGGCAAAGCGTTGGCCGCTATTGCCTTTTGTGTGTCTAAATGTTATCGGTGTCACACGGCGTCTGTAATTATCGAGCGTTCAGAGATGCAAACATGATGGGCTTCATGGGCGCTTACTTAATGCAGATCTCGGTATTGTGGATGGGCTTCACTACTTGAGGCTTTTCTGTGTGGAATGAGTCACTAACGCTGCCTTCCTGGCTGATTACATTATAGACTGCTGGGAAATGAAAACCAATAGAGGGAGGATGTAAATAAAAAAGGTGCAGAAGTGGCCCATTATTTTATGACGACACAGCCTGCCTCATGCAGTCATTCATTTTCTTTTCGGCTTAGTCCCTTTATTAATCTGGGGTAGCCACAGCGGAATGAACCGCCAACTATCCAGCACATGCTTTACTCATACACATACACTACGGTCAATTTTAGCATACCCAATTCATCTACACATGTCTTTGGACTTGTGGGGGGAAACCGGAGCACCTGGAAGAAACCCCACGCGAACACCGGGAGAACATGCAAACTCCACACAGAAATGCCAACTGACCAAGCCGAGGCTCGAACTAGCAACCTTCTTGCTGTGAGGAGAGCGTGCTACCCACTGCGCCACTGCGTCGCCCCTGCTTCATTCAGACAACGCTAAATCGTTTGACAGATGGTTTAATGTTCTCCTTGTAGAAATGATCTCTACAGAAAGAAAAAAAAATTATGTAGTTATTATTTATAATAATATTTTTCTTAAACCATAATGTCTGAATTAGGTATACATATAAAAAGGCTGTATGAATTTAGTGATTTTTTATTTATATATTTCTGTATTAGTATTTATTATTATTTAGTTTTTTTATTCAATAATGAAAGTATAAAAAGTAAATTGAAAGCGAATTTCTTTATGACAATACTTGCAAAATATATATTTAAAAAACTAATCCGCATGGAAAGTGTGCCACCTGCTGGAATTGCATGGTAAAGCGTTCATTTTGTGGCATAAATTTGGAATTAACATTCAATTTATTTCAAGTTTATTTGTGTGGCGTTTTTTCACAATATATATTCTTCCAAATCAGTTTTACAAAAAGGTGCACATTATTACTACATTACAGTCCAAATTAAAAAAGTTAAGAAGTTATGTATAGGTTAGACATTATATAAACAGCATGATACAGAATATATTGTCCTTCCAAAAAGGTGATGTCTATGTGTATAATATAAGTTCAATGAAGTGTATTGAATTGAATATTATAGATGCCATGGATTCCTAAATAATATGGTCTTCCTAGAGCATTAGGCCCAGCCTAAAATTTAAAAAGGCATCTATAGCTTGTATTCATACATACAAACCCATTTTATTGTGTGAAACGAATATCAGTCTAATATATTATTTGGAAAATAATATCCCCCATTTAGTTTTACAGTATTTATTAGTAAAGAGTGTTATTATTATTCATTCATTCATTCATTTTCTTTTCGGCTTAGTCCCTTTATTAATCTGGGGTCGTCACAGTGCAATGAACCGCCAACTTATCCAGCATATGTTTTACGCAGCGGATGCCTTTCCAGCTGCAACCCATCACTGATAACAACACCCATACACTCTCATTCACACACACACTCATACACTATGGCCATTTTAGCCTACCCAATTCACCTATACCGCACGTCTTTGGACTTGTGGGGGAAACCGAAGCACCAGGAGGAAACCCACGCAAACACAGGAAGAACATGCAAACTCCACACAGAAATGCCAACTGACAAAGCCGAGGCTCAAACCAGCAACTTTCTTGTTGTGAGGTGATAGTGCTACCCACTGCGCCACCGTGACGCTCCCAACACAGAAATGTATTTATTTATTTACTTATTATAATATATTTCAGCATTTTATCAGGAATAATTTTTTATTTATTTTTATAAAATATGGGATCATTTATTTGACAGTTATTTAATTATTTTATACTTTTAATATCATTTATATTTTATATGGTATACATTTAATCAAATGATTATAAAATATTATATTATTAAATATTATATTTTGTATAATTTTATCATTTATTTGACATTTATTTAATGATATTTTTATATTTTTTAAATAAACTTAATTAAACGATTATTTAATTTTTCTGTTTCCCTGATGCAAATTAATGTGCTTCATTATTTATTTGATATAATGTTTCATTGTTTATTTTAATCCTATTTTCTATTTCGGCATTACTGAAACTGAAAATGATCTAGTGACGAATTCTTGCAACCGACTTTTCAGATTATGGGTATATTTAGTAGTAAATTTTTGATAAAACAGCTGTCAATAAAATAAAACAGGACATATAAAACTCAAATTAAAATTCCTAGGATTTCACATTATAGTAAGTAGAACCATGGTCATTAAAGTAAAATAATCTGTAATCTGACAGCAGTAGTTTCGATGTAAATGATGGAACTACAAAAATATGATACATGCAAAAACTATAAATGGAATTTTTTATTTATGTCAATTACTTAACATAACAAACAATAATTAATAAAATAAGAAGAGATATTGATTCCTGTTATCTTGAGTGTTAATAAGTGTCACCACAATGTTTATCGGCAGACAGATGTGGGAATGGCCCAATTTTGTTCTAAACGAATAGAATAGAATAGAATAGAATAGAATAGAAAAGAGCAATTAAAATGATAATGTCCACATCATTCAATCCTGCCAATGAATGTTGAAAACATTTACAGCCCATCAGAATTCATCCTGCTTTGAAGCATTTAAAATGCCAGACAACAAAAATGCATATACAGTTGCAATCAGAATTATTAAACCCATAGAATTTTTTTTCTTTTTTAAATATTTCCCAAATGATGTTTAACAGAGCAAGGAAATTTTCACAGTATGTCTGATAATGTTTTTCTTCTGAAGAATGTCTTATTTGTTTTATTTCAGCTAGAATAGAAGCAGTTTTTAATTTTTTTAAAAGGCATTTTAAGGTCAAAATTATTAGCCCCTTTAAGCTAATTTTTTTTGATAGTCTACAGAACAAACCATTGTTATACAATGACTTACCTAATTACCCTAACCTGTGTAGTTAACCTAATTAACCTAGTTAAGCCTTTAAATGTCATTTTAAGCTGTATAGAAGTGTCCTTGAAAAATATCTAAAATATTCTTTACTGTTATCATGACAAAGATAAAATAAATCAGTTATTAAAAATGAGTTATTAAAACTATTATGTTTAGAAATGTGTTGAAAAAAATCTCTCTGTTAAACAGAAATTGGGGGAAAAATAAACAGGGGGCTAATAATTCTGATTGCAACTGTAACTGCTTATATACTTTTATACTAAATAAACTTTGGGCTTAATCATACATTTTGTCACAGGAAGTGAACTGAAGAGTGAAAAACAAGAGAAAACCGTCCCACCTGTGTGAGTCAGCAGCAGTTTTCTCTGGGTGTATACTCTTCAACTTGAGCTCAAGAATGCTGGCAGGAGATCTTTCAAGAGCATTTCCTGCAATATCTGCTGCTCCTGCTGGAAAACACAGAGCCTCTTTCATGCAGGAGGGGATAATGGTTGGTGTTCTCTCTCTTTTTTCTTTTTCTTCTGTGCCTAAGGAAAGCAATAACCAGAACAACACAGACGGATAACCACAAACATGTTATTGCAAAGGCAATAGTTCCTTACATACAGTGAGTTTGGTTTACACTTTTTTTTTGTGGAACTTGAAACACATTTAAATATGATCTTGTACACTACAAAATCAATCTGACCAAATGTGTTTTTTGTCCTTTCCCTTGGTATTAAATGGATGTAATATCAAATGTATTTTCCCTTATGTGGTTTAAATGCTTTATGAGTTATCCTTTATCCTTATTCTGTTGAACACAAAAGAAGATATTTAGAAAAATGCTGGTTGCTGACACCCATGCATTGACTTTCATAAATACTATCAGCTACCAGCATTTTTCAAACTATCTTCTTTTCTGTTCAACAGAAGAAATCAACTCAAATAGGTTTTGAACAAGTAAAGTGTGAGTAAAAATGGCAAAATCTTTCATATTTGGGTGAACTATCCCTTTAAAATCCACTTTTGCTAACATGCTCATATATGGACAATGCTAAACAGGTGAAAATGGACATAAATACAGTACACCTGTCTATAGACCCATAGAAAAGTTGTCAAAAGAGGACAAATGTAATGGATTAAAACACCAGAATGTAATGTAGACAGAATGTAAACTGTGCCTACGGCTATCTCTAGAAGTGGTTGAAAGTGGACAAACTCACAATGTTATGGTTGTGATCAGACTGATAAAACTGCAAGGTAGACACTTACGATGTTCTCTGGATCGGTTCTCTAGAGCTGCTGGTTTCGGACTGTTGAATGATTCTCACATAGACAGATTAGCACGATTATCTAAGAACCCCTATAATGGTATGAACCATAATAGGGGTGGTCAAATGTATATTGATCTTATCTATTACTGTAATTATTTATATTATTATTTTAAATACAGATCGGAGCAAACTATTTCTCACTATTTAAAGAGCTGAAGAGGAAGGTCAAGCCTTAATTAGGGGGGTAATGAATAAAAACAGTATGTAAAAGTGAATGTTTCTCCCTCAACCTGTCTACTAATCAGCCAACACACACCAAACAGGTCCTTGTAAACAGGGCCTTTGACTACCATCTGGAAGTGTTTGAAAGTTGACAAACTCACAATGTTTTGGTTGTGATCAGAATGATAACATTGCATGGTATAGACACTTATGATGTTCTCTAGATCAGTTCTCTATAGATGTGCTGGTTGCACTGTTGAATGATTCTCACATAGACTGATTAAATATCTAAGAACCCCAATAATTGTATAAATTGTAATAGGGGGTGGTCAAATGTATATTGATTTGATCTGTTATTTTAATTATTAATATTATTATTTTACAGTTGGCGTTTCTGTGTGGAGTTTGCATGTTCTCCCTGGGTTCGCGTGGGTTTCCTCCGGGTGCTCCGGTTTCCCCCACAGTCCAAAGACATGCAGTACAGGTGAATTGGGTAAGCTAAATTGTCCATAGTGTACTGTATGAGTGTGAATGTGTGTGTGGAAGTTCCCAGAGATGGGTTGCGGCTGGAAGGGCATCCGCTGCGTAAAAAAAATCGTGCTGGATAAGTTGGCGGTTCATTCCGCTGTGGCGACCCCGCAAGGGACAAAGCCGACAAGAAAATGAATGAATGAATTATTATTTTAGATACAGATCAGAGCAAACTCATTCATTCATTCATTTTCTTGTCGGCTTAGTCCCTTTATTAATCCGGGGTCGCCACAGCGGAATGAACCGCCAACTTATCCAGCACGATTTTACGCAGCGGATGCCCTTCCAGCCGCAACCCATCTATGGGAACATCCACACACTCATTCACACACATACACTATGGACAATTTAGCCTACCCAATTCACCTGTACCGCATGTCATGGGGGGAAACCGGAGCACCCGGAGGAAACCCACGCGGACACAGGGAGAACATGCAAACTCCACACAGAAACGCCAACTGACCCAGCCCAGCCAAGGTTCGAACCCGCGACCCAGCGACGTTCTTGCTGTGAGGCGACAGCACTACCTACTGCGCCACTGCATCGCCCTCAGAGCAAAACTATTTCTCATTATTTAAAGGTGGTAATGAATGAAAACACTAGATGTAAAAGTGAATGTTTCTCCCTCAACCTGTCGACGAATCAACCAAAACACACAAAACAGGTCCTTGTAAACAGGGCCTTCGACCACCCCTTGTTAGATCACAGTCTGCACGCCAGATAAATAAGATCCAGCCCTGGACACCAGATCATTTCAGGAAATGTCAGTTTCTCCAGGTATTTGGACAACAACTCAGCAGAGTTTCCAATACCCAAACCTGTTAACCAGTAATCAACTGAATTAGCAGTCTACTATCAATATAGTAGTCGACTGTGGAAGAAAGCCAGAGAAGAGCAGAAGCAGCAAACGTGTTGCATGTGTTTTGGTGCACTCTCATACTTTGTCTACATACCCTCATATCTCGTATCAGTTAATTTAATAAATGATAAACATAAATTAATTAAAAATATGAATCAAATAAATGGATGACTAAATGAATAATTCATTTATTCATTTTCTTTTCAGCTTAGTTCCTTTATTATTCTAGGGTCACCACAGCGGAATAAACCACCAACTTATCCAGCACATGTTTTACGCAGAGAATGCCCTACCAGCTGCAACCCATCACTGAGAAACACCCATACACTCTCATTCACACACATACACTACGGACAATTTAGCTTACCCAATTCACCTATACCACATGTTTTTGGACTTGATGTGAGGCGATTGTGCTACCCATTGCGCTACCGTGCTGCCCATCTACTATTTTAATTAATAATATTATTATTTTAGATACAGATCAGAGCAAACTATTTCTTATTAGGCTGAAGCCAAGCGTTAACTGGGGGGTAATGAATTAAAACAGTAGATGTAAAAGTGAATGTTTCTCCCTCAACCTGTCGACTAATCAACCAAAACACACAGAACAGGTCCTTGTAAACAGGGCCTTCAACTACCTCTGGAAGTGGTTGAAAGTGGACAAACTCACAATGTTTTGGTTGTGATCAGACTGCATCTTAGGCTGTATCCATTTTCAGAAGATTGAGAAAAACATTTTCATGCTTTAGGTCTAAAATCTGCATAGGTGTCCTAATTTTAACTGCATTGCATATGCAGAATTCCTCAGAATTTCTCCTTTGTGTTTTGTTGAAGAAACAGAAGTGAGTCATCCTGAGCATTGAGTAAATGACGATAATAGAATGAACTATTGCTTTAAGACAGGGAGGGAGAAAGGAAGTGTTTGAGGGGGTGTGGCACTGTTTGCTTCAGCAGAAACAACATACCGTATGCAACACATTCAAATCCAGAAATAAAATCATAAAAAACATCCATATATGGTAGTTTAAGAAATCCAAAAGATCCAAGAAAACAAATGCTGTTTGAGAAGTAACATGCACGCACAACAGGTACACAACATAGCCTCAAAACTAAAGTAATTTCATAGGGACATTCTGCAAATTGCAAACAGACTTTGATTTAAACCTCCTTAAAGCCTCTGGCACAGATTGACTCTTTTACACTCTGCAGGAGGAGCAAACACCGTGCCACAAGCCCACTTCTGGTAAAAAACGAAGCTAAAGCTGCGTGCTGTTTTTAAAGTCAGTGATCTTATTCTTCAGACATGCCGCACAAAAGGAGATGTCATGGTCGTAAGAATAACAAAAAGGAGGTATGGTTTTCCTCATGCAGTTTATTCTGTATGATAGCTACTGTTGAAATAAGTTAATGTGCAGTTGTGCATAATGCTACTTTTTAAAACTTTTTTGTTGTTGTTAGTTTAATCTAATAGCATACTGATTCATGCATGTTGAATAAATTATTATTGTTATTTTGAATTTGAAGTTAAGGTAACTAAGTAATTGTTCTTATTCTAAACAGATTCCTTAAACCGTTCACAGTAACTAACTATTGTTCTTTGACTTACTGTTTCTTATCTGTACAACTATTCATCTCTAAACACTTTAAATAAATTTAAAAATGCAGTAGTCCAGTTTTGAAAGGAATGACTCTTTTTAGCAGACTCTTTTTGGTGATTCAAAACATACAACGCCACAAGTGTGAAATGATTCTCGAACGATTGGTTCTTTTAGGAGCCGGTTCTCTTTAGTGAATCAAAGTTGTTCTGTTTTCGTATGAGTCCTTTTTTAGTACTTCTTATCACATATGAATCACTCAAAGCAGTTATTGAATTCATTTGACTCGCCTACTGAACATTCTTATATTCATATATCCATAAACGCTAAACTTTGAGGGAAAAGTTCAAGATTTTGAGCCTTTTCCGTCAGAATTTTCCATTTTTCTTTCTTTCTTAAATATGCAGTATCTGATTATCTTCATAAACATTTTTTTGTTGTGCTGGTTAAAAATCTCTTCATATTCCAGTAGTAATGATTAAAGCAAATGATCTAAATGTATTTATATTTATTTTTATATTCTGGGTAAGGCATAAGACTAAAATTGTTCATCCAATTAAAATTTGCCTGGCCGATATTTCCCATAATTCTGATATGTAGCCCAAACTGTCTGTCAACAAATGTAGACGCAAAAGCTGATGTAGTTTATGTTGTTTTATGAATGGGTTATATGCACGGAAGTGTTGTTCAGTCACTGAAATCTTCCAGCGTAAGATTGATGTGACTATTTTCAGTTTCATAAGGGACCTTTTACAGCATCGATAATGTAGATTTTTATTTAGTTTAACAACAAAACATCAGTAAATATCGATATTCCGCCTAGCCTGCTTTACTGAGCTGAAGTTGGTTTTATATTCACATTCATTTTTGAACAATGTCAACCTGTGACGTGCTCCTTATATTGCTTACCATGCTACTCTGAATATTGGTCTGAAATAGCATGTAAGCATTGCTTAGTAATAAGTAGGCCCACACGGAATCTGCGGGCGCAGAATTTCGCAGATTTTTCACAGATTTTCTGCAGATTTCCGCAGATTTTTAGCCCATCATTAATTCTGTTTGTTTACTTACAGTTAACTATTTACAGTTAATCTAATTGGATTTGCATTTTAAAATTTAAATAAAAGTTAAAAAGATATTATTTTTTATTTCACTTTTAAAGTTTTAGTTATGATACTCCTAAAATAATTCCGCAGAAATCCGCAGATTTTTACCAAAATTCTCTGCAGAAATAGCAAAAAACGTCCGCAGATTCAGTCTGGCCGTAGTAATAAGTGTAATTCCTGCACACCGGCCAACCACTAAGCATACAGTAGTCGCTTTAGGACAAAGCGTGTGAGAGAATGAGACCAGCGATCCTGGAATGCATAAAATATTGCACATTATGACAAGTTTTGCTAACTACAGTACATAACTGAACACGTGCTAGATATAATACAGTTTTTCACTCTGAATTGTAGTATTATAAAGTACTGTAAAGTTTTCTGACTGGCGAATGACATGATCTAGTGGGTTGTCTACTGTAAACTTTAATGTGCGCGTTCGTGATATCAGGAGGCGTGGCTTTGGACGGCAGTGGAGGGACTGTGCTCAATGATATTATGCTAACCTGTTAGCATGTTGGCTGATCACCTACTGCACCTTTAATTGCTCAACCAATTTCTGGTTTCTGTAAAACACTTTTTAACGCTAGTTTACTTGGTAGGCTATGCCTCCAACCAACCACCAAGGATGAGCGTCACATCCATATTGATATCAAAATGTAGGTATTATATGCACAACGCCTACAGTGGCTTGGTATTTCGAGTAAATTAGGCTATTGTTCGTTTTCTTAACATTAATTATGAAGTAGGCCAGCTGAAGAAATGTTTTGTAACCTACTATAACAATGCAAAGGGACAGACGCTTTTTGAAGCCAAAAAGTCTCTCTCACATAAAGCTCTTAAAGGCTATGCCTCTTCTAAGAAGCCTTATCTTTGTATTTGCGTTTCAATTAAAGTAACCTACCTGCTTAGAAACACAGAAAACACACCTAAATAACTAGAGTTGCGCAATCACTACTAAAGAATGCCTGTGTTGTAAGACCAGACTGTAATTGCGTCTCTGCATATTTTTTTTAAAAGCGCAATGCAAATTGAGCTTCCCATTCACATTGCTATAAATGCAAAAGAGCACACTTCCAAGATAAACCGCCCGATCATTTATTTGCTGTAATTATCTGTGCTGTCCTGGTACCCATGTGCACTCGCGGGAGTGGCTTTATCTGAGAAAAAAGACAGCAGCATACCTCAGTTGAATGAAAGAAGCTGGCGAGCTCGAGTCGAGGGGGACTTTAGCAAACTTTCTAACCTTCACGCACCATGGCATACGCAGCGTATTGGGCGAGCACTGTAAGTATCATCCACATGTTTTAGAGCTGCACAGTAAACTTTGTTAACTTTCGATATAAAGGAGGACTAGTGGATAAAGCAGGGTCTTGATAAATGTAAACACTTCATGATTAGTTTGATCTTTGTACTTTCTTTGTGATAAAATAATAAGAGTAAAATATAAACAATGTTAGATGTTGGGCGTTGTCTGATTTAGTGTAATGAATGAGGTTTTATTGCGTTTGTTTGGAGTACAAAAGTGTGTTAAACTGATGTGGGTTGGTTTGCAATTGTAGAAAAAAAATCTAAGAGAATTTAAAGAATGCAATGACTTGTAGGCTGAAAAAATAAACTGAGTTGGATCATAGAAACTACACAAAGTAAAAGTCACCCAAAGATATATTCTTATATACTTTCTAAACATCCTATACAGTCTATAATTCAAGTTAAATGAAGTAGTTAAATGAAATAGAGTATTCACTCAAGGATGTTCAGTTATGCTTTAGAATAGACACAATATAGTAGGCTATTCAGATTTACTGTAATGTTTAGTCATAATTCTGGATGTTTGTCAGGTTGTTAAATCACTTCTCTCTTTGTCTTTCTAGAATGGAGACACTTTATTTCAAAAACAAGAATATGCTCCTCAGACGTCAAGGTTCCTGGTAAGTAATTTTTACTTTCAAATGCCAGTTATGCGTAATTAATTTGTAATAATAATTTAGTTAAAAAGGTTAAAACATGGTGAAAATTAATATTTAAACGTAATAAGAATTCATTATGATTGTATTATCTAAAATGCATAAGTTAATAATTAATACAATTTAAAAACTTTTACTTTGGTATTTTTTGGCTTCCGATGGTAATACGTCATGATGTCATTAGTTTGTACGTTTAGGTCAGATTGCAGTTATGGATGTTGGAAGCAACACAGTTTTTTGACCGAGCTATATCGAGTCTATTGCACCTTTGTATTTTTTGTTTTGCATATCTTCAGTAAACCCTTTTTAAAAGAAGATTCGGTCTTGCTTGTGTTTTTGCAAATACTGTTTGTTGGACTAGCTGCAAAAGTTGGTACATAAGGATGTACATGAAAGGTGTGCCACTACAATAATATATTGCGATTTCAGACATTGCTACAGGGCACCTGTTATTCATGGAAAATCTGGAAATATTACATTTCTAATGCTGTCTAGGTATGAAAAGTTAATTTCTGTTTTTAAATAAAAAGAACTGAGTTGAAACTACTCATTTTGAGTGTAATGTTTAAAATAGACAGTTGAAGTCAGAATTATTAGCCCCCTTTTGAATTTTTTTTCTTTTTTAAATATTTCCCAAATGATGTTTAACAGAGCAAGGACATTTTCACAGTATGACTCTTATTTGTTTTATTTCGGCTGTAATTGAAGCAGTTTTTAATTTTTTAAACACCATTTTTAAAAAATTATTCAAAATTATTTAGACAAAACAAACCATCATAATACAATAATTTGCCTAATTACCCTAACCTGCCTAGTTATCCTAATTAACCTAGTTATGCCTTTAAATGTCACTTTAAGCTGTATAGAAGTGTCTTGAAAAATATCTAAAATATTATTTACTGTCATCTTGGCAAAGATAAAATAAATCAGTTATTAGAAATGAGTTATTAAAACTATTATGTTTAGAAATGTGTTGAAAAAATCTTCTCTCCGTTAAACAGAAATTGGGGAAAAAAATAAACAGGGGTGCTAATAATTCAGGGGGGCTAATAATTCTGACTTCAACTGCATATATTTAAATAATATAAAGCATCAAGCCATGAATGACTAGTGGAAAATGATTATGGAAGTCCAAATTAATTTTTTAATGACCCTCTTTAGGAAACCTGCATAATTAATTCCATCAGGAATATATATTTTTCATGATGGCTAAGTGGTTAGCACTTTCGCCTCACAGCAAGAATGTTGCTGGTTTGAGTCTCGGCTGGGTCATGTGGCATTTCTGTATGGAGTTTGCAAGTTTCCCCCCATGTTGCTATGGGTTTCCTTTTGGTGCTCAAGTTCCCCCCATAGTCCAAAGGCATGCGCTATACTGTAGGTGAATTGAATAAGCTAAAATGGCCGTATAGTGTATGAGTGTGAATGAATTTGTATGTATGTTTTGCAGTACTGGGTTGCGGCTGACAGGGCATGCGCTGTGTAAAACATATGCTGGATAAGTTGGCGGTTCATTCCACTGTGGCGACCACTACTGAATAAACAGACTAAACCAAAGGAAAATGAATGAATGAATATATTTTTTCATTCTTTACCTTCTTCATAGAGCATTGACACCATCTAGTGGACTATGAAAATCCATGCCAGTCAAAGCCATGCAGTTTAACTGCATTATCATATTATAAGAGATATAAACTGTAGTTTCTCAAAGCCGTGACTGTTTTATCATCTTAGCTCAGTCCTGTTTGCATATCCACCGCCCGAAAAATGTAAAACAGCATTCCTTTATAGCACAGTTCTCAATTAACTTCAAATAACCATACCTAAAATTCCTTTCTGATTCTGCAGTGTATTTATTATATTTATTTTCTTACTATAGGATGAATACACTTGTTCACTAGTAAGTGCATATAGGTCCCACTGCGTGGCTGCTGTGTTTTAATGACTGTCATGACATGTTCTCGGGGACATTTTGTTACTATATATACATATACACACACACACACACACACACACCATATATATCTAGAAACTCATCAGGAGCTCTAGTTACAGTGACATAGACCTGGCAATGCTAATGTCTGCCGAACCCAACATGATGCACAATGTTAGCTAGCATAAATGTTTTGAAAGGGGAACTTCTGAAGACTTGAAAGCAAGAGTTTCTCAAGATAACACAGCTGGTTTAACTTGCTTTGTGAGGCAGGTGTGTCTGCAAGTGACTGTCTTCCTGCATTCCACATAATCTACTATGTATAGTTCAGAGATTTTTATTTATTATAATTTTTAAACGGCTTAAATCATCAATGATAATTAGTCGTCTTCTGCCTTCAGGTGTTAATGTTGGTTAATATGCACAAAGCTTGAGTCTAAGTGCTTCTGAAGTTTCACAGGAAAGTATGTGGGTGTGTTCAAGCTTTTGTTTTCGAAAAATATTTCTAATAATATGTGTGTGAGTGTGTGAGTGCGCACAAATGCAGGATGTTTCTTTCTGCAAAAGGTCGAGACACTTTTTCCTTTATGTATTAAGTTATTTGTTATTATATGCTTTAGTTTTGCTTTCCTACATTTCTCATTTGAAACGTTTAGAATTTGACATGTTCACTGCGGTTTAGGGAAAGATTTTCTGTATGATTTTCAGTCCTACTTTATATTAATTGACATTAACTACTATGTACTTACATCAAAATATAAATACAATGTACTTCATGTCATCGTAATGTATTGAAGAACACTTCTGGTGCTCTTGAAGTGAGATACGGTTAGGTTTAGAGTCAGGTTTGGTGGTATGGATAGGTTTAAGGGTGGGTTATGATGTAAATAATAGTCAACAGTGTAATTAGAAATGTATTATTATTATTAAAGCTGTAATTATATGCAGGTATTTGATCCCCTTTTATATTTGGTAGCCTTAATTACTCTGTACTTACATCAATAGATAAGTACAGTGTACTTCACATTGCATTGCACAACGATTATGGTGCTATTGAAGTGGGATATGTGTAAGTTTAGACACAGGTTTGGTGGTATGGGTTGGTTTAGAGGTGGGTTAAGGTGTACAAAATGGGTCTGTGAAACTGCATAACTAAATTACAGAAATTAACTACAGTAATAACCTTCAGATCATTTTTAATATATAATTACAATGTAAAAACATGTATGTACACAAGTGCATTGTACCAAACTATTAATTTAAATGTAAATACATAGTAGTTAAGACCACTTAAGGCAGGGGTGTCCAAACTCGGTCCTGGAGGGCCGATGTCCTGCAGAGTTTAGCTCCAACTTGCTTCAACACACCTGCCAGGAAGTTTTTAGTATATCTAGTAAGAGATTGATTAGCTGGTTCAGGTGTGTTTGATTAGGGTTGGAGCTAAACTTTCCAGGACACTGACCCTCCACCTGACTTAAAGCCATAAAGTGGCACCAGTTTAATTTATTACTATGATTTATCTATAATGTATTTTCAGCAGCCATTATTCTAGTGTCAAGTGTCACCAGAAATCATGCATAAACATTTTTATTACATTTTAAACTTGTTCTAAAGATTAAAAAACTAAAGTAAGATAATAGCATTTATTTAAATATTTGTACAACAACTAAGTAGAATTCTAGACACTTTTGATCAAAATAATTCTATAATAAAGCATTAATTTCTTAAAAAAAAATCCCACCAACCCCTAATGTTTAAACAGTATGCAAACATTCTTATGTAAAATGATTTACCATTCAGATGCTGTATTTATAAATAAATACGAATGCCATCATCATGATATTTGAGGTTTTCAGGTTAAAAAAACAGACTGACTTCATAATCTAGGTTTTACTTAAGTATATTTTGCCATCTGTTTGACTCTGATTGCTTTATCTACGTCAGTGTTTGTGTTTTTCTAGATAGTGCTCTGGAAATGTCAGTGTGTAATATCAGGTTGCTTTAAGGCTTCTTTCTCAATCAACATCATGATGAAACCAATGTTAGTCAGCTTTTCCAGTCAGGTGGTGAAAGTTGACAGGTTTTATATATCCTAAAGTTAGTAATGCGATACATGAGGTCATTCTGTATTGCATAAAGTATATCATATATTGGCCTATTATTACCTAAATATTAAAAAACACATTTTTATTAAATTTGAATTTTAATAGGCAGATTTGTTTAGCGTATGTTTAAAGGAGCGTGTGGTTATAATTTTTATATTAAAATTGAATTAGAAAATCAAATTGTTAAAAAAATTCAACTTGTAATTGTATAAAAATTGTATTAGGATTGTAAAAAAATGAACACACAAGAATCAGAAAATACAGGAAATTGTTCATGTACATATTTTTACAATGTAATTCAGTTTTTCTACTTCAACATTTCAGTTTATCTCAATGTGTTACTTGCTGTTTCTTTGTAGCTGTGAAATTTGTTAGCAATTTATTAGCGAAAGCCAATTGTACACTCATTATTAAATTTCACCCTGTCTAGCTGATCTGTACGACAAGCCCTGCCTTCTACTGGACATGTGAAAGAAGAATGTGGATCTGAAACATAAAACATAATGTATTTTACATTTTGGAAAAATGTAGACAGCACCCTCTAGTGGATTTCTTATCTGAAACGAGCAACAAAACATACCCAGAGCAACGTATGTTACATTTTGCAAAAAATGTAGACTGAACGTGTTTCAGATCAGTCTTGGCTAATTTATTTTACAATTACAGTTTTTCTCAGTCGCTTTGGTGCATTTCTCACAACACTATTTACATTTGCACAACAGTTAATGCATTTCTCAAAACTATTAGTCATTTGTGCACATCATAGTAGCAGTTTCTCATTCCTTTCAACAAATTGTAAATGCTTTTGGACATGCATCAATTGCTTTCATACAACTCTCTGCTGTTTGTAACATTATCATTTGCTTATGTCATGTCATTCAAAATTAACTAAACTTGTGTCTGCTGAATAGTCATTCCATATAAAACTAATAGTCCTCATTTCATTTCTTGAGTCATTACATACAAAAATGTTGAACTAGTTGTCAAAATCTGTCAAGCTTATTTTATTTAAAATCTTTAAATCTTTTTTTCCACTGAAAATGTCTTCTAAATTGAACAATTTCATAATTGATTTACAGACCTGTGTATGTTGTAGGTTCAGTTTCAATATGTACTGCAATATTGTTTACAGTTGTGGACAGCTCTACCCAAAGGAAGTTTATGTTTGTTGTAAATAAGGCTGTATTTATTCTTTTGCACAATGCTGTGAATAAATTAGAATTGTAAAGAGCAAATGCAGTAAAAATGTGAAACATACATATTCAGTGTCTTGTACTCAGACACTCACTAAATGCAGTGATGTCTAACTTTACCGTAGTTTTCAAATGGCTGTGCAAATAGTATATAGTGCTGTCTTGAGCATTTTCAGGAAGTGTCACCAAAATCTGAATTTTTTACATTGGAAAAAATGTACAGAGTAAAGTGTCATAATGAAAACATGATAAAGCCATTTGACTATCTTGTTCAAAAACAATGGTGTCAGGACTTTGCATTTTGATGACACTGACACTTTCATTGACATGAATACTTGCTTTTGAGGAATGAGCTATCCATTTTGAGCAAGTGACTCGCTTTTGCAGGTTATCCACTAGGTTTTGCAGTTTGCACTAATTGTTTTGAGAAATGCATTAACTGTTGTGCAAATGTAAATAGTGTTGTGAGAAATGCACCAAAGCGACTGAGAAAAACTGTAACATTGCTCTTTAAGTGTGTAGATTGGCTGCCTTTAGTTGTCTAACACGCATTTCTGCATGTCCACATCTGATTGAACAGATGTCAGTTAAAAATTATACATGCTCACACCCAGGCCTCTATCTCACTGATCAGGCATGCATTGTTCTCAACCTTTGGGGTGTAAACCAGCACACCATGTTGAGACATCTCAGTGTTTCACAAGTGCAGCTCTGTGATTTTTAGCTCTGCACATTTAAAATAGTATTATAATGATATATTTAATAATATTAGTATCTATATGTTCAGTATAAAGGCTTTCTTCTCATGCAGTGTGACCTTCTGCTGGCTACACTTTCGGATTAGGGGTATTTTTAAAGATTTGTTTGGCTTGCATGCAAGTTTTAGTTGACAGGAGAGTCACTAAAGCACATGATGTCTGGCCCTTGCAATCATACAATTGCTTTCTGCTACCACATGTAGTCCCTGCTAACTACTGTACATTGCATGTTGTAAGTCAGTGCACCTTTGTTCCAATCAGTTTGCACTTTGTTTCTTTTGTTGGCTCAGAAATTTTAGTGTCAATTTGCACGTCTTTTGAATGCACCATAAAATAACCATAAACCTTTACCTTTGGTTTATATCGTGTGAATGTACAAACATACGCCCTGACTTTCCCTGCTTCAAGGCAAGACAGTACAAGTTGAAATATTGTTTCACCGCACACTGGTCAATTAGAGTTTTGGATTTATTTCTTGAATTATTATTAAACAAAGTGTTGTTTCAGATTAGTGGAAAGGAAATATTAAATATGCACTCTTGAGAAAGGTAATTAATTAATTAATTATTATTTATTTATTTACTTATTTTCATATATATATATATATATATATATATATATATATATATATATATATATATATATATATATATATATATATATATATATATATATATATATATATATATTAGGGATGGGCATGTCTGACTATTCTTCATTTCGATTATTCCACAGGTTTGACAAACGAGTACTCGATTAATCGGGGGCGGGGCTTAAGCAAGAGGGTAAAACTATGACAGGATTCAGAAAACAATTAAATCAACACTGTTGGGTTATTAAAAATCACCATCAATATTTGTTAACACAGTAAACATTTAAAGAAGTGTAACAAGTGGCGTATTTAGTCATGGACAATATGGTCGATGCCCAGGGTGGCATCTGGGTGGCACGGGGAGAATGTGGAGGAAAAAAACGAGCCCCAGTAAAAGCTTTGAGTTACGATTTACTTTATGCAAGTGTATTAATTTAAAGTAGTAATCACAGAATAAAGAAGTTAGAGGCCATTCACATTTGGCGTATTTTGCATGTGCAAGTTTGTTATTGTCTATGTGCAACCGAAACAATGGTGGTGAAAGCAAACTGAGCATGCATGCATGCAGAAAACCATTCCCGCGCTGCTCTTTTCCCAGTGTGAATACCGGTTGTTTAGGCTACATGCACGCCGATAAAATACACGCCGCTTATGTACTGTGAAACCGGAGTAACTTTTATCCAGAAGTGTCGGCACGCAGTGAGCTTTGCAAATGACAAACTAAAGTTATAATATGATGATGATCTTATTTTGACTATATGGCTATGAAGCAGAAAGGAGAGACGATGAATCAGGAAGGTAAGACTTAATAACATTAATTCTCAGCCATGAGTCGGGTCTAAGACAACAGATAATTACATTAAATATATATTTTTGTATTCTATAGAATTGTCTTTAATATTCAAGCAAAAGATTTCTTAAGAGATCTTAGCATAGGCTATCACTCCAGTTGTCTAAATTTTTTTCCAGTTACATTTAGGATTGATTTCTGTTATTTATTTCGAATAATAATTGTATAATATTAATATTAATAATAATATAAAATTTTATTTATTTCTACATGCCAACCATGTAGAACTGTTGTGCAAATGTAAATAGTGTTGTGAGAAATGCACCAAAGCCACTGAGAAAAACTGTAAAACTAATCTGTTTAGAAATGTGTTGAAAAAATCTGCTCTCCGTTAAACAGAAATTGCAGAAAAATAAACAGGGGGGCTAATAATTCTGACTTCAACTGTATATATATATATATATATATATATATATATATATATATATATATATATATATATATATATATATATATATATATATATATATATATATATATATATATATATATATATATATATATATATATATATATACAGTTGAAGTCAGAATATATATAAAATACACTGTGCTTTAGTCTATGGATTTTTAGATAGATAGATAAATAGATAGATAGATATTGTAGATAGATAGATAGATAGATAGATAGATAGATAGATAGATAGATAGATAGATAAAAAGATAGACGGATAGATAGATAGATAGATAGATAGATAGATAGATAGATAGATAGATAGATAGATAGATAGATAGATAGATAGATAGATAGATAGATAGATAGATAGATAGATAGATAGATAGATAGATAGATAGATACTGTAGATAGACAGACAGACAGACAGACAGACAGACAGACAGACAGACAGACAGACAGACAGACAGACAGACAGACAGACAGACAGATAGATAGATAGATAGATAGATAGATAGATAGATAGATAGATAGATAGATAGATAGACAGACAGACAGACAGACAGACAGACAGACAGATAGAACTCTCAAATTCTCATAATCCAGTTCATAAAATATTCTTAAAGCATCTATTAGACAACATTTTTAAAAATCCCCTATTCACCTTTGGTGTCTTGCCTTAAGTGTGTCTTAGAGATCTCAGTCATATGGTATAAATTCCACATGCTTCCCTATTTAGTCCTCCCTCTGTTGGACTCCGCCTCTAGTAAGTGCCCTAGCCACTCCTCTCTGCCTTTACCACTCCCCCGGTCAACCCCCCAGCCCCTCCCCCCGCTCCCTGTGCCTGGAACATGCTGTAGCTCAGACAGCAGACGGAGCAGAGTCACAGAGACAGCGTCGCACTCAGCAGCAGTAAACATGGGCCAGATCTTCAGCTGGATCCGCGGCACACGCGACCAACCGGCTCTCCAGGACATCGCAGTAGAGCAACAGGTCTCGCTTACTGGATATTATCCTATCGAGGTCTCAGAAAGTACAGTGTGTGCATGGGTTTGCTTTGTAGAGTGCGACTGACTTGACAGTGTGAGGATTTGATTGTGGGCTTTTAAACTTTGCCTGAGTTTTTGTCTGGTCACATAAGTGCGCTGGTCAGAAGGTCTTGGCTTTGCTCCAGCAGAGGGAGGAGGTGGAGGAGGGCTGGAATGTTTGGGAAATGTGTCGGAGAAAGTGTAGAAAGGCAATATTTGACTGATCTGTGTTGCAACGCGTAGATGTTGATAGCACTCCTGGGTGTGTTTCGGTGCACTGTGATTCATTAGATTATTAAAGATTATACAATATTATTACAGGTTTATAGCATCCACATTTCTAAAGGTTTCAAAAGAGAGTTTTTTTGCAAGAGGGATGCAATAGAAAGAAGAATGATTTAGGTTCCTTATAGAACTTATAAATGTGAAGCATATTTTAATAATTTAATTTTAATATTATTTTAATAAACACTAATTTTGGAGAACTTTTAGTTTAATGGAATGGTCCCATGGATGGTAAAGGTTCTTCATGGAGTCATTTACACAATCAAGAACCTTTGTTTTTTGTTTTTGCATTGTTTGCTAATCAAAGTTCATATGTAAATATGAATCTGCACAGTTATTGACAACTAAACTCTTAAAAAGGGGGATTTTTACAGTGATGCCACTGAAGAACTGTTTCTGGTGCCTCATACCTTTTATTAAAGAGTTCTCTAAAAATCCCCTTTTCACATTGTAATGAACATTTTAAAAAATAAGAACCATTTTCTACCATAGTGGTGTAACGGATCACAAATCTTACGGTTCGGATCACACTACGGTTTTTGAGTCACAGACAATTTTTTGCATCTTCAAAAAAGGGAGGAGGCAAATGTCATTGCTTTCTATTTATACAAAAATATTACTGCAAAAACCATTGGTTTTAACAAACAGAACTTAGAACCTGTCATTTTAATAAAAATAAAAATCAAGTAAGATCCAGCTAAAAAAAAGAAAAATGTTCAATACGAAAAATCATCTTTGCTGCTGTTGCTGATAATGCTAAATATAGAAATAGAAATATTGTACAACATATATTTATTGTCAATTAATGATTCAACAATTCACACGTAAAACTTCATATTTCATTATAGGTGTATCCTTTTTGAAAACCTATTCAGTGACATCATTTTGATGGTTGTGTGTCGCCACCCATTGGTCATACAATGTAATTGCTACAACATTCACCAGCATCAAGATCTGTAGTCTTCATATCATTCATTCATTCATTTTCTTTTCGGCTTAGTACCTTTATTAATCTGGGGTCGCCACAGCGGAATGTACCGCCAACTTATCCAGCATATGTTTTATGCAGCGGATGCCCTTCCAGCTGCAACCCATCTCTGGGAAACATCCATACACACTCATTCACACTCTTACACTACGGACAATTTTGCATCTAATTTTTAATTATATTAGTTTTCGCACTATGTCAGTCAGTCGTGACACTAATTTCAGCAGTTTGCTTCCTGCAACCTGACACAGATGGTCATGTGTGGCTGCGTGATTTTGAGCATGAGCAGAGCTCTGTGATATGCGGCTGATGTTGGCCAACAGGCTGTTATCCAAGTGCCGCACATTCCCACAGTGCAGCATGCCAGCCTGGTTCAGCATCAGCTACAGACGCTAAACGCCTGAAGGAAAACCCTTGCTCAATTTCACTTCTGGGAATGTGCATTTTAAATTTAAAGTCCCAGTGGGACCAGTTATATATATATATATATATATATAACTCTGGTAAAAATTCAAATGGGAAGTTATTATAAACGTTATAAACAGCCATGAACAAAACAATCCAGTTAGAAGGGTTTTTCTGTTGGTTTGATGATGTAACTGCAGTAAATGGACCATGGTTTTGCTGCAGGGCTGGGAGATAAAGATAGGAATTTCTTATTATATAATTAATAAAAATGGAGTAATGGGATTTATTTAGAGTATTTGTATAATTAGAGTATAGGGTACAAAAGTAACATGGGATGAAAGTAACAGCGATTTTCTCGAAGCCCTGACAACATTTGCTTTCCAGCAGCACAATCAGCATACAACTCTTGATGGAGCTGCCAGATATCAGCTGATTTCGGGATCGTGTCTGGCGGTTAGCTCCAAATTTCCGTTTTTAAGTGCAGAATGTATATTACTGTAGTGTTTTTTGTTTCCTTATTACAAGATGTGTTTCTCTTTTCATGCGTCACACTAATGATTAATCTACAGGTTATTTAGTGCAATCAATAACACATCCTTAAGTTTGAAATGTCTGAGTTTTTCAGTTTAAAAGTAAATCAGGTTTAAAAGGCAAGAGTTCATGTGGGGATGAAAGTAACACTGTTATTTATGTCCCACTGCTAACAGACATACCTTATTTTCACTTCCACATTAGAGCTTGCAGTGTTTGGATTCATATGTTTTATAAAGTTAATGCATATTGCCAATAATAATAAAAAATATTCAAAAAATTTAGAAAATTTTAACATTTTGCATAGTTGGGTTGCTTTTGAAACATTTGATGGAACTTTTTAAATAGATATTTTTAAACAAATATGCAGTTTAATATTCATTCATTCATTTTCTTTTTAGCTTAGTCCCTTTATTAATCCGGGGTCGCCACAGCGGAATGAAACGCCAACTTATCCAGCATATGTTTTGTGTCCATGTTTGTCACCATCTCTGGGAAAGCAGTTTAATATTTTAAGCAAAAATAAAGGACAAAATATGTTTGCAGTTAACATTAACAAAGTCATAGTTGAATATATTTAAAATAAACATGATTAAGCCAGTAAATCCAGCAAATATTGTTTTGATACGTTTGACCCACCCGTGTGTTACTGTCGTCCCTGCCTATGGGGTCAAAAGTAACATTGTGCACATTGTTCCACATTTCCACAAAAGTACACCTGATTTTGATAGAGCACTCTTAGTGCAAAAATATATTTCTGTCTAAAACATTATCTTTTAATATGATGTTTTTTATGAAAAATGGTACTTTCGTTCCTGCTCTTCTCTATCCATTGGTATTTACTTATTCATTTTAACAAATTTACCATTGATTATGCATGATTTTACCTTGGGTTATCTAAATGTATGGCGCAATGAATGACAGTGTTTAAAGTGGAGCTCTTATGCAAAAATCACTTTTATAAGGGGTTGAATCACAGCTGTCTGTGAATATAGCCAGCCTCTAATAGTAAAAATGTATTAATTCAATATTTTATAATCACACTTGATAAAAGCAATCTGCAGAAACACTTTGATTCTCCCTTTTTACATGTCCCGCCCATTAGTGACAATCTCTCCCTAATTAGCATAGACAGCCCTGAATGAGAAGCAGCCATCCACCATTAGAGTTTTCACACCATACCTGCTGAAGATAATGTCATTGACTTAGAGCATATGCCTTTGTAGCTCCTCTTTTGATAAAGAGCACAATCTAATTTGAATTAATAGCGACAGTCACCAAAACGGCACTCTTTGAATCCAAACCTCAAAGAGTTATAAAAATTGATTTGTATGGTATTTTGAGCTGAAACTTCACATACACACTTAAGGCTGGGCGATTAATCGAAAAATAATCGAAATCGACATTCAGAACCTATAATCGATCTAACTTTCCCAGGTCGATTTTATCGATTATTTTCCCTACTGTGTGTGGAGTCATGTGGCCCCGCTCTGTTAAGGCTGATTTATACTGATTTATATGGAGAGCACGCGTTTATACCCACGCATCTCTCAAAAATGTAACTACTGCACACTGCGAAGATGTGTAGCGCAAGCTCTGTGATTGGTCGGTTTGGTAGTGTTGACACGTGTGGCCGGCGCGGAGAGCCACGGGACAGCAGAGAGCCAATTGGAGCGAGTGTTAAGTCCACAAGTGTGGAGTCCCGTGGAGGAGCTGTTTTGTGTTTACCTTATGATTAAAGTTGTTGCACGTCCACCTGTTCCTGCCTCTGAATGAGCAAGTTGTAGCTTCTTGTACATTAGGGTAGCATTCAGAAAAAAACACCCCACAGAGGAACATAAAAACCCTCTGCCAGCTAGTGTTTCGGAAGTGTTATTGCAGAGCAACACAAACAGCACGCTGAAGTATACCAATGGGTCACGGCGATCACTCGACGTGGATGTATAAATCAGTCTTTAAAGTCTGAGGCTGATTTATTCTTCTGCGGCCACTTTGCAGCCACATGATCTCTGGTCATAGTGAGCATATTTACTATACAAAACTTGTCAGTGAACTATGAAGGCAAATATATATATATATATAAATAAAACAATCGTTCATTTATCGTAATCGAGTTAAAAAGTTCAATTAATCGAGATTTTGATTTTAGGCCAAATCGTCCAGCCCTAATTTCATATTGTAAAAATGGGCATAATAGGTCCCCTTTATTATTAATAAAATTAGCTAATGTTTTACTGAACATGAAATGACATCTGCATTGTGTCCTCAAAGTTTCATCAATATTTATCATTGTAAATACCGTAGCTCACATTTGACTTCGTCATGTTCTGACAATAAAAAAGTAGTTTAACGATTAACAGTCTGGTTTCCTCTATTTTCGCTCAGCATTAAGAAGAGATTTCACATTCCTCATGACTTCGACTCACATTAAAAATTATATTGTGATAATTGTTTTCGGGCGAATCGCCTAGCCTTAATCTCCAATTATTGGTTAGGGTAAATAGAAAATCTCAAATTAAAGCCAACCTTCAGGCTAGAAATGCAGTTAGACAGCATTAATTAGGCATTAATTCTGTTGTTAAGGGGGTTGACTATATTGTTACAGTGTAGAACGTATTGATCAGTAATGGTTTGCGCCCTCAGTTAGTGATGCACTATTGATCTGAACCGCTAGGAATGTGTGTTTCAGCGTCCAGTACTCCCAATAGCATTTCTATTTCTGTATATTTGCACATGTCTGATGCAGGTAATGTGTGTAATTGTGGTTTCAACAGCTAATATTTGATATGCACCCCAGATTGCCTTGGAAAGAGTGTGTTTGCTGTTGAATTGTGTAGAGATGTAACATCTGCCTTTGAATGACCTTTGGTTTTGATTTTCACACATTGTGAACCTGATCACAGACTGAATCAAAAACATTACTGTGTTCATTGCCTAATTATTGTGCAAGGATGATGTCATGCATCATGATCCAATCACAGTTGTGCAACAGAAGCTTTCTTTTTCACTTTTCATCAAAGCAGTTTCATATCAATGTCCTTCCTAGGCAACATTTTAAATTGGTTAAACATCTTGCAGCCTTATAATATTCTGAGGCATTGTTGTTTGCATCATTTGAGGACATTCACACCACTTATAAAGTCTCAGTTTAGATTTATGATTCATACTTGGTGTAAGTCAAACCTAATTTTAACTTGCTCATATTTGACCTAAAAGTGAGTTTTTTGTATAATTATGTAATTTAATTGTGTATTTTGTTGTATACAGAACTCAATCTCTGTGCACATTATGTGAGGATGTCATTCCTGTAGTCTGTTGCTTTTAAAGTAGCATGCAGCTTAATATGGAGGTTGTAAACAGGTAGGCAGCTCACTGTGTTTTGGAAAAGAGCATACGATTTTGCTCTCAAACAGTCTTTATTCATGAAGGCTTGTTTGTTGAGGTGTTTTGCTTGTATGAGGGACAGACAGCAAACTGACTTCTAATGCCCGCTGACTCTTGGACAGAAACTTAGTCAACAAACCATGTGGAGAACAAACTACTAAATATAGACCATGTTGCAGCACAGGGTGTCAGGAGTAATGTACCTTCAGCCAGTGTCAAAATCAGTAATACACATACTTCATAGAGTTTTGTGCTATGGGGTATGTTTACCTGATTGCCTTAAAGTGCAAATACTTTATATTTAATTTTATTTAATTTATTATTTTATTTCATTTTGGTTTGTTTGTTTATTTTTTTATTTAGTATTTTATAATTATATTTTTTATATTATTTATTTCATATTGTTATTTTGGTTTAATTATTATTATTATTATTATATTTTATGTTATTTTATTTTATGTCATTTATTAATTTGTATTATTTAATTTTTATTTATTTATAATTTAATTAAATTTTTTAATATTTATTTTATTTTATTATTTTGGTTTATTATTATTGTTATTATTATTAATATTATTATATTTAGTAATTTATTTTTTAATTATTTTATTTATTTGTTTGTTTGTTTTTGTTATTTTATTAATTTATTTTATTTTATTAATTATTTAATTTTTATATTATTTTGGTTTATTATTATTATTATTATTATTATTATTATTTTATTTTATTTTATTTTTAAATTTTTATTATTTTGTTTTATTTGTTTATTTTTTATTATTCTATTTTATTTTTTATATTTATTTTATTATTTTGGTTTAATATTATTATGATTATATGATTATATTATTATATTTAATCAATTTTGTTTATTTTTATTATTTTGTTTGTTTGTTTGTTTATTTGTTTGTTTGTTTAGTTTATTATTTTATTATTTTGGTTTATTATTATTTTATTTTATTTTGAAATTGTTATTATTTTGTTTTTATTTATTTATTATTAATATTATTTTTTACATTTTTTTATTATTTTGTTTATTTATTTGTTTGTTTATTTTTATTTGATTTTTTATATTTTATTTTATTATTGTTTTCATTTTATTTCATTTTTTATTTTTTATTATGTTGGTTTGTTTTATTTATTTATTAGTTTATTTATTATTTTCTTTTTTATATTATTTATTTTACTTTATTGTTTTGGTTTCTTTATATATTTATTATTATTTTATTCTATTTTCACATGATTTATTTGATTTGATTTTCATGTTATTTATTTTATTATTTTATTTTTAATTTATTTTATTTCATTTTTAACGAGCTGTAAAATAATTATTCATTAGTTTTACGCTTATTTTGTTTATTTCATTTTATAAAGTGTTTGCGAAGCTGCATGTGCGTCATAATATGTTGACTCAATCTTATTTTGTCTTAGGGGTATTTCTTCATCATCACACCTGAAATATTTTAATATCTCAGATTTCATAAAAGCTGTGAGTCAGTAGTGATCTCATGTTTATTGCGTGTGAGTTCATGCATCTGTATGGCATGTTGGACTTGCTTTCAATGTAGAAAGTGCTATAAGAATAAAAGTTTTTTATGTACATTTAGGGCTGTGTCTCATCAGCCAGTGATAATTTCCAACATTTATGGCCTTTTACAAAACAACTAGAAAGCCATGAGGGAAAGGAAATGCTCTAGTTTAATTTTAAAGACCCTGCAAAATCAAAAAGTGAATGTTTTTTTTGGTCTACCAGACACTGACCAGGTTGAAGGTTTTTGAACCCTCGTTTGACTCTTTTTATGGACTTACAGAGAGGAAAGCCCCAAAAATATGTTCCACCCATCAAAACAATGTTGTCACAGGAGAGAAATCTGTGCTTTGTATGATAAAATCTATAATTGCTGTTAAGGCTCTGAATAAAAGCACTGCTATTATTATGGAAATTGTGTTAAATTTTAATTGAGATTAATGGGAATGCTAACGGATGGCTTTTATCAGCAGTATTAGACTTCAAGAAAGGCTTAAACAAATAGAGTGTTGTTTTAGAGTGTGTACAGAGCTTAGTGTGATTGGTCAGATTATCAGGTTCTGAAAAGCTGATTTTTATTTATTTATTTCACAAGCTAGGAAATAAAAATTCTTTATCAGTCAATTTTCTGCATATTTTATTTATTTTATATTTTTTTTTATTAAATGTTATTTATTATTTTTTATTTTATTATTATTTTAAATTATTTTTTATTTTAATTGATTTTATTATAAAAAAATGTATATATTAGTATTTTATTTTATTATTTTTTATTTCATTAAATTTTATTAAATGTTTTATTTCAATTTTATTTTTAATTAATTTAATACATTTTTTTGTTTTATTTTTAATTAATTTTTAAATTTTGTTTTATTTTAATTTTAACATGCTGTGTGTCATAGCATTTATTTTTATTTATTTATTTCACAAAATTGGGTAATAAACTTTTTATCAGTCTCGCATAATAATTTAATTTAATTTTTTTTTTAATTTGTTTGTATTTTATTATTGTTGTTTTTTTTATTAAATTTTATTTATTTTTTATTTTAATTTAATTAAAAAAATTTAATATTTAATTTATTTTATTAATTGCCTTATTTTTATTTCATAAAATTGTATTTTATTATTTATTTTATTTATTTTATTTATTTATTAGTATTTTATTGTATTCTTTTTTTATTTCATTTTATTTTTATTTGTAATTTTAATTTTATTTTGAATTTTATTCAATTTTATTATTTATTTATTTATTTTTAATTATTATTATCATTTTTTAATTTTTTTTTTAATTTTAATTTTAACATTCCGTGCGTCATAACATGCTGACTCAGTCATATTACACCTGAGGGTTATTTCTTCATCATTCATTCACATCATAAATGAAAATATTATGAAAAATGAAAATATAAATGGAAATAGTGTTGTAATTTTCTTTGAATGAGATGAATGAGAAAGCTAACAAATATCTGTTTCCAGTTATGTCAGAAACAAATGGAGCCTTGTGTTAGGGTGTGTACAGAGCCTAGTTTGATTGGTCAAAATATCAGGTTCTGAAAAGTTGATTTTTATTTATTTATTTATTTATTTATTTTACAAGCTGGGAAATACATTTTTTTATCAGTCAAGCATATTTTATTAAAATTATATTTTATTTAATATTTTTTTATTTAATTTAATTTAATTTATTTTAATTTTTAATTTTTATTATTTTATTTCATTTTATTTTCAACATGCCGTGCGTCATAACATGCTGACTCAGTCATATCACACCTGGGGGTTATTTCTTCATCAGTGTCACATCATAAATGAAATCTTACCAATTGTCATGGAAATAGTGTTGTAATTTCCTTTGAATGAGATAAATGAGAAGACTATCAAATAGCTATTTCCAGTTATATCAGAAACAAACAGAGCCTTGTTTTAGAGCATGTACAGAGCCTAGTTTGTTTTCTGGTGTTTTCTATTCAGATTATCAGGTCCTGCAGAACTTGAATTGCATCTTTAGAGTGGATCTGTGGCCTTCTGAGATTCATTCTTGTGTTTCGTCACCATCACCTCTTGACCTCTGCATGTGGGTGAGGCTCATTGCTGATGACAGGCTCATTTATTAACAGATACTGTTATCCGTGTGACTCTATAGTTTAGTTACTCTCTGCCCTGCTGAAGACTGCTTCATGTTTATACATATCTAAATGCTCTAAAAACACTTGGTAATAAATGTAGTCAGCTATAAAGTCCAGACTTCAATAACTTAATATAATTTTTTTAAAACATGTCACTAAATAAATACATGTAGCTGACAACTAACTAGCAATAAGCACATAATGGTGTGGGAGCAGCTGTTCTCTCCGCTTATATCCGCTATTCTGTGTTGCCAGATCTGGTTATTATAAGCATTTGGTTGTTGGACGTGTTTTTAAAACATCGCGTGACAGCCTTAATGAAGTAATTTGGGTGTCAGTAAAGTGGTAATATGAAGGTTGTGGTTATTGGTACTAGATTTGCAAAATACAACATTTAGGGGTTGTTCACACAGAATGCATCTTTGCGTCTAAAACACGAGAAGCAGCATTTAGAAATGGTTTTTCAAAGAATTGTCTCTGTCATGTTGTCATCAAATAAAACAGTTGCCGTGCCAACTTGCTACTGTAAACAGACGTTTGCAATGCTTGCCCCACCTCCGCATTCTTCTGATTGGTCCATTGCTTTGGAACTGACATATATGAGTGACACTGCATGTAAAACAAGGTGTCTGCAGGGTCTTAAAATGTATTAAAGGTTGATTAGTCAAAATAGAGAAATTTAAGGCCCTTAAAAAGCATTTAAAAGTCTTAAATTCTATTTTACAAGGTATTACATTTTGCGTAATAAAAATTTTGATCTGTATTTAATCGGAAGTGAATATTGGGATGCTGTGTAGTTTATAAAATTGATCAAATCCTGCTAGATTTTACATCACACTGCTTTGTTTACTGTAGCAACCAAGGCAACATTGTTATTCCTGCTGTTCTATAGGTGCCACCCAGAGATGGCAAAAGTACACACATCCTTTACTTAAGTAAAAGTACAGATACTCATGTTTAAAACGACTCTGGTAAAAGTAGAAGTACTGACTACACTTTTGTACTTAAGTAAAAGTAAAGAAGTACCGCCTGAAAAATGTACAAAAGTAAAAAGTACTAATTTCAACCACAGTCCCAAAGACATGCGGTATAGGCGAATAATAATTCAACTAAATTTGCAGTAGTTTATGTGTTTGTGTGTTTGTGTGTTTGTGTGTGTGTGTGTGTGTGTGTGTGTGTGTGTGTGTGTGTGTGTGTGTGTGTGTGTGTGTGTGTGTGTGAATGTGAATGGGTGTTTCCCAGTACTGGGATGCAGCTGGAAGGGTATTCGCTGCGTAAAACAAATCCTGGAATAATTGGCGGTTCATTCTGCTGTGGCGACCCCTGATAAATCAGGGATGAAGCTGAAGGATAGCGAGTGAGTAGCTATAGGTTGGTAATCATCCTGACGCAAACTCGCAGTGTTCAGCATGTATTTTTGCAGCTGTTAGATCAAAAACAACAGCTGCCATTCATGTTGATACACTCTATCTTTATAAATGTCTTACATTTTACACTGAATTCTGTCCAAAATATATTGATTTTTTCTTTTGCTAAAATAAATTCTTATCAGACATCACTGCAAACTATTTTTTGCATTAAGCTAAAGCTGCTTATTCTCTTCAGAGAGTAGCTCTCATATATAACCCGCTATTTCAGTGCTTTGTTTCAGGTATTGTGGTTATTTTATTTAATGAATAAACATTAATTCTGTTACAGTTTTTCTCAGTCACTTTGGTCCATTTCTCAGATCAGAATTGAAATTCTCTAAACCCACTGTTCAATCTTCAGATCATCATTGTGTCACTTGTGCACATCAGAAAAGCAGTTTCTCTTCATGAACAAGTTGCAAATGCTTTTGTTCATCCATGCAAATGATTATGTGCAATTCTCTGATGTTTCCTATGTTATCAGTTGCTTATGTCATGTTGATCAACATGTATTATTTTATCTCTGTTGAATAGACTCACCCCCACAACATTTAATTGTTCAAATGCCTGGACAAGTTGTCTTAATATTTAGTCATAATGCATTTTTTACATTTCTCCCAGGTGAATTTGGACTTTTTCTAATGAAGGTCTAAAAGGAGGTTGTCCTGTTCACATTTTTACTTTAGTTTTTTCTTTGTGCTATGCGGTGCTCTCTTTTCCTTTCTGTATCAGAATGACATGATCTGGCAACTAATTAATTACAGTACAAACAGCAAAAATATTGCCATAGTTTACACCAGAACAGCCCTCCAGCGTACACTGATATTGACAACATGACTACTAAGTAATTTGAGTCTTATTCATAAACAATTACACAATTACGTCATTC
This sequence comes from Danio kyathit, assembly GCA_903798195.1. Lineage (NCBI taxonomy): Eukaryota > Metazoa > Chordata > Actinopteri > Cypriniformes > Danionidae > Danio > Danio kyathit. The sequence goes on along the minus strand of LR812539.1, from coordinate 17,961,501 downwards.
TGACGCCACTGACATGTTCATTGACACAGAAATTTAGTCTTGAGAGATGAACTGAGGGATTTTGAGCAGGAGACTGGCTTTTGCAGGTAATCCATGGTGTTTTGCTATTTATACGTGTTGTTTTGAGAAATGCACTTTGTCCTGCTGTTTTACAAATTTCAGTTCTGATCTGAGAAATGTGCCAAAGTGACTAAGAAAAACTGTAATACATTTATTCTATGCTAAAAGCAACATACACAGGTAAGACGGGTAACATACACATAAACTGCCCAGTATAGTTACCTTTGTTGTTGTAAAATATTTGTTAAAAATGATTAATTGAAGACAACAGTATAGGCCTGTGTAAACTCATATAATCAATAAAAACTGAAAAACAGCATAAATTCTGCATTAGGAAATATGAACTCATCAGAAATAAAGGAAATAAACTGCAATGCATACATTTTTTTATTAAGTATTTGATTGTTTTAGTATTAAACGTACAAATCTTTACAAAAAGCCCTATTTTTCGCGGTATTAGATTGAAAGATCAGAGAAAGCCCGTGCAGTATGATCGGAAGTGGACAAAAGGCTTAAGCATTTAAACTGCATGTTTTTGACTGGAATGTGTCTTGTTTACCTGTGATCCGATCGAGCAAAAGGTGTTTTATTACCGTGTAAACAGGGCAGCATCAGTCAAGTTAAATTCGCCGAATCCCTCTGTCACTGCGTAGTAATCCTCGCCTTTTTCATAGTAATATTCATGAACTAGGCCGGTGCGCGACAGCCTTGAAGAAGCGCGCGCGCTGCAGCACGCAGGCGCGCAATGAGGAAAATAGACTGACTGCATCAAAAATGCGCTCATATTATTGCGCAATGACAAGAAATAATATAGATCGCGCCACCAAACACGTGAAAACGAAAGTAACGACCGTGGTTTAAAAAATGTAAGAAGTAGAAAGTACAGATATTTGTGTAAAAATGTAAGAAGTAAAAGTAAAAAGTAGTCAAAAAAATTAGTAGTGGAGTAAAGTACTGATACCCGAAAAAACTACTTAAGTACAGTAACGAAGTATTTGTACTTCGTTACTTCCCATCTCTGGCGCCACCTGCTGGATTAGCATATGTAATCAGTATATTACAGTTTTTCTCAGTCACTTTGGTGCATTTCTCATAACACTATTTACATTTGCACAACAGTTAATGCATTTCTCAACACAATTAGTCATTTGTGCACATCATAGTAGCAGTTTCTCATTCCTTTCAACAAATTGCCAATGCTTTTGGACATGCATCAATTGCTTTCATACAACTCTCTGCTGTTTGTAACATTATCATTTGCTTAAGTCATGTCAGTCAAAATGAACTAAACTTGTGGATGCTGAATAGTCATTCCATATAAAACTAATAGTCCTCATTTCATTACTTGAGTCATTACATACAAAAATGTTGAACTAGTTGTCAAAATCTGTCAAGCAATTTTATTTAAAAAATTTAAATCTTTTTTTTCTGAAAATGTCTTCTAAATTGAACAATTTGATGAATGATTTACAGACCGGTGTATGTTGTAGGTTCAGTTCCAATATGTACTGCAATATTGCTTACAGTTGTGCACAGCTCTACCCAAAGGAGGTTTATGTTTGTTGTACATAAGGGTGTATTTATTCTTTTGCACAATGCTGTGAATAAATTAGAATTGTAAAGAGCAAATGCAGTAAAAATGTGAAACATACATATTCAGTGTCTTGTACTCAGATACCTCACTAAATGCAGTGATGTCTAACTTTACTGTAGCTTTCAAATGGCTGTGCAAATAGTAAATAGTGCTGTCTTGAGCATTTTTTAGGAAGTGTCACCAAAATCTGACTTTTTTGCATTGGGAAAAAATGTACAGAGTAAAGTGTCATAATGAAAACATGACAAAGCCATTTGACTGTCTTGTTCATAAACAATGGTGTCAGGACTTTTCATTTTGATGACACTGACACTTTCATTGACATCAATACTTGCTTTTGAGGAATGAGCTCTCCATTTTGAGCAAGTGACTCGCTTCTGCAGGTTATCCAATAGGTTTTGCAGTTTGCACCAATTGTTTTGAGAAATGCATTAACTGTTGTGCAAATGTAAATAGTGTTGTGAGAAATGCACCAAAGTGACTGAGAAAAACTGTAATAATGTTTTAGTTTAGGATTAGTTTCTTACAATCTGTATTTAGTATGCGTTAAATTAAAAAGTCGCCAATGTTACCGGTTGAACCCTAGTGGTGATGAGGTCTTAAAATATATGGAAAGAGTCTTTAAAAAGGTTTTAATAGGTATTAACTTCTACTCTTTGATTGCTGAATTTACCCTGTGAAAGTTTTAGTTGTTTTAACATGACACAATGTTTTAAATACTTGGCTCTCATGTGCGAGACCTTTCAAAAGAAGTAGAACGTTAGCATATCGGTCATGCTAGTCCTTTAAATATGTGTTTACTTTGACAAACAATGAAAGATTAGTGCAATGCAATGGAAAATGCATTCTTGGCCCCTTAAACTGTATTCTCAGTGGTTTACAGATGTCTGATTGTCATAGCAATATCTGGCAACACTTCATTGACTTCAATTGACAGACAGCAATCAAACAAGGAGTGCACAGATAGTTTATTGCTGATGAGAGCACATTCAGAAAGACAACGATAATCATGATGTAATCTGTACAAAATCTTATCAAACGCTATCAAAACAGTAGCATAATTAACAGCTCAGGAGAATGACAGAAATGAAAACACTGGCCAAGATGAAGGCTATATCTTATACAAAGTCAAATTCTTGACCTTTACCAACTTTCAAACTTTGGCTGTGGTCATAGAAATACACATCATGGAAGTGAAATGGGTGGCAATGGCAGCTCTTGTTGACTTTTTCTCAGAAGGATGGTAAAACAATCTGACTTGGTTGTTTTAGTTGTTCTGTCAGGGAAGGATATCTGTTGCGTTCAGTCTGTCGCTCTTTCCTGTTTTCCTTTTTTGGTTTCATTCAAAGGTTGTTCGCCTCATAAGTGGCTCTGTGGAATGCAGCTGCATTCCTGCTGCCACATGACAACAAATACAGATCCAGGCAGGGTGTATCATTTAGTTTATGCTTTGCAAAAAGTGCAGTGTTTACCTCAAAATGTGCACTCAGCCAAACCCACGGTGACTGATTTTTCAGTGACAGATGTGTGAGATTTGACACTTGGACGAAAGCTTTTTGTGAGATTGTACAAGCATTTAAACTTTGCTGAATGTATCATTGTGTTTACTATTATACTCTCAGAAATAAAGGTACTGGATCTGTAAATGGGGCAGTACTACCTTTCCAAAAGTTACACATTTGTACCTACCTAAAGGGTCCATAATGGTACCTTAGATTCATTTTAGGGGCCTTTTGGGTACTAATATGTAGATCTGATGTACCATTAAGGACCTCTTAGGTATAAATATGTACCTTTTGAAAGGGCAAAGGATAGATCCAGTACCTTTATTTCTGAGAGTGTATTGCATATACTGTTATTGTATCATTTAATTAATTAGTATATGTATTTATATACCCACTTCATTCAGCAATTATGCATTAAATTAATGAAAACTGGCAGTTAACACATTTACAATTTCACAGATCTCTATTTAAATGCTTTTGGCCATCTGTTTATGAATGAATCTTGAACAAAATGTATCTTGTCAAAATGTATGAATATTGTCATGTTAAAACATTTAGCACATCTATTTTGGTCCTGTGTTCAAATTCAGATTTTTTGGATAGAAATATTTCTGTTCTACGATCTATGATTCAAAGTTTATAATTGTGTTTTACTCCCTCACCCAATGATCGCTATTTTTGTCTGGTCAGATTTTCTGGAGACTGTACGGTTATCAGGTTCAGTATGGCATGATCATAGCTAAAAAAGTTATCCTTTGTTTCTGGAAGAAAAATGTTAGGCCTCTTTTTTTCTGACTGACTTCTTGCCCTTTACATTTGAAAATAATTAGATATACCACTTCTGGGAACTTTGCGAAATTTGATAAAATGTGGGATCCAGTCTTTTAATTTTTTTAAAACACCATAAAGACTAATAGTGTTGTTTAATTTCTGAAGATGTGTAAGTTTTTTCTTTACATTCATTACTGTGTCTTTTTGTAGGTCATATATGTCATTTTCTCTTGTTTCATGCTTTATTTGACATTTTGCACAGATTATTGTTTCATGATGGGTTTGTCTGTTCCTCGTATTTCTATGTCTGCAAAAACTATAATAAAATAATATAAAACAACATGTATACATAATTTCTAAAGAAATAAGAAATGTGACTTAAATGCATTTATTAAATTATTTTTGATGATCCTAAAAGAGATTTCTTTGAGAAACATATTTTAGCAATCAAACAAATTATAACACACCACATTTTGAGCACTCATGACCATCAAAACAAGATATATTCAGCTCATTAAGTAAGTGTATCACACAGTAAGTGTAAGGAATTTAAACTTTTGGGCGTGTAGGTAATTGTGTACATGTATTAGTCCACTAATTTTGTTGTTTTTAAGTCTTTTTTTCTTTTTCTTCTGCACAGATTGAAGAAGTCTTATGTTCTGAGCCACATTTGTTATGCTCAATAATCATACAGCTCATATTCCATAGACAGCAGCAGTCCAGAGACATCAAGAAAAGTTACCAAAAAAATCATCAAAACATTCCATGTGACTTTGGTGAAAACTTTAGTCAACAATACGCCTGTCATGATATCTATTTTTTGTTGTATGATATATTGGACCAAAATATGTTATGATAAATGATATTATTGTCATTTTAAGACTATTTTATAACACTCATTATATAATTCCAGAATGACAATATATTATCACAATGCAATTACACTCTTCCAAAGAACACATCATATTTTATTCTTAATTTAATTACAGTCATTTTAACAATTTAATAATTAGGCATTGGAATTGGAAAGTAACAGAGGCTGCTTTCAGATCTATTTTCAGTTGTGAACATGAAAAAATACTGTAGTAATTTATAGTAAATACTATTTTTTTTAACCCTACTGACACTGACACCTCCAATAGAGATATTGATGTTGCACAATCAGATAAAATGTTGCTAGAATTGGTTTTATGTATGGGAGATATATATTGCATTACCAGAAATATTTGAGGTCATGTCCATGTGTTGTGCGATGAGTCGATACATTGATTATTGTGACAGGCCTACTCAACAAAGTTGTTTTTTAAATAGGTTTTTTGGCTCATAAATGTGTTCTTGGAGCTTTGTATGATTACAGTTAAACCACTGAAGTCACATATAATGTTTTAACAATGTTTTTGGTTTCTTTTCTGCCAAGATTTAATCTAAAATATTTTAATTTGTGTTCTGAAGAAGAACAAAGGTCTTGGGATTGGAATGGCATGAGGGTTATTACTAATTAATAACAGAATGTTCATTTTTGAGTGGACTAATTCTTCAAGCAGAGATGCCCAAACTAGGGCCCGCAGGCCAAAGTTGACCCATGGTAACCTTTGATTTGGCCCACCATCCCATATGAGAAAAGAGGGAGAATTAAGAGAGTGGTGATGGTTTACAGACTGTAATTTCTACAATATTGTAACCTTTTGTTTGTTTGTTTGCTTTATTGTTAAGCTGCAAAAAAACTGAAATATGAAATGTTTCAATGAATGTTGCAAATAAATCAGATTTTTTAAAATGTACGTACTGTCACCCGGCGGATAGAGAACAATGCAGAGACATCAGTGAGCAAATGAAGGCAAAGGCAGATTCTGCTTGACTAGTGTATTCAGCACTGAACACCACTGTGTTATAAATGTTTTTATTGTATTAAGTTATCATTTAAAATTATACAGCATTAGTTAATATGATTTAAAGCATTGTTTTCAAAAAAATTTTAAAATTTCAGCCCACGGCTCTCAGTGATATTTGGTTTTTGGCCCTTCATACGGAAAGGCTTTGGCACCCCTGCCTTTAAGGATCATCTGTGCATGTTTGACATCACTCTGTTTGTGCACCAGAGGGCGTTCTTGTACCATCAAACTGATCTGAGTTCACTCTGTTTGGGTTTGTTAGTCAAAATGGCATCCCATCTGAACAAACAAACCAAATTGTCCTTTTGTTTCACCAGTAGGAGTGTCCATGAATGCAGTGAGTCAATGCAAGGAGTGACAGCGTAACTACACCATGGGTGTCTTACATAAGCACCGTCACCAATTCTGCACCAAGCCTGAGCTTCCGTTTAAAGCAGGCCTCATGACTCACCCTCTTGTTTTCCGTCCTTTCTCTAGTGCATCAACTCATTTTCGTCTTTCCTTCTCTCTATCTATCTCTCTCTGTTCTTTTTCCATGCTCTGGGTGTGGTGGATTGACGAGCATGTGATGCTGTTTCTCTCTTTTCTCTGGGCTTGATGGTAGGTTGTGCAGTTCAGATTCCTGAGGAGTGAGTGTACAGGACACACCCTGCCTCACAGACATGCACTGAACATTTTCACTCGTGCGCTGTGTGTTTTACTTTAAGGCCTCTACAGAGACATGCACAACTGCTTATCAGTCCTAACTGACCCAGACCCCCTTTAAAACCAAAGCAGAGTCGGCCTATCTTTGAGACCCATAGCCACCACCCCAACTCCAACTTCCTTAGTTGTATGGAAACAGTGTTTTGTTTATTTTTCCTGGCTCGCTGTGAAGAGGAGTGGCACTTTCACCCTCGGCAAATCAGAATGCTTTGTGAGTCAGAGGCGGGGTTTCAGCTGTTCGAGTGGGAGGAGTTTGAGGCTTCTTGCTTCACTGTTGGGCGTGTTTCTGTTAGTATATGCGTGTATATGTGCATGGGGGATATATTTTGAATATTTCAGACTTGAATATTTCAGACTCTCTCTTTTAGATTGGATTACAGCTGAAAGTGAAACAGGACGCTCTTGGTGTTGTTACAGATGGTACGTATCTAGGGCTCTTGCATTTCTGACTGTGGTTTCCTGCCAGTGTACCTGACTATAGCAGAGGATCGTGCCAACTGTGCAGTTCTTGGAAACTATTACCATGCGTTTGGCACGAAAGTAGCTGTGCTGGTTTCATTGTCGTCTGAGAGATTGAAAAGGCCTCTCAGTTTTTTTTTTTGCCAGATCTCTGAACATACTTTGTATGTACAGTAGAGCTTGGTTTGGTTGATAAGTTGGTTAGTCGTTTTTGTTTATTGCTTTTGTGAGGTTTTAATTTTACACTACGCAGTTTGAGCTCATAAGAACAAGAGCTGTTTGTCAGCATGCACATTTTTGAGATGTTTGTGACCTCAGTATGCCATTTTCATATTTTGTAACCTTACATTCATGGCAAGAGCTACTGTTTTGTAAGCATATGTGGGTAATTAATTTCATACTGCATCAAGCATGCTTCACCCTCTCTGATTGGTTACAGATTCTGGTTGAAAGTGACAAATAGATGGAATTTAGCGTAGACTTGCTAGCTTTACTCAAACAAATGTGTCTGTAAATGCTTTAAAACTTGAAAATGTGGCTGCGGGCTCACTTTTATGCAGGTACGGCATTGACAAACAGGTTGAGAAAACCATTTGCATTGAATTTTCCTAAATTCTAACTCAAAATATGATTCAGATATACTGTATGGACTACAGCTGCTGGTCATTAAGTACATACTTCAAATGCATACTTGGTGCCTAGCAAGCAGCAACTTGAAGACATCTCCCACATCCAGGATGTTACCACATCATATTATCATGGAATTTAATCCATTAACTTCAATAGTAAGAAATCATACGTCTTACACAATGGAATACATCACTTTTTAGTCCCAGAATGGGCTGCTTTACTAGTTATTCTTGAAATACAATCGTGCTAAATATGTGTACTATGCTAAATAAACAAAACTGCCCATCCTTAAACCTTGTTATATCGTCACTGCATTTCAGTTGTCATAATAATCAAAATGTTGTCATCATAGAAGATGATTACCTGAACGAGCTTCATTCAGAAGATTAACTTTGAGTAACCACAGAGTGTATATGAGTGTACTTTTGCGGTAATATGGGTGGAGATGAGCGTTACTCATGATTTTTGTTACAGAATGGAATCAAACAGTGGGCTAATTATCCAAGCAGAACTATAAAATGTCGATTTTTATTTTATTTTATAGTATATTTTTCAGTAGTTCTGTTGTAAGGATGTAAGGATTATGTAGTTTATGAACATCATATTTACAATTATGTTATGCTTAAAGGGTGTGTCTAACTCAACAGGCGACTCCACCAAATATGCTTTTTACTAGGGTTGAATTAGATGAAGGGCAGTGGCTCTGAGGATTAAACAGGTTGGAGAGGCTGCTAGCATGGGAGGAGTTGTCAAACTTGTGCTAGACGTTATGGTGTGAAGCATCCGTCTATGATATAAGAAATTTTGACCATTATTGTGACACTGTAATGACGACGGGAGCTCATCATTTAATCATACGTCTGCATTTAGGTTTTATTTGGGGTGTTGGTATTGTTTGTATCAGTGACATCAGTGAATGACACCCTAGAGTAGTTTAATTACAGTAGATCATTTAATTTGAAGATGCTTCTTTTTGTCATGCTGTGTGTGATAAGGTCTGTGGAATGTTTACTACTGTTTTTAATTGCACTGATTCAGAATTGAATTCATTTCAGTGCTATTGCACACAATGTCCTTTTAAATGGTGCCTGCCCTGTGTTTACTCATGAGTTTACCCATAATGCATTGTGGCTTTTTATTTTCTTGCTGAACATGTATGGTGTTTACCTAATTAATAGGCATGTAGCTGTGGTTTCTTACACGCAATGTTCAGCTCTACTGTTAGAAATGCTGAGTTCCGCACAAGTCCTCATCTCGTCTAAATGCAAATTGATTAAGTTAACTTAATGGTTTTTACAATTTTAAGTTAATTGAACATAAAACAATTAAGTTGTCCCTAAAACCCCTAAAGAACTGTGTTTCAGCTCTTTTTAACTCAGCTTTTTTGAGTGTACGCCTATATTCATTCAAAATAGTGCTGTTTAATGAGTTACCATGACTATTCGCATGCAAAATAATTGCGTTTACATATTAATGTTGTGCACTTTGTATATTTATTATGCACTGTAAACCCCACTGTTGTCATTACTGAAGATATTAAGTTAATATAACTTGACATTAATTAAAATACCAAGTTTTGGCATCAAAACTTAAACAGGTGTGTTTAACTTACTATTTGAACTGCAAAAAACTTTTAATTAATGTTCTCTGAACTTAACATTTTAATTTCTTTAAACGATTCACCACACTGTAAACCCTAATAAGTTGAGACTACTCAAATGATTTGAGGAAAGTGATTGCCTCAGTTTGTTTGAGCATGGGAAATCGACAACTCAATTAAATGAGTTGACCAAATGTAGTCTCTGCATTGAATTAACTTAAATGTTTGAGTACAGATAACGTAAATGTTATGTATATATAAATACATGCATATGTATATACATCCATAGAAAATGTTTATTTATATTTATATAAAATATTTATAACACACACACACACACACAAATATATATATACTTTTATGTAAATATTTTTAAGTATATACAGTGCTCAGCATAATTGAGTACACCTCATTTTGAAAATGAATATTTTTATCTATTTCTCAGTGAGTATAGGCAAAGTATATTTGTCACGGCGCAGAGATGAGATGAGGACAAAAGGTAGGATTCAAGTGCAATTTTAATGATACAGTCTTCGTGAAGTCTCACAAAGTATCAAATAAACAAACAGAAAAAAACAAACGACACTCTAACAAGCCTGAGGACCATCACCATAACAAAACATCCATATGACATACAAAGACTCCGTAATGAACTCAGATAACAAGATGTATTTATAGTCCAAACAATCCATGATAACGGGTTTCAGCTGTGTGTGTGATTAATGGAAATGGAGTCTGGTGTGTGCAAAGCATAATGTAGGGAATTGTAGTTCTTTACAGGTCTGTAGTTCACCAACGATCTTTCCCAACATAGATCAATGGCAATCATGACAGTACCCCCCCTTTAAAGAGCGGATTCCAGACGCTCCTAAAAACAGTCCCGGAGGGAGGTGGAGCAGAGGCGGAACAGGGGGAGGGATGGAGGGCCTGAAACCAGTAACTGCAGAAAAACAGGAACATGGAAATCCAATGAATCTTGAGCACAGAGCTGCGGAGAACCTGGAGCATTGAACTCCGGCAGATCTGGAGCATGGAGCTGCGGAGGACCTGGAGCATGGAGCTGCGGTGGATCTGGAGCATGGTGCCATGGAGGACCTGGAGCATGGAACCCAGGCGGATCTGAAGCATGGCGCTGCGGAGGACCTGGAGCATGAATCTGTGGAGGACCTGGAGCATGGAACTCAGGCAGATCTGGAGCATGAATCTGTGGAGGACCTGGAGCATGGAACTCAGGCGAATCTGGAGCATGAATCTGTGGAGGACCTGGAGCATGGTACTCAGGCAGATCTGGAGCATGAATCTGTGGAGGACCTGGAGCATGGAACTCAGGTGGATCTGGAGCATGGTGCTGCGGAGGACCTGGGGCATAGAGCTGCGGAAGATCTGGAGTGTAAAACTGCGGTTCAGCAGACATTAACAGCTCAGATAACCCCAATGGGTCAGGAGGCTTAGGTTCAGCAAGCAATGACAGCTCAAATAGGCTCAATGGATCTGGAGGCTTTGATTCAGGAGGTACTGACAGTTCATCTAACCCCACTGGGTCAGGGGGCTTAGGTTCAGGAATCACTGGCAGTTCAGAAGGCCCCAGTGGGTCAGGAGGCTCCAGATCAGAAGGTACTGACAGTTCATCTAACTCCACTGGGTCAGGGGGCTTAGGTTCAGGAATCACTGGCAGTTCAGAAGGCCCCAGTGGGTCAGGAGGCTCCAGATCAGAAGGTACTGACAGTTCATCTAACTCCACTGGGTCAGGGGGCTTAGGTTCAGGAATCACTGGCAGTTCAGAAGGCCCCAGTGGGTCAGGAGGCTCCAGATCAGAAGGTACGGACAGTTCATCTAACCCCACTGGGTCAGGGGGCTTAGGTTCAGGAATCACTGGCAGTTCAGAAAGCCCCAGTGGGTCAGGAGGCTCCAGATCAGAAGGTACTGACAGTTCATCTAACCCCACTGGGTCAGGGGGCTTAGGTTCAGGAATCACTGGCAGTTCAGAAAGCCCCAGTGGGTCAGGAGGCTCCAGATCAGAAGGTACTGACAGTTCATCTAACCCCATTGGGTCAGGGGGCTTAGGTTCAGGAATCACTGGCAGTTCAGAAAGCCCCAGTGGGTCAGGAGGCTCCAGATCAGAAGGTACTGACAGTTCATCTAACCCCACTGGGTCAGGGGGCTTAGGTTCAGGAATCACTGGCAGTTCAGAAAGCCCCAGTGGGTCAGGCTCCGGATCAGGAGACACTAGTGGTTCAGACAAACCCATTGGATCAGGAGGTTCAGGTTCAAGAAGCATCAAGTACTCACACGGCTCTGGCACCGCTGGGAAGTCACACAGCTCTGACAGCTTTTCGTAGGACTCAGACGGCGGCTCCGGTCTTTTGTGGGACTCAAACAGCAACTCTGGCAGCACTGAGAAGTCACACGGCTCTGACAGACCTTCGTGGGACTCAGGAGGCACTAGTGGTTCAGAAAAACACATTGGGTCAGGAAGTTCAGGGTCAAGAGACGCCAAGTACTCACACGGCTCTGGCAGCGCTGTGAAGTCACACAGCTCTGACAGCCTTTTGTGGGACATAGACGGTGGCTCTGGAGAGTCACACAGCTCTGGCAGCACTGGGAAGCCACAGGGATCGGACAGCCTTTCGTGAGATTTAGGTGGCAGCTCTGGCCTTTCGTAGGACTCAGACGGCGGCTCTGGCGGCACTGGGAATTCACACGGCTCTGGCAGCCTTTCGTGGGACTCAGGTGGCTGCTCCGGCCTTTCGTGGGACTCAGACATTGACTCTGGCAGCACTAAGCAGTCACACGGCTCTGACAGCTCTTCGTGGGACTCAGGAAGCACTAATGGTTCAGAAAAACACATTGGGTCAGGAGGTTCAGGATCAAGAGGCACCAAGTACTCACACGGCTCTGACAGCCTTTCATGGGACTCAGGTGACGGCTGTGGCGACACTGGGAAGTCACACGGCTCTGACAGCTTTTCATGGGACTCAAATGGTGGCTCCGGCCTTTCGTGGGACTCAGATGGTGGCACTGGCCTTTCGTGGGACTCAGATGGTGGCTCCGGCTTTTCATTTGACTCAGATGGTGGCTCCGGCCTTTCTGGCTGTAAGGGAGAATCAAGCAGCACAGAAGGATCTATTACAGACTGTGGACTAAACCGTCGGGGGTAAGCACGGAGTTTAAGTCTAGCTTTCCTCCTCTTGCTTGTGGATTGAACAGCAGGTCCTTTCACCACAAGATCATGCTGATCACTTCTCACTCTGCATTCCTGAGAGTGTTCCTCCTCCACATAAGTGACCGAGAAGGGAGAGCCCGACAGTAAGAGTGCAAACTCAGTATACAAATATAGACCCCAGTCTGGATCAAATTCTGGCATATTAGAACGAACTGGATCTGACAGTCCACCTTGGAAGAACATCATCAAACACAAATCGTCCATACTGCATCTTGGAGCCAGTTGCAAAAACTTCTTCACATAATGCTCAATAGAGCGATTACCTTGCTTCAAGCGCATAATCTCTCCATTTGCTGAATCCATATTGACGGAGTCTTTCTGTCACGGCGCAGAGATGAGATGAGGACAAAAGGTAGGATTCAAGTGCAATTTTAATGATACAGTCTTCGTGAAGTCTCACAAAGTATCAAATAAACAAACAGAAAAAAACAAACGACACTCTAACAAGCCTGAGGACCATCACCATAACAAAACATCCATATGACATACAAAGACTCCGTAATGAACTCAGATAACAAGATGTATTTATAGTCCAAACAATCCATGATAACGGGTTTCAGCTGTGTGTGTGATTAATGGAAATGGAGTCTGGTGTGTGCAAAGCATAATGTAGGGAATTGTAGTTCTTTACAGGTCTGTAGTTCACCAACGATCTTTCCCAACATAGATCGATGGCAATCATGACAATATTGGTGCGTTTAAACAAAACAGATTTATTAAACAGATATATTTATTAAGGCGACGCAGTGGCGCAGTAGGTAGTGCTGTCGCCTCACAGCAAGAAGGTCGCTGGTTCGAGCCTCGTCTGGGTCAGTTGGCGTTTCTGTGTGCAGTTTGCATGTTCTCCCTGCGTTCGCGTGGGTTTCCTCTGGGTGCTCCGGTTTCCCCCACAGTCCAAAGACATGCGGTACAGGTGAATTGGGTAGGCTAAATTGTCCGTAGTGTGTGAATGAGTGTGAGTGGATGTTTCCCAGAGATGGGTTGCGGCTGGAAGGGCATCCGCTGCCTAATAACGTGCTGAATAAGTTGGCGGTTCAATAAAGGGACTAAGCCGAAAAGAAAATGAATGAATGAATGAATATATTTATTAAAATAATATTTTAGTCACCAAACATATTTAGAATTAGAAAGATAATACAATTAAATTCAACAAATTTTTGCTTCTCTGGATTTTTTTCTCTTTTAAATGTGTATTTAATATTTTTCTATAACATATAAATTTGGGTGTACTAGTTATTTTTTTAGATTAGCTCCAGATTTGGCTTCAGTACTGACTAATCTAATGTATATGCACAAATATAATATTGTTCCTATTAAAAATATGAATTTAAAAGGTAGATTTGTGAGTGGTGTACTCATATATGTTGAGCACTGTACATATGCATAATGTGTGCATATATTCATAAAAATATACACAGCACATAGACATATATTAAAAATACTAATTCAAAACTGCCATCTTTTATAAGTTCCCAGTTGTTTTTCTGTTGCATTGTGTTGTTGAATGGCTTTGGGGGTTATTATTCCATCTGCTCAGAGTCAGCGCAGTGTCATGTTGTTGCTCATGTAGCTTTATTTAGTGGCACTGGGAATGAAGAAGTGTTGATGGACTTTAATGGCCTATCTGGCATATCTTATATGAAGGGTCCTGGAATACTTTGGTGGTCTAATATCAGCACGTTAAGACTATCATTGGCTACAAAAGTCCCTGAATTTTGACAGTCCTGTAAGCTTTTTCTTTCACTAAAGATTTGGTGGAATCCGTGGCCTAATGGTTAAAGTATATACTCTGATATGTTGAACTTTTGTGGTTTACACGAGTTTGTGTGCAGCTTTACTTAATTTTCCAGATCTGTTTCTTCTTCTTTTTACTTTCTTTGTCATTTTGTCCTTTCTTGGTTGTCAGTGTCTAGTAAAAAACTAACAACAATTATTATTATTATTATTATTATTATTATTATTATTATTATTATTATTATTATTATTAATTATTATTATTATTATTATTATTATTATTATTATTAATAATAATATAATAGGGACAACGCAGTGGCGCAGTAGGTAGTGCTGTTGCCTCACAGCAAGAACGTCGCTGGGTCGCAGGTTCGAACCTCGGCTGGGCTGGGTCAGTTGGCGTTTCTGTGTGGAGTTTGCATCTTCTCCCTGCGTTCGCGTGGGTTTCCTCCGGGTGCTCCGGTTTCCCCCACAGTCCAAAGACATGCAGTACAGGTGAATTGGGTAAGCTAAATCCGTAGTGTATGAGTGTGAATGTGTGTGTGTGGAAATTCCCAGAGATGGGTTGCGGCTGGAAGGGCATCCGCTGCGTAAAAAATCGTGCTGGATAAGTTGGTGGTTCATTCCACTGTGGCGCCCCCGCAAGGGACAAAGCCGACAAGAAAATGAATGAATGAATAATATAATAATAATATAATAATAATATATTTTCTTCCTTTCTTTCTTTATTTAAATCAAGCATTATACAGATTTGTAAGGTTTTTCAGATCATAGTATATAATCAATAAACAACAAATACAATAACATAAATACATTTATTGCTTGATTACATTTATTAAATGTAAATATTATTAATGTATCTAACTTATTTATGTAAATAAAGTACACTCAAAAGATCCATTCAAATTTACTGTAAATTAATAAGTTAACTTAATTTCTAATGTTGCCCAATCACAAATCGATTGTGTGGAACACTGTAAAAAATGCTGGGATCCACACAATTTTTTCATGTTTTCCCAACACAAATTGCTTAAGTTAGTTGAATCGTTTTACAACTTTAAGTGGATTGAAACTAAAACAAGTTGTCTCAAAAAAAAACCAAGATTGTGTTGATTCAGCTAATTTTTAATATATTAGTTTGATCAAATAGAAAAACAATTTTTTTAGTGTACAGTTCTTCAGTTTATCAGATGTAATAAACAAATACAGCAATAATAATAAGTATATAAATAATGTAATAAACTGAAAGTAACTTTTGGTCTTGGGGGGAAAACGTAATTTTTTAAATGCTCTTTAAAATGTTGCTCTACATTTTTTTGACCTGCCATGCACTCAAATTATTTTTGCTGCTTGTTCAAACTACTTATTTAAAACGAGTTGAATCAACACAATTCTTGAGTTTTTGCGGGGGGACAACTTTCTTGTTTTATGTTCAGTCCACTTAAATTTGTTGACTTAAGTTAACTTTGTGTTGGGACAATATAAAGGAATTGTGTGGAACCAAGCATTTTTACAGTGTACAATCATGTAGGATGCGAGTCAAAAATGCATTAAAACTTGTTGTGATAAACTGAATTGCTTTAAAAAGTTGTTTTGTGGCCGTGAAAAAGAAGAAGTAATACTTCTTACTTCAAAGTTCCTTTGACCTGTCATGACAACTAACTATGTTTTCCCCAAGTCAAGTAGCTCATGTAAGACAATGTGACACTATCAGATAATATTTGATGTCAAATATAGATTATTGTGGAATGGGATTTTTGACCAATCAGATTGCACTGTGGGCGGGACTATTCAGTGCAACACTATAAATAGAAATTAAGTGATCAACAAAATCTCTCACACTTGCCAAGGTGACTCCTGTGCTGATTATTACAAAAACCTTAGATTTTTTAGATTTTTAGAGCTTTTATTAGACGAATAAAACTGACGGTTGACTGTATCCGCATCCCTTGATCTTATTATATCATGATCAACAATCCGCCCTCCATTAGTACATAACCTAAAACCTGCTGAGCTTGTTAGAACACTTAGAAACAGAAGCAGTAACTTTACTTGTTGGATGTTCAAGTCTTTTTTTCTCTTCTACTCTTCGACAAATGTAAAGCAAAACAAGCCACAAGCTGTCACTATTTTACCCTTGAGCACTGAGTATATGGTAGATATATGTTTAAAGGTTTTGTGCTCACAACTAGTGTTGTAGAGGACCACATGCCATGAATGACTGGTAGTGGTTGTTACGGTGGTCTTATAATACAAAAGCACTTGTTTAAGATGCAGTGTGTGAACCAGTAGAGTTACTGGAATGCTACTTACCTAAGAGTAAGAGTTATTGCTTTAGAGTAAGACAGTTATTGCTTTAGAGTTCACTATTGATTCGTATCCATTAATAATTCTGCATCTGATTAAAAATTACATTTTGTACTTTTGCTACATTATGACTTGGAATGTTCTCTGGTTTACTGGATTTATTAGGTATGGATCTGAGTAAAATAAAAGTAGAATAAAATTATTCTTTAAGGGTCTGATATTTCTTGTAGGTTTCAGAATAAAAATATATTTATAAAGAGTTATGTATAACTCATATAGTGTTATTTCACCAAATATTGACCTGTTATATTCTAAAGTTAAAACATTCGTATCTTATTATTCACAAATTAATATAAACTGACCAAGCCGAGGCTTGAACCAGCGACCTTCTTGCTGTGAGTCGACAGCACTGCCTACTGCGCCACTGCGTCGCCATTTTGTATTATTTTAAACTATTTAAATTAAAACTACCATTAAATATACCATTAATAGTTTAAGGGTATCTATATTTATAATAGTGCTGGGCAAAAATGAATTGCGATTTTATTACATCCAAAATAAAAGTTTATTTTGACATGATTTGTGTGTGTACTTTGTATATTTAAAGGTGCTGTATGTAAGTTTTTGATTCTTCTAAAGCATAAAAATACCATAATATGTTTGCAGATATTTAAGAAACATCCCAAGTGAACATAATTGTTTAACTGAAAAACAATGCTGAAGTCAGATATTCTGCTTTGAAAATGTTTTTTCCGTGCCGGAACGCTGTCTTTGTTTAGGTAAAGTTAACCTGCAGAATGCCAGTTTAGCCAATTATAATTCAGCACTCCGGGTTGCCTTGTTGGAAAACAGCGTATTTCATTCATTCATTCAGAAAGGCTCTGAAAGCATGCGCCCGTGACCGAAATGGACAGTATCAGACGTCGAAATGAGACAGATTCAGTTCCACATGAGGTTATTAATTAGCAAATGATATAAATATTACGAACGTAAACATTAGGTGAGCAGGTTACATTGTAATCTCGTGTCCTAACAACACGCAAACAGCAGTTTGACTCTTTGCACCAGACGAAACACGACAAAAATGTAAATACAGCCTTTCAGAAGCACAGAATAAGCACTCACTCACGAAACGGTAAGGTTTAGAATCCATTCAAACTCACATTGTTAGCATTTAGCACTGAATAAAACACACGAGGCTTACCTGAGGTGCACTGTCATAGGTTTCACATGTTGAGCTGTGAGAAAATGAAACCGTTTCTAATATCTCAATTCGAGGTGTTGGTTAGAACTAAAACTCCTTTTAATATGGAACATAATTCCTTCTATCGCGTGTCGTTGATTTTACTTAGAACACGGTTTAAATCACTCGCTCCTGTACTCAATCTCTGGCATCCCACGCGTGTGTTTATTTTGATCTAGGAGTGCAATACCCAGTTCAACCACTGGGTGTCAAACTTACATACTGCACCTTTAATACACACATATGCATGCATATATTTGAGAAAATGTTTATTTATATTTAGATATAAAATACATATGTATATGATACTAATTATTTATAAATGTAAATATTTATTTTAAAAAGTTTAGTTTTTATGTATGTGTATTACATATACATAATAAATATATATATAAAACACACACATATCGTATGTCAAAACAAACGTGTATTTTGGATGTGATTAATCACTATTAACTGTTGGCCAGCACAATGTTTTTAGTGATCTCCTAATTTTTCCGTTGCTGTAAGAATGTTTGAAAGCATGTCCTCATTTCTCATGATTTGCATGTGATTCTGACTGTTTTTAATGAAGTGAGAAGGACAGGGCAAAGGATGGCATCCATAATGCACTAATGCATTTTATACATTGATATAAGCAGTTACTGTATGTTTTTCATAATAATGTTAGTGCATTTCAATTTCTCATACACTCAACTCCTCTTTCTCTGTCTGTCTCTTTTTTCCACAGTCTCAGCAGGTCACACCCACCACAACATCTCAGGTCTCCACAGTGAAACCTGCACAATATGAGGTAAAGGAACTCCCATTTAATAATTTCATCTCAATAATTTGTGTGATGGAAGGACTCATTTTCCACAAAATGGGTTATTTTCATTAATCTCCCATGCTGTCTCTGCTAGATGTTGGTTGTCATCTGCTTTTCCTTCTTTTTTGAGTCTTCTGTTGTCTATTGTTCTGCAAGTAGTGTGTGGTCTTGGTGAATGGAGAACTGAAAAGAGTATTTAATCCATTCAGATCAAGTGTTTAATGCTGTTTCTTTAAAAAAATATATGCTGAAAGCTGCTTTCTTGTTTTGCTTCAGGGTTATGTTAATAGCTGTGATCATGTGCATAATATATATCTTGTAATGGTAATCAGAGTAAGAATTTTAAAATTGTAATATCTTCATAACAGAATTGCGTTTAGAAAGAATTTGTAATTAATAGTATGGAGAAAAACATGCCAGATCCTATATAGAGCAAAGTTACCAGAGAGTGTTTTTAAATATTCTTAGCTGTGAGATGAAAGAAAAAATCTGATATTAATTTAGATGTTTTAGTAACATTAAAATTATTTAATAAATAAAAAATATATAATAAAATAAAATAAATTTCCCAGAGATGGGTTGCGGCTGGAAGGGCATCCGCTGCGTAAAAACGTGCTGGATAAGTTGGCGGTTCATTCCGCTGTGGCGACTCCAGATTAATAAAGAGACAAAGCCGAAAAGAAAATGAATGAATGAATGAATTTAAAATAAAATATAATATAATATAAAATAATATAATATAATATAATATAATATAATATAATATAATATAATATAATATAATATAATATAATATAATATAATATAATATAATATAATACAATATAATATAATATAATATAATATAATATAATACAATATATTACAATATAATATAATATAACATTGAATGCAAGAAAAGTGTTTTAACATTTCTAATAATGCATGAAATCAAAATATGGGTAAAATAATGTTACATAGTCATTCATGATAAATGCATATTCTGACCTGAATGTATTAAAATATATAAACAAATAAGTCACCATGCTAAAAAAAATGTATACAAATTATTACTTTAAATGTCAAATACTGTATGTATATGTTTATATATATACTCACCGGCCACTTTATTAGGTACACCTGTCCAACTGCTTGTTAACGCAAGTTTCTAATCAGCCAATCTCAGGGCAGCAACTCAATGCATTTAGGCATGTAGACATGGTCAAGACGATCTGCTGTAGTTCAAACTGAGCATCAGAATGGGTAAGAAAGGTGATTTAAGTGACTTTGAACGTGGCATGGTTGTTGGTGCTAGATGGGCTGGTCTGAGTATTTCAGAAACTGATGATTTACTGGGATATTCATCCATCTCTAGGGTTTGTAGAGAATGGTCAGAAAAAGACAAAATCCAGTGAGCAAAGAGTTCACTGTACTCAAATGGCCTCCACAATCACCAGAACTCAATTTAATAGAGCACCTTTGGGATGTGGTGGGAAATTCACATTATAGATGTGCAGCCCACAAATCTGCAGCAACTACGTGATGCTATCTTGTCAATATGGACGAAAATCTCTGAGGAATATTTCTAGTACCATGTGTAGTGATCAGTGGTAACTTGTGGAAATTAATTTCCAAAATGAGCAAATGCTGCAGAGTTAACACTTAACTCTTGCCCTTTTGTTAAGCTTATCAGAAAAGTGGCAATTGAGACAGTGAACATCTGTCCTTTGTTCATCTGAAGGACAAAGGTGTTAAGAGCCCAGAACTTGCAAAATGGCTTCTTGATCTAATCAACATTCTACATCGTCTCAGACACAGAGATATGGATCACAGTCTTCCATTTCACAAAAGGGACACAAAATACAATATTTGACTTCATATACCTTTAGATTGAAATGATCATGTATATATGTAATATGCACTGCTTGAAAAACTCCAGTGTATGAAACTTTGCTTATAAAGATCAATATTACATAGTGATGTTTAGACTCTTTATATTGAAAACAATGCCTTGAGTAAATTAGATGTGGTTTGGAAAGTGGATTATACATAGGAAATTATGTAAAACTCTTAAATATAATAACAGTTTAACTGTGGACGACTAGTCACACTATGGATGACACCTTCCAGTGACCAACTCACAGGAACATCCAATCACAATGCTTCTTTTCAATGCTGCATTCCAAAGAAAGAATTAAAACATTCTCTCATAGAAGAGAAAGAAGTGTGGTGGTATCAGGAAAAGAAGTGGTGTTATACACAAGTGATATTAAGAAGGAAGAGAGGTGGTATCAGAAAGTGTGTTGGTAACAGAAGGAAGAGCGTAACACATACATTGTGTGTGGTGGTGCCACACAAGGCTAACTGAATTGCTCAAAGACTTCAGAACTTTGATGCGTGTTCCAGCAAAGATTTGGTCATTGGATTCACAGTGCTTTTCCCAAGGCATCTTTAACCAACGCTTCAGGACTACTACCTCCAGAAATCTCCAGTTCTGCATGTTCCAGGAACTCCAGATTTCTTCTTCTCAAAGCTCAAGAGAGCTAAGTCTGCTCGTTCCATGCCTCAAGACCTGCAAGAAGATCCAGCTTCTTCCAACCACTGCATCAATGGCAGACACGTAAATATATTACTTTCCAACCCTCTAAGACAGACCTTGGCATAGTGTGTTTCAGCATAAATTATTCTAATTAATTAGATGTTTATAAGTGATGGTCATTAATAACAAAACCTCTTCAGTTCTTTGTTATTTTAGAATAAGGTTTACCTTATCAGACTCTAGTTTGTCTTTAGAAAAGATAACAGAGTAATTAATCATAATCTTCAACTTAATTACCTTCAGGACTCATGCCTATGCACTTCATTTATTGTACATTTAGTAATTTTAGTTACCCTGACTTATTCATTTGTTAATAAATACTCATTTATTACAATTGTGTCTTCCTTGTGTTGATAATACAGTAAAAGGCTCTACAAGTCAGACGAGCTCATTATCCTTCAGATTTGGCCAGATAATAAACAACTTTACAGGGTGTCCGCAGGGTCTTAAAAAGTCTTAAATTTACAGAAATATTGTCTTGAAGGTCTTAAATCATTTTAAACCGGTCTTAATTTTAAAAGTCGTTAAAGTAAAGTTACCCAATCAGGCTCACACCCATCTAATCACCAGCAATCTATCTAAATAATTTATTAAAAAAAAGTTTTTTATTGCAGAGATGTTTATTTCACAACAGCTGTTAGACATTTTACAGCAAATTTTTTTGAATTAAATTCCCTAATCAGGAAAAGAAAACTAAAAACAATTAACCAATTCCTCATGATAATATATAACAGCAATATATTCCTATACATAATCTTCCATTTAGACAAATACTATTTACAGAAGAAAGTGAGTGGACATAATATTTATAAATAGGCATGAAACTTAAGGTTTTATAACAGATTCGCATTAGGTTGAATAGAAGTCATACACAATTCATTTGCACCTAAAGCAAACAAATATGTATTTTTGATTATTTGTGTAGTTTTCATTATTATAAATATACTTTTAACAATGTAAAACTTGTCATTTAAAAAAAAAAAAGAAATATTATGTTGAAAAAAAAGTCAACTAGAGTTTTCTTGTTTTGACACATTAAAATATGTGGTAAAGAAATAACTACAATTGTTTTTTTCCATTGGAAAACAATGGACCATTAGGCCATTACAAAAAATCCTTAGTGTTTAGCCTGTATAAGTCTAAAATCTCATTCATAATGGTCTTAAAAGGGTCTTAAAAAGTCTTAAATTTGACTCGAATTTTAAATTTGACTCAAAATATTGATGTTAATATTTGTTATAAATCCAATTATGACTACATTAATTGGTACCCTTGTGTGGGCTAAAATATCAATATTAATATCAATACCAATATATTGATGTTAATATTTGTCAGAGATGGCAAAAGTACACACATTTATTCAAGTAGAAGTACAGATACTAAAATGACTCTGGTAAAAGTTAAATTACTGACTACACTTTTGTACTCAAGTAAACGTAAAGAAGTTCGGCCTGAAACACGTACCTAAGTAAAAAGTATTCATTACTATACCTGTTTTAGTTTCACGGTGGTAACTACATCGCACATCTTGTACATCTATACAAAATAACTTACATTTTAAAATTTTTCAGCAGCAAATTAGCCAGTTAACATCTTTATACAATATTGTCCAACAACACAGCTCAAAACGTTGCTTGGACACAAAACTTAACAATACGGCTGTAAAAATAAAAGCTCTGGTTTATATACTCCAAAACGTAATTCTGTTGGCTGCCTATATTTTTATAATTAGGCCTAATAACTGTCTTTAATTTAACACTTAATTTTCTCCAAAATATATTTCAATTTTTTTCTTTTGATAAAATAAAAAAAAAAACTTAAAAAGGATATTTTCCTGATATTTGTAATAAATCCAATTATCACTACACTTGAATCTATGCCACGAAGGATTAAGGCAGTTCTGAAGGCAAAAGGGGGTCCAACACAGTACTAGTAAGGTGTACCTAATAAAGTGGCCGGTACGTGTATGAGGGTATGTATGTATGTGTGTATATATAATATATTACTTCCCCCTTATTGATGCAAAATGATTGGTCTAAAGGTGTGAGAAACTAAGTGGGTAGAAAAACTTTTTTTAGACTAGCAACAAAAGTTTAGCAACAATATGCCTAAGGTTTTTTTTAAAGTAAAAACTGAAGGCTGCTTGCTTGTATAAAAGTCACTTTCACAATATTTGTGGGTGGGTGCTTGAAGGTTGCTATGCACTTGGTTTAACAAGCACCATCAATAAAAGTTACTGGAGGACCAAAATAACCACAGAAAAGACGAGATACAAAGACGCCTTTATCTAGTTCTCCTGCACTCGTACAAACTCTTAGAAAACTTTTTGAGACTATTTGGTTGTTATCAGACATGTTTGGTTTTCTGTTGCCTGTGGACGATCATGTTTCAGCATGGGATATTTGGTTGTGGCAGGACATGGTGTCTCCCACGAGAGCCCTATGACTCACTTTCCTGAATCTGTTACTGGAGCTGGAGTTTGCTTTTCATTTGCTTGCAACTGCTGTGTTTATGTCATTGTTCAATGCATGTTCTCTCCCAAAACCCCCTCATTGAAAGTTAGTTCATCCCATCTTGTTACCATTAAGCTGATGCCGGAAGCAGTTTCAGATCTCACTAAATTTGTCTGTCTGTCTGTCTGTCTGTCTGTCTGTCTGTCTGTCTGTTTTGAGTCAATGTGCTGAATCATATTAAGAATATGATTGCAAAACATTAAGGCTAGTTTGCAGTATGTTAATGCATGCTAGAAATGTTCTGGCTTTAGAAATGTATCTAAAACATGTCAGCAGTGTGTTAAATCATGCTATGTTGGTGAAAAGTCATTCTAGCACTGTTAAATAATGTTACAGTGTGCAAAATCATGCTAGCAACATGCTAAACATAATTGCAGTGTTAGTCATGTTTGAATCCTGCTAGCTATAAAATTAAACATTAGCAATGTGCACATCATGTTAGTATGTCAAAACACATTAGCATTCTTATTCACCTTAGAAACAAGCTAGCAATTGACAGTTATTGTTATTGACAATTGCACAGTCAGTGTGTTAAAACATGCTAACAGTGAGCAAATCATGCTAGCGACATAATTAGCATTGTTAAACTGTTAGAAAGATTCTAGCTCAAAATATAAAACATAAGCAGTGTGCACATCATGTTAGTAAGATGTTAAAACATGTTGGCAACGTTAACTCGTGTTAGAAACAAGCTAGAAATCAACATTTATGTTTGATAAACATCCTATCAGTGTAGTAAAACCTGTTAACAATGGGCAACATCATGCAAGCAACATGCTAAAAAATGTTAATAATGTGTTAACTTCCATTGTTAATCATGCTATGTATGTGAAAAGCCATGCTAGCACTGTTATATGTGCTATCAATGTGATTAATGTTAGCAGTGTGCAAAAATCATGTTAGCAACATGTTAAAAATTAGCAGTGTTAATTCTTTATGTTAGAAACAAGCTAGCAGTCAACAGTTACATTCTAGTTGTGCTAAATAATCATAGAAACATTCTATTGGTGTGTTACTTGTTAACAGTGGGCAAAGTCATGCTAGCAATATGCTAAAATATGTTAGCAGTGTGTTAAAGTGCTAGAAAAAGTTTTGTTATTGGCTAAAACGTTCTAGCAATGTCATGCCTATCTATTAAAACACATTTAAAAACATGCTATCAATGTGATTAATGTTAGCAGTGTGCAAAAGCATGTTAGCGACATGCTAAACATATTAGTAGTGTTAACTTCTCATGTTAGAAACAAGCTAGCACTCAACTGTTACTTCTAGTTGTGTTAAATAATCCTATAAACATTCTATTGGTGTGTTAAAGCATGTTAACTAAGCAAAGTCATGCTAGCAACATGCTAAAATATGTTAGCAAGTGCTGGAAACATTTATGTTATTGGCTAAAACATGCTAGCAATATATTTTCATCACTATCAATGTATTAAAACACATGCTAGCAGTGCATTAAGTCATCTCTTTAACTTATTTTGACCATTTCAAGCTAACAGGCTAGACTTTCTAAATCCAACATCAAAGATTGTCTACCAACTTTACTATCTACTTAGTGCTGATATCTTGGCTTCTTTCTCTTCTCGATATTTTCCTATCGCTACTCACTAAGCAGACTCAGGCCCAAAATAATGGGTTTTAAAAATTATTCACATTCTTCATTGTAGAAAGGAGCTACGCAATCGTCTACAGCAGCTGCGACTGTCAAATCCGGCGCTGGAGATCCTGCAACCACCCAGAAAGGATCTACTCAAGTCAAACCTCAGGTAGACACCATCCGTCTACAGGATTTATCGACGTACAGGCTTCTTGACATCTTCCTCACGCTGGTTTTCATCACAGCCACACTACCCTACTTTTTCGCCTTTCTATCCTAACCAGTCCTGCTTTCATTCTTGGTTAACATTTTTTTGGTGACCGCTCACACAACACTTTGGGGGTTGTTTTTTTGTTTTTCGTAACATCTGGAAAACATCTGTAGGAACAAACGTCTCCGAGTTTTCTGGGTGTCTGTTATTTGGGTCTCTCTCAAACGCTGACCACATTCATGACATTTCGGTGCTGCCTCAGGAAATGCAATCTCTTTCTTCTACCATTTTGAAACTAAACTTGAAACCCAACCATCCGCATACCGTCTTCATTTGGTGCTCTTTCTCCCTTTGTCTTAATGTATAACGTGCATCTTGAGTATGCGCTGTATTTCGGTCTCATTCTTGCGTACTGATCGCAGGCCACAGACTCTAAATCAACACCTGCATCTTCTGCTAAAGTCCCAGCTGTGAGCTCTGGGACTGGAGTTGCTGGTACAACAGGTGGAGCAGGAGTGAAACCAGCAGATCCTGTGAAAGATACACCTCAGGTACACTAATGTCACCAATGGATTTTTTCCTATCTCCTCATTCTTCTGCAAATGAGACTTCATCGACATTTTATGATCATCTTCTGCAATGCAATTCCATGTTCTCCATAAATTATCTTTGGATGGATAGTCCCACTTTAGCATTCTTGCTCTTTGACTAGCATCTTCATGACGTTCATTAAGACATACGATTCTTTTCGCTCTTTTGGTTGCTCAATTTCGCTTGTGAACTTCATTGAAAGTTGGTGTTAATGCTCAAATATGTGGCTTTCGATAGAGCACTACCACTTCTTCATCCAAATCGGGACCTGCTAAGGTGGATCCAGCTGCTGGGAAGCCCTCAGGCCCGGCTGGAGCCCAAAAACAGACAAGTGCTCAAAAGGTATTAATAGAGTAACAGGATCACCAGGACGGGAGTGGACAAAAGTTCTGCTAGCATTAATGTTTTAACACCATATTGTCATGTAGTAAATGTGCAAAAGTGAGAGAGTTGTGCTTGAGCACTCAAGCTTTTATAATGGGATTTTAATGTCTTTTAAAAGGGCTATCATCATTTTTTAATTATTAAACAGCTATCATCAAAGTTATGTTAATGTGTTTTAGAGTATAACCGTACAATAATTGTTATCGGTGCTCATGTTTTTCAATAGCTATGTTTCCATTCACCTATTCTTATGTGCATTTTGGATATGTGCATAAAAACGGTTCATGGAAACGCCAAGATGCACATACGTTTTAAAAATGCGCACAAAAAGCGTATGCGCATAACTGAGTAGGATAAACGTTTTATTCGATAAGAAAAGATGTGCATAAACTACAATGGAATCACTTTTACCGAACAAATTCCAGTATGCGCATTAGGAGGTCATGTGATGATAAAAAGGGGTGTGAATGGACAATCCAGCAGGTTGAGCACATTGTAAAACATCTAAAATGTTGTTTTGGTCATTCTAAAACGCCTTAACCATTTCCATATTAGTGTTATTATATTATTAATTACCTCCAGAATAGTCTTTCAAACGGCACCACGTGTTCATTGCATGTCAGCATTTGTCTTCTGAGGCACAAGTCATCTATTAAATGAAGAAAAGATTCACGCAGCTTCTTCTACCGCAGTAAATTCCGATTTTACTTTTGATATTTGGTGCCAGTTATTCAGGAAGTGACGATTTTGTTCTCATTGACTCATTCCAATTTTTGCTAATCTTTTATGCGATATTCCTGTTTTGCTCATAAGTTTAATTCGCATCTTTGGATGGAAACATAGCTACTGAAACATCGATAAAAACAAATCAGGAGTTTTCAGAATTTGAATGTTTTAAACATCTTTTGTATCATCATTTAGTTTTAAACTCCGAACAGGCATCTGCAAGACTTCAAAAAAGTTATTAACTCTGAATGTAAAAATATACTGTGCTTTTTTTCTCCCAGGATATTTTCATGGATTTTATATAATTATCATTCTGTTCAAAATGTGTATCAATAAGAGTAAGGGAGAGTATTTTTTAGTAAATTAGTATCAATCAATCAATCAACTTTATTTATATAGCACCTTATTACAACCAGGAGGCTGCCAAAAGTGCTTTACAGTATTAAAACAAAATTAAACATTAAAACATATAAGATGGTAAGAACACAAGTGTCAGTAAACAATAAAACAGCATTTTGTACTACCAAATATCAAAACCAAGTCTAAATAAATAGGTTTTAAGTTTTGCTTTAAACAGTGACACATTTGTGATGATGTGAAGTTCTAAAGGGAGGGTATTCCACAGTTTTGGACCTGCCACTGCAAATGAACGATCACCCCATTGTTTATACCTGGATCTGGGGACCTTCAGCAACAACTGGCCTGCTAATCATAGGGCCCTGTTAGCTTTATGAACCTTTCAAGACCATTAACTGCATTAAAAACAAACAACAGTAGTTTAAAATCAATTCTGAATTAACAGGGAGCCAATGAAGACAGTAAAGAACAGGTGTGATGTGCTCACATTTCCCACTATTCGTCAGCATGTCAACAGTAGCATTTTGGACCAGTTGTAATCGATAAAGTAAGGTTTGGTTAATTCCAACATAAAGTGCATTGCAATAGTCCAGACGAGAGCTGATAAAAGCATGAATGGCGTACTCTAGATCACGCTGGCTCAGAAATGGCTTGACTTTGGCAAGAAGGCGAAGCTGGAAAAAGCTTGTCTTGATCACTGAATTAACTGAATTAGTACTGGTTGTTTTAATTTGAATTTTTATTCAGTTGTATTTTTCTTTTCTTTTTTTCTCCAAAATGTTTATGGATATCAGTGTAAGGAAAAGTATATTGTACTGTATATATATTTTTTATTATTTATTTATTTAGCTTTTTTTGCATTTTTAATTTTTGTGGCAACTTGTCTTTCAGTTAATAAGCTCATAAATAGTGGCACTGTATACCACACCACAGCTGTCACGTTATGGTAATTTGCTCAGGCCATCTATATCCATAAACATCTAAAAGACATAAATCATCTTCAAAAGCTTCAGGTTGAATACAACAGCTTACATTGATGTCTTGTCAATTTATTTAAAACATTTGACTTAAAGAAAAAATGTGTGCTGTCTGAGAATGTTTCAGTAGTCTAGCCAGTCCACGTGTGTCTGCATGTGTACATAATACAAGTTCTTTTGTTTTTGCTGCAGGTGCAGGTTGAAGTGGGTCCTCCAGCAGCAAAAGTCAGTACAGATGTGAGTTTACCAGCTTTTTTCTTTGTGGTTTCTGGTGTGTGGTTATCAGATTTGTGTATTCACAGAGTTTTCTTTTATTTATGTGTAGGTTGACGATCCATTTGATGCCCTGTCTGGCACATTACCATCATCACAACCGTTGGCTCCTAAAGTCCACTACACTGGACCTGAGATCAAAGAGGTAAAACAAGGGTGTAGATATTTAATTAACTATGTATTTAAAACTTAAAAGTCGGCATGAAATCAAAATGGACAATCCTTATTTTTATACAGACTGCAATATTGCCTAGGTAAATATAAAATCCCAGGGTAAACATTAATCCAAATAGCTTCTCATCTATTAAACACATTCTCTCTGATGCCAAGTTTACTGACAGAACTGAATCAGTCAATCACATGCGATCCAACAGAACTAGGGCTAAAAAATGTAACAATTTAAAAGGGACCTATTACAAAGGGGACCATTTACATACAGTCTGTAAATATAACCAGCTTGTAATGATAAAAATGTATTACTTTTATTTTTATATGATCACACTTCATGAAAACAGTCTGCAGAAACACTTTGATTGACATTCTCCCTTTGTATATGTCATCAAAAGGGGAAAGCCCCGCCCATTAGTGACAATCTCTACCTCATTAGCATAGGATATTAGTCTTGTTTTTGAATCTGCCACTATGCTGACACACATGCATTTGTAGCTCCGCCCTCTTTTGAAAAAAATGCTGGGAGCACAATCTCATTTGAATTTAAAGTGACAGTCACCAAAATGACACAATTAGGATCAAAGGCTAGAAGGGCAAGTTTCAAAGAATAATAAAACATCAATTGTGGTGTATTTTGAGCTCAAACTTCACATACACACTCTAGGGATGGCAGAGACTTATTTTTACATCTTGTAAAAAGGTTCATAATAGGTCCCCTTTAAGTAATCTCATATTGTAATAATGATATACATCACAATATAGTCGTTTTTTCTGCTAATTTAATTAATTAATAGTTTATATGTATTGACCACATGGAAAAGACCATTTATTTTTTACATTTTCAAGTGTGTACTCAAAGCATATTCACTCATATCTGATTATTTTTCCCAGTTTATTTAGAAATTATGGCAAATGTTTGATTAAGTTTGATTATTTATAAAATAAATATTAAAGTCCGCATGAAATAATCAAAAAGACAATGTTGATTTTTGCTAACACATACTGTAAGCAATTACGTTAGCGTATTAGTTTTTACAAATTTAAGTTCATTGAACATAAAACAATTAAGTTGTCACAAAAAAAATTAAGCATTGTGTTGTTTCAGCTCATTTTAAACAAGTAGTTTGAACAAACCGCAAACGTCATTTTTTTTAAATGCACATTGTTTGTCTTAAAGGGATAGTTCACCAAAAAATGAAAATTCTTTCAACATTTATTCACCCTCCACTTGTTCCTAACCTGTTTGAATTTCTTTCCTCTGTTGAACACCAAATAGGATATTTTGAAGACAGCTGAAAATCGATAAACATAGTAACCATAGATGACCAACTTCCATAGTATTTGTTTTTCCTACTATGGAAGTCAATGGTTACAGGTTTTCGGCTTTCTTCTAAATAACTTATTTTGTGTTCAGTAAAATAAAAAACTAATAAAGGTTTGAAACCACTTGAGGGTGAGTAAATGGTGAGTAAATGTTCATTTCTGGGTGAACTATCGTTTTAAAGTGAACAATTAATCCATGCAAGTTAATCCAATAAAAAAGAGTGTTTGTTTTTGGTAAATTTTTAATGTAAACAATGTTCTATCAAGCTTGCAACTTTCTCACCATGCTGTTATTCACGTTTTTGTGGTGGTAAGATAGCATTCATTCACATAAGAAAAAAAAATATTACAGTAAACAATGTATTTTGCGACAATAGGAAATGAACAATGGATAATGTGAATTATATATCCATGTGACATATATCGTCATAATGTACAGCGCTAACCAGAACCATTTCTCAAACCGTTCAATAAATTCCCAGTGAACAAAATTAAGTTCCTCCCTACACTACAGCACTTTAGTTTAGGTCACAAGTCATGCTATTAACTAATGGCTTATTATCTTCCTGTTATTATGATATTAACTGTTCGTTAGTAGTTATAAAGTATGATCTTATTCTGCATCCTTAATCCTACCCAAAACCTTAACCCAACTTCTACCTTATTAACTATTAATAAACAGATTATTAGTTGTTAATTAAGCTAGTAGTGTTGGTTAATGGTTTGTTAATACCACGAATTGTGACCTAAACTAAAGTGTTACCATTTTTTCTTGTCCGAGAAGTCTTTTCACTCAAGTATACATCACTATAAAAAATGCTATCGTAATTTCCTTTTCATGCCGACTTTTAAGGAATAATTTTAGCATGTGCATTCTGATTGTTCAGCATTTTGTGTTTTGCTATGTGTGTTTTCTAATGGATTGCAATGCATGTCTCAGCCCAAATTGAAATCAGAGAAGGGTGTTTTGTGTGGTGAGCGAGATGACACGCTGCCGCCCGGATACAGAAAGGAAGACCTGGTTAGTTACAGATCATACATATTCTCAACCTTTGCCTTTTTTCTTTTATCTTAAAGGAAAAGTTCAACCAAAAACAGAGAGCTCTGTTGTAATTCATTAAACACAAAATGAGGATTATTCATAAATACATTTTTTTTCATGCAGCTGCAATTAAGTGACTGATGCTTTAAGATTTAAAATAGACATAAAGGCACATAAACGCAATAAATAAAGTCACAGAAAGGATATGTGCACGTATTCTCTCTGTAAACATACAGTATTATATTTTTGGGTGAACTGATCCTCTAAAAGGCAGTTCATTCCTCTGTGGCGACCCCTGATAAATAAGGGACTAAGCCGAAGAAAAATTAATGCATGATCCTTTAAAAACTAATGTCTAAAGAGCCCTAAAGAGGATATTTTGAAGAAAGCTGAAAACTGGTAACCATCGATTTTCATAGAAGTTTAATTTTGTCCTACTATGGAAGTGAATGGTTACAGGTTTTCAGCTTTCTTCAGAATAACTTCTTTTGTGTTATAAAAGAAACTCACACAGAACAGTGTTATATTTTGGGGTGAACTGTTCCTTTAAAATTAATTTCTACTCTTTCCCAACATTCCTGTTTTGTTTTTGTTGTTGTCTACAACAGTGTTTCTGGAGGACCACCAGCGCTGCATGTTTTAGATGTCTCCTTTGTCTGCCACACTCATTACAGGTCTTTCAGTCTCTGCTAGTGAGCTGATCATCTGAGTGTGTTTGCTTACACGGAAAACATGCAGAGCTGATGGTCCTCCAGGAACGTGGTTGAGAAACACTGGTCTAAAATACCTCAAATAATATTAAAAACTAGACTTTTATTTAATATAATTAGTGTGTGAAAAAAAAAGTCATTGAGGGGGTGTTCACACTTGGCAGGTTTGGGTTAAATAAAACAAACTCTGGTGTGATTTGTTTTGTTCTTTCATTTCTTCTGAAACAATATGAACACTGCGACAATAAGCAGATGAAGAAACTGGAATTAATTCTAGTGTAATTTGACTGAAGTATGAAATGCAACACAGACAACTGACGTCTAAACAAACCAAAAACAGTACATGGCATCACAATAGGACAGAATGCACAAGCACAACTGGTTTTTCTCGTCATTGTCCATCACAGTTCAATATAGATGTCAAAAACGGGTCATTTTTGTGCAGGTCTTAAATGTAGTGTGACTTTTTTTTAATCAGGAAAGGTTTCAAAATGTGTAAAGGAGTCGAAATATTTCACTGATACAAATATCATGTACGCACACATACACTGAAGACCTTTAGTCCAACAAGCAGCACTGTTTTAAATGAAAATCATAAGATCTGTTTGTGTTTTTGTTTGCTTCTTTGTATTCTTCGGGACAGTCACTAAACTGCACGTTTTGAAGTATAGCATGAGAAACGAGTGACATGCAAAATAAAATATAATAAAAAAACACCTTCCACAAAAAAAGGTTTTACGCTCACTTGAGGTGGTTTGAGACTTGTGTGAAAAAGAGTTAATGCTAATATTGTGAGATGGAGACACATTTGATTAGTGTCTCTATTATGCTTGGCTTGTTTACTGTTGGTTGCTAGGTTACCAATACAACAGTGATCCACTGTAACAGCTTTATGGAAACGCAACTAACGCCCACGGCGACTGCCCTGCATGTAGCGATGTATTTATACTTCTGCATGCTGTTTGTGTTGCTCTGCAATAACACTTCGTAAATGCTAGCTGTGTTTATGTTCCTCTGTGTCGAGTTTCTTTGTGGGTGTTTGGTTTTTTCTGAACGCTACAAGTAGCTAAAACTCGCTCAATCAGAGGCGGGAACCGGCGAGGGCTACAACTTTAATCATGAGGTAAACACAAAATAAAAGTTTCCATCTGGAGCTCCTCCACGTGACTCGACACTTGTAAACAATCGCTCTATCTGGCTTGCGGGTTTCAGGACTGCCCACAATCGTCACCGTTACCAAGCCAACCAATCACAGAGCTTGCGCTACGTGTCGTTGCGACATGTCATTACATTTATTGAGAGGTGCGCATCAGCAACGGCGTCAACCACAGCAAGGGCTATGCGACCGCTCAAAAGCTTCACCCGACCATACGCATGTGCTTGATGCAGAAGTATAAATCAGCCTAATTCACATTTTGGATTTTCTTTCTTTATTTTTTGTGAACTTTCAAAATATTTGCTTCATGTTAGGATGGAAACTCGGCTAATGTGATCACTAAGCAACTAAATGCAGCATTTTTTTTTTGGTCCAGATCCAACAATCAAATCACAAGTGCGAACACACCCTAAGATTTTCAGTATGTTTCTTATTAATCCTGAGTGATTGTTTTCAAAAGAGCAGGTTTTTTGACAGTACTGTATTTTATTAAGCTTGAGTATAACCACTGTTAACTTGTCTGTTCAGGAAAAGAAGCATGGAGCTGGAGTTCCTGAGAAGCCTAAAGAAGTTCCCAAGGTAAGAGATTTGTGGAGGCCTGTGCTGTTGTTTTTAGCTTTTGTTTGTAGTCATGTGACTCCCATTCTTCCAGTTCATGATCATCTGCTCTGTATAGTTTACATATTATTGTGCATTGAAAAAGACATAAAATTATAACAGTATAATTTTGATTCACTTGGTCTTTTAAAAGTGTGTCAACAGCATGTACCTTTATACACACACGCACACACATATAAAAATGAAGAAACTACTTCTTTTGATACATGACCTATAGTTTGAGTAAAATGTTAACATTTGCTTGGATCTATAATGGTCTGATAACAAACGTAAATAGTTCCGAATAATACATGTAAATTTGGAAATCTTGGTTATTCCACCAAATATTTATTTCTTAACTTTTTTGAAGTTAAAACACTGGTATTATATTGTTTTCCTTTGCCTTCGTCCCTTATTTATCAGAGGTCGCCACAGCGGAATGAACCGCCAACTATTACAGCATATGTTTTACACAGCGGATGCCCTTCCAGCCGCAACTCAGTCTTTTAACAATATTTGCATTTTAAATTCAGAAGAAAAGTCATCGGTGGTTTACAGAATAAAACAAATATCTTTTACTCAAACTATAACTCGTATAACATACATTTTTCCATACATATCAAATTATTCCAATAACTCAAGCTTACGGCTAATCATAATTGGTGCTTAAAAATCATAACAGAGGCCCATATTTTGCCATTATTGTTATTTATGGCTGGCTGTTATGGCTCATGTCACTAATACTCATCATCCATGTATATTACCATTATATTTCCCGTCTCACTGACAGCTTCTCTCTTTTTTTCATTTGCATTTCAACGCCAAATATTTAGCTTGATTTAAGGGTGTTGGCTAGCAAACAGAAGCAAACACAAACGCATCAGTCATTCACATTGACAACGAATTGTTGCGTCATCAGCACACACACACACCTAACCTGTGCTGTATTTCACAAATTTTGTGTGTAAATCTTTGTAAACACCCATCGCCCACTATTCAGTTCTGAGTATTATCATCACCATCTCATCCTTTTCTGCAGTATTTCTGATTGTTTTGGCTTGACTGGTCATAGCGAGCTTTGATTATTCATCTGGTGTTTGTTTAAGTTATAAGTGTGTTGTTAATGTCGATGTCTCTTGGTATGCAGCGGGTGTGTCTGTACTTTTCCTTCCACGGCTTGTGCTGTTTCGCATTACACACTAAGCTTGAGTCTGTAGCGCTCTCTAATGGCCATTTCTAGAATTACATTATTTGTTGGCCTTAAATAATGTAGTCTTGTATTAAAGTTTGATTGTTTGGTGTTTTCCGAAAGCCCATAAGCACAGATGATGCACTGGAATCCCTCTCCTCTACGTTTGTATCTCCAGCTCAAGCTGCTCCAAAGAAGACAGACGTGGTGAGTGTTAATTCTGAGCTTTTTAACTCTTTTCTTAAAGAGATAGTTTATCCAAATAGGACATTTTTGTCATTTACACATCCCCCTGAGCTGTTTGAGTTTATTGAACACAAAGGAAGATATACTAAACAATGTTGGGGGAGAACAGCCATTTACTTATTATGGCTAATTTACGACTAGGAGAGGAGATTGCTAGTGATGGTTAACCTGTAATACAGCAGCACATTGTGAATTAAAGCTGGATGTTGTTTGGTACTCCCTGTCCGTCTCCTTATTTAAGTACTGCACGCCCTGTGCAACAAATAAAACTAAACACAGAACAAGACAACTTCCATTGTATTTTTTTTTTGCTGTGGATGTCTAGTGGCTGCTTTTCCCCCCAACATTTTTCAGAATATCTTCTTTTGTGAACCACTTGAGTGTGAGGAAATGGGGAGGAAATGTTGAAGTTGGGGAGGGGTGGGCACATATGCACATATGCACATACACTGTTATGATGATACAAAGAATCTGAAATAAACACTTCTATTTCTATAAATTTAAAAAATTAATTATAGATTTTTATTTATTTTTTCTTCAAACTCCTAGTTTGTTTTAATTATTATTATTATTGTTGTTGTTGTTAATATTTATTGTTGTTGGTGATGGTAAAATTATTATTATTTTTAAAATAAACATTTTGCTTTTTTATTATTATTATTACTATTATTATTATTATTATTATTATTATTAATAATAATATTTAATGTGATATGAATATTATCTGTGTACTAAACATTCTGTTAATGGTAAATGTTTTATTTTTAGCTCATTTGAATAATTCTTTTAATAGACAAATAAACATCAAAATTAATAATCTTTTAGTTATTATATTATAATATTAAATTGCCATAATTTGAATATTACTATATACTATATGTTTTTGTTTTTATTCTTATTCTTATTATTTAGCTTTTTTTGCGAGGTTAAAAAATAATCCAAATCAAAAGCATTATTTATATGTTTATTTTTATTTTAATAAAATAAATACATATAATAAATATAATAAATAAGTACAGATAATTTGTGTACTAATAATTATGTGAATTTTATATGCAGAATTATTAGCCCCCCTTTGAATTTTTTTTCTTTTTTAAATATTTCCCAAATGATGTTTAACAGAGCAAGGACATTTTCACAGTATGTCTGATAATATATTTTCCTTCTGGAGAACGTCTTATTTGTTTTTTTTTCTGCTAAAATAAAAGCAGTTTTTAATTTTTTTTAAACCATTTTAAAGTAAAAATTAATAGCCCCTTAAAGTTATATGTTTTTTTCAATAGTCTACAGAACAAACCATGATTATACAATGATTTGCCTAATTCCCCTAACCTACCTAGTTAACCTAATTAACCTAGTTAAGCCTTTAAATGTCACTTTAAGCTGTATCGAAGTGTCTTGAAAAATATCTAGTCAAATATTATTTACTGTCATCATGGCAAAGATAAAATAAATCAGTTATTAGTTTAGTTATGTCTAGAAATGTGTTGAAGAAATCTTCTCTTCGTTAAACAGAAATTGGGATAAAAAAAAAAACAGGGGGTCTAATAATTCTGATTTGAACTGTATTTTTTTATAGTTATTTTAATAATTAGATAATCTTATAAATGATCTATGGCAACAGCCAATTCAGTTGTATGATCATAGTCTTGACTAAATGTTTCTTTGTTTGACATTTGTTCACTGTTTCTCAGAAAACTGAAACGATAGGAGCAGTGGATGTTAAATCAGCAGGCACCACTAACTTTGCTCCCCCTCCACCATCTCAGCAGGTAACAACATTTTAAAGCACATTGACAGAAACATCTGCATTAACATCAAAACTAAACATGTCTCTCTTTCCTTGAGCAGAAACAACCAGCGGCGTCTCAAGCTGCTGCTGTAACCAAATCACCTGCTCCACCGGCAGACAAAAAAGCCAAAATGGAGACTCATGCACAACCAGCCAAACCAAAGACAGAGGTAAGTCAGATCCGCCAGCTCAAGGCATGACACTGCAGGTGAACGGGATAAAAAAAAGCTAATAGTTATCTAATAGTTAATAGATAACTAATAGTTATCAGATAGAGTACTTCACACCAATTGACTCATTACATTTAAAGGTCACGTGAAATCAAAATAAAGTTTTTAGATGTTAGTATCAGCATGTTAGTTTTAAGGATGTCTATTAGCTAGTGTGCTCCAAAACAATGACAAAATTAAACATTCAAAGTTTTTCACTTTCCCCTGAATGAATCAGTTATTGTCATCACATCACCTCTTATTT
Source organism: Danio kyathit (assembly GCA_903798195.1). Classification (NCBI taxonomy): domain Eukaryota; kingdom Metazoa; phylum Chordata; class Actinopteri; order Cypriniformes; family Danionidae; genus Danio; species Danio kyathit. The sequence continues at coordinate 17,924,063 of LR812539.1, read as the reverse complement.
CAGTTTCTCATCAAATCTTCTGACCAATCAAATGCTCTCTAGTATCTGACATGTCCCATCCCCTTGAAGATAGTTTGCTTTTCATTTTAATGCACTTGAGCTCAAACACTCTCACTGGCAGAGCTGTTATAAAACAAAACGCCATTGGCTGCTTTTTTAAAAGGGGAGGAGCTACTCTGTGTCCCACCCTTTTTTCATGTTTCAGTTGAGATATATGTCAAAAATTGAATAAAAAATGCCCATTTCCATACCTGTCAACCATTTTCCCGGGATTCTCCCGTATTTTAAAATTCTATCCCGCTATAATCCCATAAAGGTATTTTCCCATATTTCTCCTGTATTTTTAAATCTTCTATGAAGGATGGCAATAAACATCAGAGAGCCGATCCTCCATATACGCAACCCATACTGCCGAACCACCAGGGGACGCCCCTAGCTTTTATATGTGAATCTGTCCTGTGCTTTCATTTTATTACATTTAGACGACAATTTGAAATAAATATTAAAACAGCGGAATTACCTTCCTTTCCATTACAGGTGCCGTTGCTTCTCCTTTCCAATCCTCAAAACAGTCAGTTCATGTAGCGGTACGTGACTGTCAGATGCGCTCCATAGTAATAAAAAGACCCTGTTTCTCAAACGGATTCTGTACACACGATTTGAAGCAAAGCGAAAGTGGACACTCTGGGTTTTGGGTGTGTGTTTGAACAGACATATACACAATAATAATAATATCTAAACATGTCGATCTTGGTGGGTTTTCTTATAAAGACAACAAATGTTGTCTTGAATGAGCAAAAAAATTTAGGAAAGCAATCAAATGCTTTTATTATAGATGTGTTTTTAACGTGACACTGCTGTTATTTAATGTAATCAAATGAAAAATCTAAATGAGAGAATCATTCGCTGCTCTTTAATCAGAATGTTTAAGTTATACAGTGAAGAAAAGTTTAACAAGATTTGATAACTTGATTAAATTTCTTTATAATAGCTATAAATTTTAATTGGAAAAACTTTAATTTATTTGCAGCTTTTTCTAATATTTGTATGCTATTTATTCTATCCTTTGTTAATAGTAATAATAATATTACTATTAATATAATAATATTATTATTATAATAATAATATTGCACTTTCATATTTTTATTCTGGAATAAAATGTTGTATATAATCAGACAAATTATGTATGAACATATACCTTCACAATACAGATTTGAATAAAGCTAAAGTTTGTTGTATGTACTCTAAGTAATGCTGAAGTGGAGATTTCAGTTTTGAGAAACAGCCTTTAAAAATATGTAGCGTAATTGAAATCTACAGACACAAATTATTAGAATACAATAAACGAAACACTGAAAAGTCATTTTTGTAGGTTTTTTTTACATTACGCTAAAAAAACACTATAAAAATCTTACAATTAACAGGTGCATGAAGAACAATGCCTGTAGCGACTTATCTAAATAATTTTTTTTATTATAACTGCATTTGGTGTCTTTACTCCATTATTTACCCATGTTTTCTTCCTCAGTCGGAGAGCCCCATGTCACCGGACGCTCTCGATGCTTTGAGCGATACACTGGGCGCTCCTGAACCACCCAAAAAAACACCAGAACTCAAACCTGGGCAGATAGTTGATGTAAGGATGTGTTTTTTCTCTTTATTCTTATAAAACAGATTAAGATATTGTTTGAAGAACTGCTCGTTTTCTATACGCATTTTTAATCATTTCCATGCTTTTGCACAGGAGAAGAAACAGACCTCAGAAAAAGGTGTTCGCGTTGGAGAAAGAGACGACACACTTCCACCACAATACAGATTCAAAGAGGAAGATCTCAAGAAATATCCTTCACCCGCGAAAGAGGTCAGAAACTCAATAAAATTCAAATGACATTGAGCTTTAAAGATTTTACATTCCACTAAGCACTAATGAAATGGGAAATTTAATAGAATCATGTACAATAAATCCTCTCAAATATAGATAAAAAAAGTCTTCATGATATAAGGTTCATACCCAACATATGTGGTTATTTTCTATTCATATATCCTTTGAAATATGGTATAAATCTCAAAAATACGGACTTTCTCCCATGTCTTCCATTCAGTTTTTTACTTCCTGAAGTCCATCTGAATTTTCAATTTAGAACCTTATGATTGCAAACAACCTATTAAGATAAAACTATAACTGAAGCAATCATTTTCAAGAAGCACAAATAGTAAATATATTTTATATATTTTAATTTGATTTTTTAATATTAAAATTCTTCAATATTTGTTTAAAAACTTTACATTTAATAATAAAAATATATATTATTACTTAAGCATAAAAAAGGCAGTGCTAAATAGTTTGGCGAGTCAGATAATAATAATAATAATAGCAATAATAATAATAATAATACATTTTATTTATGAGTTGCCTTAGGGCTGGGCGATCGAAAAGTAATCAAAATCGACATTCAGAGCCTATAATCGATACAATTTTTCCAGGTCAGTTTTTTCAATTACTTTCAATTACTTTCCCTACCATGTGTGGAGTCACGTGACTCTGTTAAGGCTGAATTATACTTATTATATTATTATTTATACCTATTATATTACTATGATATTATACTGCCAAGGGCATGTGTACAGACTGGTGCAGCCTTCGGATACCCGCACACCTATCAAAACAATTTACTTGCATGTCACAAGGATGCATAGCACAAGCTTTGTGATTGGTTGGCTTGGTAGCGGTGACGACAGTGGGCGGCACAGAGACCCACATTTTAGGCAATGTGCGTTTTAATTTCAGTTGTTTAACGCTGATGTTCAATAATTAATGATATATAGTAGATAGTGTGTGTTTCCTTCAATTAAAACATACAATTAAAATCAAGTAACCCACCCTATTCAAAAATCTCTCACTTGTAATTTGTGAGCATATTTACTGTACAAAACTTGTCAGTAAACTATGAGGGCAAAAACATAAAATATATAAATAAAATAATCGTTTATTAATCGTAATCGAGTTAAAATATTCAATTAATCGAGATTTGGATTTTAGGCCAAATCACCCAGCCCCAAGTTGCCTTTCTAACAACCCAAAGTGCTACAAAAAAATAAATTGAGACAATAAAAATACAGATCAAGTCAAAAACCTTAGTCAGATGTTAAATGTAGTTGGGATTATGGTGGTTAATTAAACGCGTTATTGTTAGTTTAAATAAATCATTTCCATTAAGACAGAAGCAGCTACTGTGATTTCTCTGTACTGTCTCTTTAGAGATCAGTAATCCTGTTAATGGTGTGTTTTGATTGACCAGTCACTGTATGCTGTGTTCTGATTAACCACACCCACTGTATGCTGTGTTCTGATTGGCTGGTGTCTCTTTCAGCCTTCACTGAACCTAGATGATGCGATGGACATTCTTTCAGGAGATTTCACGACCCCTGCATCGGCACCTGTTGTTAAAGCCCCAGTTCCTCCTGCACAGGTAGTACTTTTTTAAAATAATGACGTTCATATAACCCTTTTAACACACAATTAGAAAGTTTAACTGTTAATTTGTTAAATCGGGAAAAGAAAAAAGCCGATGTGGCTCCAGAGAAGACTAAAGAAGTTTCTAAAGCAGGTCGCACCCCAAAAGCGGCGCTCGGCGACGCGACGCGCAGCGCCGCGCATTTCAGAATTCTAAAAATAGATTTCAATCAGAGTACACACACCGGCGCCGCAAGTCGGCGGCTGTCCGCGGCGCCCAGCCACGACTCAGGACACTGTTCATATTTCTGTCGCGCCACAGAGCGCCATCTGATTAGTTTCGTTTTAAATAGCCTGCAAATGTGTGCGTCTGGTGTGCGATACTTTCAACTGTCATGTGCGCGCCGTGTCGTGGCGCTGAGCGGCGCATCCGGTGTGTGACGGCCTTAAGGTAGGAAATCGGTCTCAGGTGTGCCCAGAATGTATCTGTAATGAATTATAGCTTATGCCATGCTGTAAATGCCGCTTGAAGGAAAAAAAAGAGCCTATTTATGTGTATTAAAATGCAAATGAGCTGCTGCTCCCCACCCCTTTCCATAATAGGGCCTTTATAACCTGTGCCTTGGTTGTTCTGGCAACAGCAAACAAAGCATCTGCATGTGTTTAAACTCTTGTCACTTTAAACTCTTGAATTCACATATTATTTGTTGTTTTATAGACATTTTTTGGTTTGCGTGTTTGTTTATGCAAATAGTTCTTTAACCACACTTTTCTTTAAATCAGGAAGCAAAGAAGCCTGCTACAGTTCCTGGGAAGACAAAAGATGTTCCCAAGGTAGGACTGTAATTGAGGATTTTCATTGTTAGTCTTTCTTTTAAGATAATGATTGGCTTACGGTACACTATACAGGTCATATGCCACTCATTGCCAAATACAAATAAAGATGATTTCACTGTGAATTGCTTTATTATGAGTGTAACATGTTTTAAAAATGTCAACAGCGTGACCTTTTTTCTGGTCTCTGTGAGTTGAAAAATGCTTAGATTTGGCCTAAACTAATAAACCCGAGCTTACCCGAGCTTGTGCATCTTTATTTATTTCCTTTATTTAGCCAGGAAATCACATTGAGACAGTACTGTCTCTTCATTCAGTGAGACCTGATCAAGACGGCAGACAGCACATAGGGCCCTATTATACACCCGCAAGGCGCGACGCAATTGTTGTTTGCTAGTTTCAGCTCGACGCAAGTGTCGTTTTGATGTTTTGCACCACGCTGTTTAAATAGCAAATGCATTTGCGCTCATATGTGCGCCCATAGGCGTTCTGGTCTAAAAAAGGAGATGTGTTAAGGCGCATTGCTGGTGCGTTTCTATTTTGAGGAACTAAAATAGACTGCACAATAGACCAGCTGAGAGGAGGAATAAAGTCCAGCTCAGAGCACGTTAGTTGTGCGCCTTGCTTAAACATTGCTTAATACACACAGGATGTACAACAATACGCACATATCTTTACAAATGAAAAAGATTAAAATATTACAAAAATTATTATTTTCTACATAAATATAAAAACCACTGCTTTCATGCCTTCTTCATCTCGGGGGGGCTTTTTCAGTTTATTCATGACAAATCGCTTTTGTATAATGTTATTATTATTATTAGCAGTATTATTTATTATATGCATATTTATATTTGTTTTATTAAAAACAAGCTTATATTTGCCCACCTGTCAGGTTTTAGACCATATGGAGCGTAGCATGTGTATTTGGATATAACTCAGTTTTTTGACCACACTTTGTTATTATTGTTCATTTATTCGTTTGCTGGAAATTAGAACTGACTTTAGAAATAGTTTTGAAACAAACCTTTGCACTTAACAAACTAAATTAATTATGTAGGCTAATGGATGTCTGTGCGTACAACATGTTTTCTTATCCACGGAAGAGAGTGAAAGTAAATGGAAAGAATGAGGAGGCTCATCTCTCATTCTCGCGCTGCAGATGGTCTGTTTAACTGTTTTCTCACTTGTGAAGTGCTCAGTTTTTCCACTTACAAAGTTGCCATGAAAATAGCAAATGCGCCATGGCGTGACGCAACTGACTCTTAAAGGGAATGGGAGTAGAGACTCTGATTGGTTTATTTTTAAAACACACCTATAACTCATTAAGAGAATAAGCTCAACCCTGTTAGACCATGCGCTGCAGCACAAAGTGGATTTTTCTATCGGTAAAATAGCAAAAGTGGATTCTGACACGCCCTTAATGCTTTTGCACCCTGCGCATTGGACTTTGCGCCTAGATCGTCACAATTGAGCCCATTAAGTTTCACATAAAAATCCCAAAAAACAATACCACAAAATTACAAAATCATCTTTCGGAAAAAGGTCAGATCATAAAAAACAATTACAAGTATCCTTTAAGACGTTGTACAAAAGATGTTTAAAAGTACTCAGAGTCCGAAGAGATTAAGCTGATTTTGCAGGTCATTCCAAGCCCTAGGAGCATAAAAGGAAAAAGCACGTTTGCCAAGTTCTGACAATATCCTTGGGACTGTTAAACGAATACAGGAACCAAAACTAGTGCAATGGTTATTTATGTGAAATGTTAACAGATAGATAGGAGGGTAGTTTACCTAAGAGAGCCTTTAAATTAAATAAGTACAAATGTAATTTTCTTCTTTGATATAAAGATAGCCAATCTAAGGAATCGTACAAAATACAGTGATGCGTCCGTGAGTCTGCGCCTGTGACAAAGCGTATTGCTCCGTGATAAACAGAATCTAGTTCTCTAAGTAGAGTAGCAGCTGCATGCATATATATATATATATATATATATATATATATATATATATATATATATATATATATATATATATATATATATATATATATATATATATATATATATATATATATATATATAGATGATCACCGTAATCAATTATAGACAAAAATGTACTCTCTAATAATTTCTTACGGGCCTTATAAGGAAAACAATATTTTGACCGGTATAAGAACCCTAATTTTGGCCTAAGCTTTTTCAATAACTTGTCAATGTGTAGATCAAAGGCTAATCTCTCATCGATCCAAATACCTAGATATTTATAAGATCTAACTCTTTCTATTTGTACACCATTCGAAGATGTAATTGTCTGGTCTTTTACCTTTTACCTTAGTTACCTTTTTTTAAATTTAATGCCAATTTTAAATCCTGCAACGTACACTGTAATACTTGAAAAGCATTCTGTAAATACTGTACAACTTGATTTAAAGAGTGTGCCGCTGTATATATTATTGTATCATCTGCATACAGGTGTATTTTAGCTGAATCTATTCCATGACCCTTTATCGTTAATGTAAATAGAAAATAACAATGGAGCTAAAACTGATCCTTGGGGAACCCCAGTGTTGACGTTAAGAAAGGATGAATTCTAATATTCAACAGTCACACATTGTGTGCATTCTGAAAAAACATTTTCAAACCATTTTAGAGCAGGTTGACTAAAACCTAAAAGCCTAAGTCTCTGTAACATTAGTTTATGATCTACAGAGTCAAAAGCTTTGGATAAATCAATAAATAGAGCAGCACATGATATAATTTAAGACTAGTGTAGCTGCAGTGACAGTACTGTGTCCCGATCTGAACCCTGACTGGTAATCCACTGGTATTTTTTTAATACGTGGACCGTTATAACAGACGTTCTCGACTACAATTGAGTTGTTTGAACTACAGAAATGTATTTAGATTAGATTTATCTTAATGAATATGCAATAAGGATGAAGCATGTAAACTGCATTGTTTGTTTATTCAGAATGGATTGTAACAAAAGAGGACACTGAAGGCTGATCATCCTTTTTGCCATGGCAAGCCTGCTTTATGTGTCTGTTCATCCTAGAAGTCCAAGTTTATTTGCCATCACCTCTTTCACACCGCACATGCGAGCAGCACGTGTTTTTTCGGCGTCCGTGTTAACAGATTACAGCTTTCATACCACATGCAGAAGCACAGCTTCAGTGTGGAGCATGAGCAGAGCTGAAGCAGCAGTACCGCGATCATATGGCGCTGGGTCTATTTTTGCCGCTGCTCAATTAAAGTGACAGTGCATTGATGAGGGCCAAAAACACATTGAATGACAGTAAAAAGTAGCAGTCTTACCCAATAAATGCATTAAGATCAACAGATTTTTATGCGCTGCTTCAGCTCTGCTTGCACGTGCAGTGTGGATGTGTCCCAGTGGAGGAGATGCTGTTGCAAGAGCTAGAGTGTGCGAATTGTGCAACTGTGTAGACCCACATGTGTTGCTTAGGCCGACTTTGCGAAAATACTGTATTTGTACAGGTATAAAATTTCTAATTATGGCATAGCTTTCCATCCAATTAGGCTAATTAAGTAATGACAAAAATAAATAAATAATCACAAATGTTTGATCACGGCTTGGCCCGAAAATAGTGGCAGGAAATATCGTCATCCCGACCTCAAGTCTGTGCTCCGTCAGAGTATCTAAACTCTAAAATAGTCTCATGATCAGCATAAACTCCAGTCGTGCTTTTGGCAACCCAAGTTTGATTCTGGGCTTGGGGAATTTTCTGACTCCCATCCCAATTTGCTTGATGTTGTGTCTGCTCCATTCCCATAAAAATGCTAAAAACTATCCCCCCCCCACCAAAAAACATATTTCTAAAAAAAGCAGCTGCATTTCCAGCTGGTTCAAAAATGTTTTGGCAGCCTTAGTGTTTCTTGCACATATTAAACTACTTTACTTGCCTTCTGTCTTTCTAATCTCCTTTTAGCCTAAAGCTGATGCTCTGTCAAGTGATTTCGTGGCTCCGGCACATTCTGCTCCTAAGGTACCAACAAAAATGTTTAAACAGTGGTGGACAAAGTATGTTTTTCATCTGTAATGCATTGGAGTATTTTTTAATTTGAGAAATTTTATTTTACCCCAAATTTGAGTAGTAAAATACTAAGAAATCTAATTTAAATAAATACAAATTTAAATGATCAATGTAAATATTGATAAATGTGTACTTATTGGATCACTTCATAAAATTTTATAGATCATTTATGGGCAGTTGCTTTTGATATTTGTGCATTAATAATCAGCTAATTCTATAATATCCAGTAAAAAAGCGATATTTTATTAGGGTGTCTGTGCAGTTACTCAGTTTTATTGGTTTGTCTATTACTATATTTTTATATTACTATTTACACCATGGTTGAATAATGGCCTCTTCTTTTCCACTTTGTCCATTATTTTCTGTATTAGTTTTCATTCAGAAATGGTAAATATTTGTGTATTTTCTATTCTTTTCTAATCTTCTAGGTTTCTTCAGCTGCTCCTAAAATCATCCCTCCAGGCCCAAAACAAAGTTTTGATGAGGTATTGTGCCAGATGAAAATATATTATCATATAAATAAATTAATGGCATAATCCATACATGTAACAAGGAGTCAGGGTAAAACAGAGGTAGGGGTCCAAATGCAGTTTATTAAAGCTAAGTCCTGCAGGCAATGGTAGTGATGTAACGTTCTGCACCGAGGCTTCGAAGCGTAAATCACCTGATCAGTGATGTCCGAAGCTTCATTTTCGCCTATACCCATGTGACTTCTTCCAATTTTGTTTCAAACGTTTAAACACCCTTGTGAATTAGCAAAGTGTATAGCCAGAGATTAGGTATGGATTACATACATTTCTACTGTTTCAAAGCACTGCACTGGTTCCACGCACCAGTAATTCAACTAAAATACATTAGTAATTTATAGTAAAAAGATTTTGAACCATATTAAAGTGTATTAGTGTATTATTTTCAACTGTTATTAAGGAAGGCCACTGCATATTGTAGTATAGTGTGTAACGGAGGCCAGCTGGCGAGTGCAGCCCCAAAGCCTCATTCCCATAGCCTCCTCCTTAGAGCATTCGACTCCCATCCAGGGATCACCAGTTCGATCCCTGCTCGAAACGAGTGGGTGGGTGTAGAACCGGTTGGAATACGATAAACATAAATTCTTTTGAATACCTTGGATTTTACTACAGTCATCGGGGGTGTAATGTAATAAAAAAAAACTACAGCAATTGAGTAATTTGTTTTTATTGCTATTGTTGTATTACTACATGAATGAGTTGGTTAGTTGTGAACGTTAGACATTTTTTCAACACAGTGCTTTCCCACACTTTAACCAGCAGAGGTCGTCATCGAGCTCTGATTTGAAAAGCTTCGAGTAACAAACCTTTTTCCGATACAATTAAGTTGATCGGTTTGATGGTTCAGAAAGCCTCATTTTACCATCACTAGGTCAAAGCAGGAGCAAACGGTAACATGAAGGTAATCCAAAAGCGTAATCATGGTCACAGGCAAAGAGGTCGATACAGCAGCAAACAACATAAACAATAAACAGAAAAGTTTACAGAAAACAAGACTCAGCAAAGAGTGTGAGAATGTGAGTTGTACATACAGTCCATATAATAAGTCTTCATGAGCTACAGCTGTAAGTAATCTGGGGTGATCCAGAACTGGCGTGTGAATAAGGTGCCTGATGGGAAATGTAGTGCATTTCGGTGGCAGAATTGTAGTTCAGGTGATAGTGAATGGGTTCCAGCGATCTGTAAGGGCTAGATTGTTGTTGGCGATCGTGACAATACCTGTAGCTTATATATTTTTCTACATATTAAATCCTATATTTTAATATTGCTTGAATTCCACTTGAAGCTTACAAATGTTTAAATTCACTCTCCATTTCTCTCTCATTCCTCATGCTCGCAGGATCCTTTCAGTGCTTTGGGCGACACTCTTTCTGCACCAGAACCACCAAAAAAACAACCTGACCTGAAACCTAAGGACATCGTACATGTAATAATGACATCCAATATAACGCTTCTTTGATTTAATGTCAGTGCCACATTTCTGAGTGCTCTTTTTAACATTTAAATGACTTTCGAGCAGGAGATGGATGTGACATCAAAGAAAGGTGTTCTTGTTGGAGAAAGAGACGACACACTTCCACCAGATTACAGATTCAAAGAGGAAGATCTCAAGAAATATCCTCCTCCTCAGAAAGATGTAATATGCTCTCACAGTTAGCTTTAATTGGTCCTTTTTTCAAGTTTGTGAATTTAGCTAGTATGAAAACGTTGAATATTATGTTAAGTATTTGTTTACAAAGCAACATTCCATTCCCTTTTTTCTGTAAATTATTAGTAATGAAAGTTGCTTTAACCGGAGAAACTGCTGTAGCTCTTTTTTTTTTCTATTTTAAAATGGCTCATAATACTGTCATGTTATTGTGTGTTCATTTATGTAAGGCATTTTTTGTGTTACACCAAGGAATTTATCTGATTCATCTGTCTTGCTTTGTTTGCATATCTTTGTATTTTATGAGAATGATCTTTGCGGGGGAGGGTTTTATGCACATTAATATTATATGCTAATATAGGCATTGGTTCTTTTAATGCAGATGTGTATAATAATATGTAAAAACTATTGGTCATGTCTGTTTTTTATATCTATATCTGTTACGATCAGTGTCATGTAATAATTGGTTCATGGTTGTTGGATCCTGTGATTTGATTGGTTGTCATTTCTTGTATCCCAGCCTTCCTTAGATGCTACTGAAGCTCTGGATATTCTGTCTGGTGATTTTACAACCCCTTCTGCACCATCGGCTGTTTGCCCTGCCTCTAAATCCCCTGCCAAGGCGAGTCCACATTTAATGTCTTAATTGTTTCTCCTAACCAGCAGTGAGATGCAAAAATTGTGATCTGCTCTGCAGGGTTGCATTTATTTGATTACATTCATTCATTCATTCATTCATTTTCTTTTCGGCTTAGTCTCTTTATTAATCCGGGGTTGCCACAGCGGAATGAACCGCCAACTTATCCAGCACATGTTTTACGCAGCGGATGCCCTTCCAGCTGCAACGCATCTCTGGGAAACATCCATACACACTCATTCACACTCATACACTATGGACAATTTTAGCCTACCCAATTCACCTGTACCACATGTCTTTGGACTGTGGGGGAAACCGGAACACCCGGAGGAAACCCACGCGAACGCAGGGAGAACATGCAAACTCCACACAGAAATGCCAACTGACCCAGCCGAGGCTGAAACCAGCGACCTTTTTGCTGTGAGGCGACAGCACTACCTACTGCGCCACTGCGCCGCCCATTATTTGATTACAACTGCAGCAAAAAACTGTAAAATTGTGAAATATTTCAATTAAAATAAGTATTTTAAGTATAAATATTTCTGTTATGGTGTATTTTAAAATGTGATTTATTCCTATCATACAGCACAATTTTACATGTAAAATCATTCGCATATGCTCTTTGAGAAGCATTTCTGATTATTATCATCAATGTTGAAAATGGATATGCTGCTTAATATTTTCCTGAAAAGCTTTTTTGTGATTTTTTTTTTTTTGCCTATCAATGAATACTAAATAATGTTCATTCTAATTCTAACAATTGTCACTTGATTACCTTAATACCCAGGTGTCAAACTCAAATCCTGGAGGGCCACAGCTCTGCACAGTTTAGCTTCAACCCTAATTAAACACACCTAATCAGACTAATTGATTCCTTCAGGCTGTATTGAAACATATATGCAAGCGTGTTGAAGCAGCGTTGGATCTAAACTCTGCAGGGCTGTTTGACACCCCTGCCTTAATGCATATATGCTGAATTATACTATCATTTTTGTTACAAACACTGTTTTTTAATGTAATCTTTATATTCAACCTCTGTCTTGTCTCTTTCTCACTCTCTTCTTTAGTCTTCAGATTCAGCTTTAGATGCCCTTGCTGGTGATTTCGTCGCTTCTTCTTCTGCGTCTACAGTTCAGTCTGCTGTCTCTGGTCCCCCACGCTCCGACAGACTGGTGAATGTCTACTCTACTGACATTTATACACATTCACATTTTTCTTCGATACTGACTTCCACTTCTGCTGTTTGTCAAAGTTGTCAGAAGGAACCTCGTCAGCTCTGGATGCCCTGTCAGACACTCTGGCAGACATTAAAGCAGCCCCTGAACCCGCCCCTGTCCCACCTAAAACTGTCGTTAAGGTAACACACATTCAGTGAACCACTTCACCTGTATTTTTATGGGACAGTCCTGTATTTCAGTTTTATTTTTGTGTATTATTATGAAAAAAATTCCTCTATTAATCTTTTCCTAAAATTCTTAGTTACTGAGTTTTTCTACAGTGTAAAACCCAACAGTCAACTTTATCAAATGAAATGAGTGTATTTAACTCAAAATTTACTGAAAGTTAATTCTACTCATTTGAAGAGATTTGAACTCAGTGTTAAAGGTAATAAGCTAATTAAGGCCCAATCCCAATTCTACCCTTTAGCCTTTCCCCTGCGCGTTTCCGTGAAGGGGTAGGGGTGTCCCAATTCTCTTTAGCTTGAAGGCTTAGGGCTAAGGGGTAGGGGTGAATAGCCCTTCGAACGAAGATTTTTCAGGACCACACTCGAAACCAAGGGGTAAGAAAATTTGGATACACCAGCCACAGGATAGCTGCACCCGGAAGTAAGGAGATCCACAAATTAGTATTTTTTGTCATTATTACGAATTTTTACAACAAACAAGCACATGTTTTATTATATTCATTCATCATGCTTTTAAAAAAAACGCTAACTATAAACTATGCTATCTATAATCCATAATCATAACTTCTGTATAGCAGTCCAACAACATTCTGACACTCGATGACACTCGAATACCCTGTCAGAAATGTCTAGTGGCTGGGAATGACCTTTTTACAGTGTCTGCTATAATGTTAATGTTGTTTTTGGTGTGTTTAAATAGAATAATATGGTCACGGTCTAAATACACAGTATAGTTACGATCTTATTGCCACATTATATCGTTATGATAACATAATATATGCCTTCAGTGATTTCCTGAAGATAAATACAAAAAAATAACACAACTGGAATAACTATAGCAGTCGCCATCGTCTGATCTCATATGAAGCAAGAGATCGCGATGACATATGATGACGTGTGCAGGGGTTGTAGTGCTGTCCCAATTCTTAGGGGTAAATTTTGAAGCCCTTCCCCTTCATACTCGGTTTTAAGGGCCAAGGGTAAGGGGTAGGGGTAGGGGTACAAAAATAGAATTGGGATTGTGCCTTAATACCTCATTACTTCAACTTAAATGGAGTAAGTTCACAGTACTCATATAGATTAGTTTTTTAACTCAAATGGTTTGTAGCAATCGGGTTTCCTCAAACGGTTTGAGTTGCCTTAACTTATTGGGTTTTACAGTACACAGTTGGTTTGAGTTCTCTTCATTTATCAGGTTTTACTGTGCTCCAATTGCTTCATTTAATCAAATGGAGTAAGTTCACAGTACTCATTAGGATTAGATTTTGAACTTAAATGGTTTGTTGCAATCGGTTTCCTCAAAAGGTTTAAGTTACCTTAACTTATTGGGTTTTACAGTATAGTAATCTTCTGTAACATAAATATTGCCTAATTAATGGTAGCCAATCATGTCATAGTATGTTTTGTATAACAAAATTACCATCCAATCACATTTTACAGTTATAGTTAGTGAAAGCAGGATGTCATAATTATGTGTCATAAGTATAAACATAAGAAGGCATGTTGAAAGTTACAGTACAAGTTTCTAAAATGTATTGCATCTCAAATAATCCCTGAATGAATGTTTCAACTGCAGAACATTGTTAAAAAAAACATTTTGTTAATGGTTTACAACAGAAAAGCCATTCCGTATCCAAAACTCGCAGTTGGAAGGGAAATATAATAGAGGAGCATTTTGCTGCATGATATTATGAATAATATCTGTTGTAAATGTCAATTCAGTATTTCACTTTGAAATTTTAAGTCACACTAACTACTAGGCAAGGCAAACTCTATTTATAGAGCAGAATTTTACACAACCATCGTTGATCCAAAGTCCTTTACAACAATAAATATTAAAGAATATATACATTTGTATTATTAAAAAAACTAAAAATGTATGTATGTATGTATAAACTTATATACAGATATAAAATAACATGCATGCATCACTCAAAGGCTAAGAGTATTAGATTTAGATTTAAAAGCATCCAGTGAGGGAGAAATCCTAATGTTCTGTTCTAGAGTCTTGGGGCCGCAAGACAGAAAGCTTGATCACCTTTTGATTTGAAGAGAGACATCGAGGGACATTGATCATAGGACCTTTATGGCCTACAAGCTGTATATAGCCCAATACTGATAACTAACCATGGCTTTTTGTGCATCAGGACCTGTTTGGCACATTATATTTTCTAGCCTTATTAAAAAAATTGAGTTATGATATACTAAAGACACACATTAAAACATAAGTGATGAAAAGGAAACTTTTTTTTGGCCTGACCTTATTGTATTTGCAATCGTTAATAATAAGATGCTAAATTTATGAGAGAATTTAAATGAATCATGCAAAGTGATTTAATTGAAAAGTAAAGTTTGCTTTATATGCAGGGGTCATTTCATGGTATTTGCACCATTATTTAAAGTCCTTATTAAATAAAAAAGTTTTTAATGCTTTTATTATGAAGGTTACTGGTAAGATTACATGTCTTAGTATACAAAAAAATAAAGAAAAATTTGAAGATAATTGACCTTAAAAACTTGCATTAATGTCGATTTAATGATTTTAATGATGTAACTCTGCACTTCCGATTTTCTGACCAATCAAATGTGATCTAGAATCTGAAGATCCCGCCCCTTCAAGACGCTAAATCTGTAGCTGAAATCAGTCGCTTGTTCACACAATTACTATTTTATGTATGTTGAATGACACATATTGCACTATGGATGGGATAAATCATTTAGTGTTAATATGGAAAGGTGGAAAAGTTAAAGTTCTGACCATCTCTCTTCCTACTACAGGAGAAGAAAGTCATAGAAGAGAGAGTGAGTAAACCGGGTGAGAGAGACGACTCCCTTCCACCAGATCAGCGGTTCACTGCAGAGGAGCGCAAGGTGGCTTCACTTCCTTACTTTATGTTTCCTTTTCAGTGGATTTCATACAGTTGAAGTCAGAATTATTAACCCTCCTGAATTATTAGCCCCCCTTGTTAATTTTTTTAATGGAAATAAGATCTTTTTCAACACATTTCTGAACATAAGTTTTAATAACTCATTTCTAATAACTGATTTCTTTTATCTTTGCCATGATGACAGTACGTTATATTTTACTAGATATTTTCAAATCATTGTATAAAGATGGTTTGTTCTGTAGACAATCAAAACAAAATATTGCTTAAGGGGGCGAATAATATTGACCTTAAATGGTTTAAATAAAATTAAAAACTGCTTTCATTCTAGCCTAAATAAAACAAACAGAACTTTCTCCAGAGGAACAAATATTATAGGAAATACTGTGAAAAATTCTTTGCTCTGTGAAAGATCATTTGGGAAATGTCCCACTTATTCTTCTGTCTACTCCACAGGCATTTGAAGAAGCAAAGAAGAAAGACGTCAAACCAAAGCAGGTACTTAGTGAATTATTGAGTGTATACGAGATGTTAAACATGACAGTATATAGAAAGATGAGACTAAATGCAAGCAAAGTGTGTGTTTTGATGTTTTAAATAACTTTTGCAAAAAGAAATGTGAGGAAATAATGCTCCATTGTCATACAGCATAATGGATATAGATATGTAAAAATGAAACGACACTTATTTTGATGTGTATTTAATAAATATGTTTTAAAAAAAAAATGATAGTTATAAATCTAACTCAATGAGGCTTTCAGCTGGTGTTTCACAAGGGTCGATATTGGGACCAATATTCTTCATCATGTACATTAATGATTTAAAACTCTGTAAAAACCTTCAGAATAGCGATGTACTGTATATAAATCAAATATATGCAAGTGCTGTTATAGTGGCAGTTTATGATTCAGTTCAGAAAACAAAAACTCATTTTGAGAAAACAGCTTTTAAAAATATGTATTATAACTGAAATCTACAGACATAAGTTGATGAAGTGCAACGACAAAAAAACTTAATTGTGTTTTAATGTTTTAAATAACTTGTTGAAAATGAAACAACACACTTATTCTGACCTGTATTTAACTGGTGTTCCACAAAGGTCGATATTGGGTCCATTACTCTTTTCATCATGTACATTAATGGATTATCCCATGTGTGTCACCAAGCAGCACATAAAATTGTATATTTTTAGAGATTAGTAACATGACAATGGATAAAACCTAGTAGTTTAAAAGAAAATGGCAAAGTATAAA
The DNA here is from genome assembly GCA_903798195.1 of Danio kyathit. Taxonomy (NCBI): domain Eukaryota; kingdom Metazoa; phylum Chordata; class Actinopteri; order Cypriniformes; family Danionidae; genus Danio; species Danio kyathit. The sequence goes on along the minus strand of LR812539.1, from coordinate 17,907,364 downwards.
TAATTAAAATTATAATTAATTTGCATTTTGTGGCTCCAATGTGATCCTTAAGTAGTTATTATGTCTTCTAATTGTAAATATGTATTTTTTTGCTATTTAAACTAAATGACATTTTAAAGGTCTTTTAATATAAACTTTGTTTCTTTAGTAATAAAACAGCTAAGGACGCTTTAAAGCAAATGGTGAACAAATGCCAAATTTTTTCCTTCAGAGATGAAACCTTTTATCAATGTTTACATTGATAAAAACAGGTGGCAAGAGGAGTGAGATGCATTGAAAAATAATAAACTGAAATTTCAAACAGAGTTTTAAAACATTTTAATACTAGATTTGACCAAGTGATTTTTACCAGATGTCGTATTGGGCGTACAAGAATAACCCATGGTTTTTTGCTCAAAGTTGAAGACCCTTCTTAATGTTTGTACACCACAATTCCTCTCACAGTATAACACGTTACTGGACTGTCCTGGTTTTAATAATTCCATAAGACATTTTTTTTTAAATTAACTCTCTTAAGGACATTTTTAGCAAACTGACACCAGGAACAATTTTAGAATTTTTATCATGTATCTTGATAAAATCTTATTTCATTTATGTATTCATTTGTTTGTTGATTTTTAATTATATATTTATTATTGAAATGTTCTTGCTATGAAAATAGCTTTGGTTTCTGACATGGCATTAAATAAAAAATATATCATCATCAGTAATAAAACAAAAATATGTTTTACTGAAACAAACATTGTGTGTTAATCAAAAAACTACATTTCAGTTCCTATAACCTACAAAGAACCTCTGCAATGTCTTTTACATAAGTGTCCTTGATTTTTCAGTAGTCATTGTACATTTTTGACTGTCTGTCTCTCTCTGTCTCTCAGTCATCAATGGATGCTTCAGCGGCTCTGGACATGCTGTCTAGTGATTTTTCAGATGTACCAACTGTAAAGCCCATTGTATCTGATGCCAAAAGCTTCACCCCCGAACCAACACCGCCAACCTTTAAGGTGCTGCAAACAAACCTGCAAACACCACCTCAATATCCCTCTAATTTCTTCACACAAATAACTGCATCTTCATCTGTCTACAGGCAGCCGGTCCGGTTTTGGACCAGCTGGCAGACAACGTGCTTTCCAACCTGACTGACCCCAAAGCCAAAGACAGCAAAGCAAAGGTAATGAAGAAGTGAAGCACCATTAAGACATTCACAGTTGGTTTTAAATCTTTGTGTTAATTTAAGGCAACTGCAGGTGAATAGGGTAAAAATAATTATACTAGTTAACTAATAATAAACACCATTATTCCCTGATTGATTGATTGATTGATTGATTTATTTATTTATTGATTGATTGATTGATTGATTGATTGATTGATTGATTGATTGATTGATTGATTGATTGATTGATTGATTGATTGCATTAGGAATTGCAAACATTTTGTGAAAATTCTGCCATGAAACTCTATGCGTGCGCAGGCTGATAGGTTCACCTTATCTGCTTCTGCGTCATTAGCTACATGGTGCAGGAGATTGGTTGCTGTCATTTCGGCAGCCAATGAGCTTGCTCCTCATCAGTTTAAATGCTCTGCATCATTTTACGCTGTTAAGTTGCGGTGCGTTTTCGGAGACCCTCCTCCACCCCAGCTCCAGCTTTGTTTAGATCTGCTTTGGGGTTACATATATATTTTGTTTGCAGCAGCAGCGTGTAATATTCTCAGGCGGCATGTCTGTGTATATACTGGTAGCAGGTCTCTGTACTTGCTCTGCCATAATAATCAAAGTAGCAGCAGCGTAGCAGATCTATTCCTCCAAGACCAAATACATCAACATTGCCATATATTATACATATTCATTACCATACTAAATTCCAAGAGTGTTCATGACAGAATCGTATTACTAGTTTGCTAAAATATTTTGTTTAAATATGTAAATGAGGCATTATTTCATGAAATATGTGCTAACTTTGCATACATTTGTGGCATAGAAATCTGAACGCTGGATGAAGTCCTGTTCAGAAATGAAATCTTGTTTATTTATTACTTTATTTGTTTGTTTAATACTGTTTACATTGGGGAATTCTCTCTTTATCACTCCATAATACAGAAAATACTATGAAGTACTAGGATTTAATTTAATTTATTTTCTATTCAATTAAGGATATGTATGCATGAACATATAGCTTGGTAAAAACCTTCAGAATACAGATATGAATAAAATGATGAAGTTTGTTGTATGTAGCCTTTAAACATATGTATTTTAATTGCAGTCACACTTTATTTTAAAATACAATTCTCACTATAAATAAACCATTAAAGGGATAGTTTACCCAAAAATAAACATGTACTCAGTATTTACTCAGCCTCAAGTGGTTTCAAACCTTGTTGAGTTTCTTTTATTCTGTTGAACACAAAAGAAGGTATTCAGAAGAATGTTAAAAACCTGTAATCATTGACTTCCATAGATACAAATAATATGGAAGTGAATAATTAGAGGTTTTCAACATTTATCAAAGTACTTTCTTTTGTGTTGAACAGTAGAAAGAAACTCAAACAGGTTTGTGACCACTGAATGATGATTAAATAATGAGCGAATTTTCACTTTTGGGTGAACTATCCCTTAAACTATGACTTTTGACTCCTAATTTGCTGCTTATGAATAGTTGTTGGGTTTAGGTACTGATTGGATTAGAGATGTAGAATAAGATCATGCTGAATATGTACTTTATAATAACAGCCAGGCTGCGAATTACAGGGGGGTTTGGGGGTTGCTTGTGAATGCATGTTTGCACCAAAAATATTAATTCAGCGGTTTGAACCGGCAAATCTAAAAGTGTTCAGAAAGCATTTTTCTTGTAAAATAGGCATTTGTACTGTAGGTGTCTGTAAAACTTGATGCATAGTTTGTATTTTATTATACTCTTGCACACAAATGGGAGTTAAACAGTCAAATAAAAAACCTGTGCAGTCTTTCATGGTCATCTATTAATAGGTGCAGAAATGCAAACCTATCACTGTTTATTTAATATCATAAATGTCATTGAGGACCACTCAATATCCCTCAAAACAATAAAAACATAACAAGTTTGATTAATAAATTTGATGTAATTGAATTAAATATATACATTTTTAATATTACCGAACATAATCTAAAAACTTAACCCCCGTATCTATGTATAATGTGCACCCTGATAATATGTTAATAATAGGCATGCAATAAGTAGGCCCATACAGAATCTACGCGCACAGAAATCCGCAGATTTTAGCCCATCATTGAGTCTATATATTTACTTTGTGTAAATTTATTTTTATTCCATTTTTATATTAATTTCAGTAATATTATTGACTAATATGAAAATGTTCATGTGATTGATTTACAATACAGTTTGTAAAGAAACATTTTCTGTCTTTTAGTAGATATATTATTATATGAGAGACTTGCTTTGTTTACCAAATAAATCTAATTGGATTTTTATTGTAAACATTAAATAACGGTTAAAAAGGTATTATTTTTTATGTCATATATTAACTTTTTAGTAATGATACTCTCAAAATCATTCCGCATAAATCCACAGATTCTTTTACAAAATTCTCCACAGAAATAACCAAAATTGTTCGCAGATTCTGTCTGGCCCTAATAAGCCACTAATAGTAATAGTGAAAATTGACACTTAAACTAAAGTGTTACCGTAATTACAATCTAAAGACAAATTGAAAAGTGCAACAAAAGAAAGACTTAAAAGTTTATTTTGAATGTTTTCATGGTCACATTAGTCAAAAAGGTTAAATCAAAAAAGCCAAAATCTCAAAAAGCAGCATTTCAGCCTGCAGTATCTCAGCTTTAAATTCATAAACCATTAAAAGAACTGTAAATGAAAAAGTAGGACAGATGTGTTTGAGCAGCACCAGGTTTTCCCCCCTAGACCCATCATTCTGGTTGAAACCAGTTTATATCAAGGGTCTCTATCTGATTACAGGGAAAGGGGGCGAAACCAAAGTCTAAACCAAAGGTAGGTTGTGTGTTTGGAACACAAATGCATGAATTTGATTCTTATACAGTGGCTTTGGCTTATCAACGGCAGCATGAAGAAACATGAACTCAAAAAAAAAAAACATTCCATCGGCTGAAACACATCTCATGGCTGTATATTTGCAAATTCATCGAACAATGTGTCAGGATTGTTTTGATTGAGCACCGCAGCTGGTTTGAGTACACACAGGCTTTGCATTTATAAACCATACATCATCTGTATCTGCTGATTATGAACACAGGGTGGTGCCACATTGCAAAAAGGGATTAGTTGACTTTAAAAAAAAGAGAGTAAATTCATTGACAATTATTAAGTAAACAAACTATGTACATAATTAAAAAGTTAAGTCAATGGGTTTACTGACTTTTTTAAAGTAAAATCAACTTGTTGCTTTTAAGGCGTTGGACCGCCTCACTTTTTTAAAGTAAAGTAACTAATCCCTTTTTACAGTGTACACAGCAAAACAGCCTTTCATTTCACCAAACACAGGCTTGCATACTGAAGCGTCTGATTTTGTGTCCCAGAAACAGGCAGTAGAAGATTCTTCAGCTACAGATCTGCTGTCCAGTAAACCGAGCTCAGATGTGGTGCCTTCAGCTTCCACAAAGGCTGGAAAACGATAAATTACACGTCTGTATCTTTCAATTTTACTTTCCAACTTTTTATTGACACTGCTGTTTAAACGTTTCAGGGTTATAGGGATAGTTCACCCCAAACTGAAAATTATGTTAATTTAATCACCCTTGAATTGTTTTAGACATTTTGTTGAACACAAAAGGAGATATTTTGAAGAATGCTGGAAACCTGTAATCATTGATTTACCATAGTATTTATTTTTCCTAGTATTGAAGTCACAGGTTTATCTCCTTTTGCGTAAAGGTTTGGAAGTAAATAGTGTGTAAATTTTCTTTTTTGAGTGAACTGTCTCCTTTTTTGTTTGTGGGGAAAGAAATTGTTTATTTTTCAACACAGGCTCATTGTGATTACATTCCCCCGTATACATTTATGGAGAGCGCGAATTATGTAGCCAGAGCTACGTATGGCTACACTTCGTCTTCAAAAGAAAGCTACGGGGCGGTATGACGCCGCCGACTACCAGCTGACCGCTAACCTCCATGTGGATGACTTTTTTTCCCGCTGCTGACAGTTTGCCCAATAGCTCGCTGCGTACATCTGCTGACTTGAGACACAAAGTGGAGTTGACTCCGACAACAGGGTTGGAGTCTGGCAAAGAACAATAAAGAAAAAGCAAGTAAATCAAAAATAACAAGATAAAAATAGAATAAACAAGTAAATAACAGGGTGAGAACATGGTAAGATCTGAAAACATGGTAAAAATCAGGCAGCCTCGAGGTCTTTTTTTTCTATATTACTTTTGAAAACACTGTCGGTCGGGTTTAGGGAAGGCAGTGGGCAGGGCAATCGGTGCTTTTGAAAACACTATCAGTTGGGTTTCAGTTGGTTGCTTAGTTTCAGTCAGTCGACAGCGACCTCTTGTGGATTTATGTGAGAAGAGAAGGCGCGAATGGCAATCGCGAGAGAAATTTGAGATCTGAAAAGCATACACAGCTGCCTCTGGTGGATTTGCGAAAATAAAACCTGCAAAAAAAACTTACCTCCTGGGACATATTTCACCCTATACAGAAATGTGTATATAGGGGTACGTATCTATAATGAGCCTGGGTTGTTATTTTTACTTTGCAGGGAAGCATTATATTGATCAAAAGCCACAGTGAAGTCAATTTTAATGTTTAAATGGCGATTTGAAATGTCTGGAAAATATATAATGGTCATTTCATATTTCACACTATAAATACTTTTAAAGCATTTTAATTAAGTATTGTAGCCTCTGTGAGCTAAAAGTCTTATTAAAAATTATTAAAACAAATCTCAATTTATTTTATGTGTAGATATGTCTATAATATAATATAATATAATATACAGTAATATAATATACAGGAATATAATATAATATTAAATAATATAACATACAGTAATATAATATTAAATAATATAATACATATATATTTTTATAAGTAATGATGCTGAGAATTAAGCTTTGCATCACAGACATAAATTAAAAATTGAAATTGAAATAATATTTCACAAAATGACACTTTTTTTAAGCATTTTACTCAAATAAATGAAATTTAGTTTTGGTGAGCGTACGATTCCTATGCCTAAAAAAACAAGCCATCCCAAGAATTAAATGTCTAAATAAATAAATGAATACAACTAACAATACAATATATATTTGTTTATTTATTATTTATAGTATTTCATTAATATATTAATATTATTATTTTTAAGCTGTAACTTAATCTGTGATGTATTTATTTATTTTTCAGATTTATGATGTGTCATCCCTAACACAAGAAACTATTAAAGGGAGCTGCTCGGACAAGAAAAATATTTTACGGTGGACATGGAATGAAACAGAAAGTTATATATATATAGAACTGCACAGAGACACTTACACACATTTTTAGAGCCCCCTCCTCCTTTTCTCCTAAAGCAAAGCAGAAATTATCACGATCTTTAATCTCTTCATGGCTGATAGAACATGTATATACAGAATGGTGTTTACATCGAGTGCATGTATGATTCTATTTCTGGTCATTATTTTGGTGTGGCGTTGTGATATAATTTCTTTCAATGGTAAAAAAATACTATGCCATATAAATATATATAGTTTTAATCATCTTTACTGGGGGTCTCTAGCATCTTCCTGTGTGAAGATCTATGGAGACGCCAGTGTACAGAGATGGTGTATAGGTTATGAACTCATCGTTTACAGTCAGTACAGAAATGGCAATGGATGAGCGTGATTATTATGCTGTTGTATGTCTGGTTAATGACACTAGTCAAAAAAAAAGGTTTGCGTGGGAGGTGTTTCTTTTATTTTTCGTTTCCTGAAGTGCACTTACAAGGATGCTTTCGAAAAAAAAAACAAATGTAATAATTTAGCAAACACTAAACGTGCCTGTTGTCATCATGAAAGTGTTAGAGGATCATTTGGAAAACTTTTTATTTTAATTCCACATGAATTTGGAGATCGTTTTAGCTTAAAAATAGGTTTTAAATGTATTTTACAGTATAGGTTGACAGGTGTTGCGTTAAAAGTGGTGGGGAAAACTGAATCTTTAGCTTTCTTTTTAAAATCGGTTGTGCTGGTTTAAAGGTAGCCACAACATTGCCGTTTTGCTTAACATCAGGACGTTTGATGCTTTAAAGTGTTTAAATTACATCCAGAGCTGATGATAGAAACCAAAATATGACCTTTGAACCCAGCAGTTTCTTCCATAGGTTTTGCTGTTCTTTAATGTTTAACAGATGCAGACAGGTTTTTCTGGAGCGTTCAAAGATGTTGTGTGCTATTAATTGTAACAGGACGGTATTTTCAAGAAGGGATTTTTACTCTTTAAAAAACAAAACAAATTTGAACTAATGAAAAATATAAGACCTTTTTGTTTTGGAATGTTATGTTGTTTAAATCTTTATGCAAATAAAGATGTATTGATGATAGCGGCTTGGATATCAATTTTTTTCTGTATGTGTGTTTACAGTGTATAATCAGTGTTAATCAGTGTGGCTAAATCCCGCCTCCACTGCTTGTTTAGCCCTGCCCACCAGTGGTTCTTAAAGGATTAGTTTATCCAAACATGAAAGTTCTGTTATTAATTACTCACCCTCATGTCATTCCAATCTTGAGACCTTTGATCATTCATCGGAACACAAATTAAGATATTTGAGATGAAATCCGGGAGCTCCCTTATCCTTCATAGACAGCAATAGAGGTGGTTGATGTCCAGTAAATGGAACCAAAAACATTGTCAATACTTTACATGTCTTCAGTGGTTCATCTGCAATCGTGTGAAGCTCCAAGAACGCATTTATGCACCAAAAATCATAATAATAATAATAATGATTTTTGTCACCTGTTTCTCCTGCAGGCGACGCAGGGGCGCAGTTGGTAGTGCTGTCGCCTCACAGCAAGAAGGTCGCTGGTTCGAGCCTAGGCTGGGTCAGTTGGCGTTTCTGTGTGGAGTTTGCATGTTCTCCCTGCGTTCACGTGGGTTTCCTCCAGTTTCCCCCACAGTCCAAAGACATGTGGTACAGGTGAATTGGGTAGGCTAAATTGTCCGTAGTGTATGAGTGTGAATGGATGTTTCCCAGAGATGGGTTGCAGCTGGAAGGGCATCCGCTGTGGCGACCCCGGATTAATAAAGGGACTAAGCCGAAAAGAAAATGAACGAATGAATGAATTTCTCCCGCATTAGTTTGTGTTTTCTACAAGCAATACAATGCTTGCATGTTGCACTTCTGATCATACTCTGACCTAGGCATGGGACGATAACCGTTTTCAAGGTATACTGCGGTCAAAGTTTTAAAACTGCCAAAAGTTTTACCGTTCTATGGTATATGCAAAGAAAAAACAAAACAAAAAACTTTTCTTTTTAATTTTTTAGCACAACAGTATCTCCAGCAGAAAAGCTGTTCCAGCTGTTTTAAATTGTAAAGAAATCTTGTGTTTTTGAAGCTAATGAAGACAGCAGAAGTCAGTGGTTTATTTGAATTATTTAGCCTGACATGTTTATTGTTCCAAAGTATTTTAATATTTGAGTATGTTCATTCATTCATTCATTTTCTTGTCGGCTTTGTCCCTTGCGGGGTCGCCACAGCGGAATGAACCACCAACTTATCCAGCACGATTTTACGCTTTCAGCCGCAACCCATCTCTGGGAACATCCACACACTCATTCACACTCATACACTACGGACAATTTAGCTTACCCAATTTACCTGTACTGCATGTCTTTGGACTGTGGGGGAAACCGGAGCACCCGGAGGAAACCCACGCAAACGCAGGGAGAACATGCAAACTCCACACAGAAACGCCAACTGACCCAGCCCAGCCGAGGTTCAAACCTGCGACCCAGCGACGTTCTTGCTGTGAGGCAACAGCACTACCTACTGCGCCACTGCGTTGCCTTTGAGTATGTTTCTCAAAATAAAATATATTGGCTGTGTCTGATATTGCCTACTACTCAGGTACTACATTTGAATTTGAATTTACTCCTCGACTGATAGAAAAATGCATTCTATACAGTATGAATGTGAGTAGTATGAATGGACGTACAAAGCATGCCACCGTGATATTTTTATCCAAGGTTTTCAAGCCGTTAGAAACTTATACCAGCCCATGCCTTCTCTGACCCAACAAGGAAGAAAAGACTTAAGTGAACAAAGTCTTGTTTTGTTTTTTTAGGCACACCAAAATTTTCGTGGACCTTGATATGATTATGTTCAACCACTGAAGTAATATATTTAAATTTGTCTCTGGGAATTGGAACGACATGAGGGTGCACTCCTTGAAAATAATTTTTTTGGCCCACATCTTGTATTGAATATGCTGGCACAACTCTGATAAATAGTTATTGCAATTAATATAATAATGATAACCTATAGAAAGGTTAACCCGATGGTTACGATGCCGGTTAAAGGGTTAATATAGCATAATTACATTGTTTATTGAAGAATTTTTATTTAATGTGATCAAATTAAAGCATTTTTGGTATGTTGGCTAAAAATTACATTGAAATGACATTAAATGGGTTTCTGTAGCCTTAAATGTAGATGGTTTTCAATTTTCTTGTGTTCTATAGAAAAGAAAAATGTACTTAATTTGACGATGTGAATGTGAAAACTGAATTTTTAAACCAATTTACAGACCATTGCATAGTATCTTGATCACTTTAGGCCTATGCAACGTTACATCTATGTCATAGGCGTTTGCAGCTACCCACATAGCAAATGTTTTCTGGCCCTGCTCCAGGCCACTCAATAACTTTTCCCTTGGCCCAAGTACTGCAAAGAATGACGGTCCTGAAGTGGCCCATAACTGGATTAAAGTCAAGGGCCACACATGGGCCATAACTGGCCTGAATCTCAGCCTATTTATTACCCTTAACTGGCCCTGAACTGGGCCAAAACAGGTTTATTATTGGTTATGATTCTCAGCTATATGTTACCTAAACAATGTGAACAATCGCTACACTGATCTGGGCCACACACCTCCCATCCACAACTGGCCCAAATGTAGTTTGCCGTCATGCATGCAGTGCCATCATTGCCATGTATGGCCCACATTCGGCTGACATTATGCATGCCAGTGCTGGCAACATGCCAGCAGTGCCATAATGAGGCCACATTTGGGCCAAGTCCGTTTGCTATGTGGGTAGGCATGGCTGGCATCAGCAGTCTGACGACGGCCACTTGCTACGCAAACTAAACAATTAAACACAAAAGATTAATCTGAGCTGTAATCATTTGTTAACTCTTTAATTAAACGTAAATCCGACAGAAACAAAAACAGCTGATGAAATGCAGCTCACAGATAACAGTCTTTACTTGGAGTATTTGTTAATCAGTCTCAAGATGGTGCCAAACAGTCAACAACAACGGCGTGAAAGATAAGTATGTATTCACTGTACCAGTACTAATAACATATAATATTAGTATTAATAATATATTATCGTATAGTAATAATATATTCACTGACGGTCAAGATGGTAATAACACATATTCGAGCACATGGTGGTGCGCTGTAAATGGTTGCACAGGTTTGACTAGCCTAGCCTAACGTTACCAAAAAATCTAATTTTGTGTTCCAGGGTCAGTGGAATATTCTTCCACCTGTAAATGGACTAAATCTTTTTTATTACAATTTATTTTATTCAAGTTTTTAATGTCCCCGTTGCTAAAACCTTAGGAAATTAGGCCTTGCGAGTTCCTGTTGCACTTTTACTTCACTTGATTTCAGAAGTTAAATGTGAATTGTTTAACGCGAAGTTTCAAATGGGCCTTTCAGAAGCTTTAAGTTGAGAGTGTTACATTAGAAGTGGTGGGAAACTCAATCTTTCGCTTTCATTTTAACTCGGTTGCTATTGTTGAAGGGCTACCGCAACGTTTTGCTTAACTAACATCATGGCACTTGTAAAAATACAACCATTAAACTCAAGTGTCTTCCAGAAAAAAAATGTTGAAGATGTCATGATGCTCCTCAGAGTATTCAGACACATTAATCATTGTGAAGTTGAAAAAAAAAAACACAAACATGTTTTTGTTTACTCGCTTTTTATAATATACATGCAAATACCAATTACATATTATGTTTTGTGAAATAAAATATTATTTACACCTTTAAACCTGATTTATTTATCATTCAGATGGATTGATAGTATGATTGTCCTTCCACAGGCTTTTGTATTGTTTATTTCTATATAGGCTAATGCAAAAACATTAAAGTAAACAGAAACTGTAAAGCAAAGAAGCTTAGCATGTAAAATATCTTTCAAACAAATTAAAATACATATCATGAGGCTGAACATGTCATTTAAAGCTACACCAAAATACCTTTTTGTCACTTTAAAATACAAATAAGAAGCAAAACATAAAACATTTCAGCAGGTACATATTTAAACAATCAACAATGCAAAGACATAATTAAAAAACATCCTAGAGCACAATGTTTTTTTTTTTGTTTTTTTTTTTACATTTTGTACGATTAAAAGACTGTACAGACTGAATAATCATCAAGGAGGAAACTTAACTGAAATATTTACTTATTTTAATTGTGCTTGTTGAGAAGAAAACTAAATCAAAGACATCTATAGCCAATACTGGACTTTGGTCATCTTTACTGGAGCTAGAAGTGGCTGTTGGGCATTTTCACATGGCCTCCAGGTGGGCCTCGAGGTCTAAAAGAATGAATAAATGAATAAAATAAATTTTGATTGTTTAACAGAAGGGGCGCAGTGGGTAGTGATGCCGCCTCACAGCAAGAAGATTGCTGGTTCGAGCCTCGGGTGAGTCAGTTGGCATTTTTGTGTGGAGTTTGCATGTTCTCACCGTGTTTGTGTGGGTTTCCTCCGGGTGCTTCGGTTTCCCTCACAAGTCCAAAGACATGTGGTATAGGTGAATTGGGTATGCTAAAATTGACAGTAGTGAATGAGTGTGTATGGATGTTTCCCAGTGATGGGTTGCAGCTGGAAGGAAATGGCAAAAAGAAAATGAATGAATGAATGTTTAACAGAAGCTGCAATGTATTTATTTCTGCAGTGTGAAACAAAGATACGCAAGACTTACTGCCTTTTGTAATGGTGGGAACTTCGTCTTGTTCTTAAACCTGGAGAAAAATAATTTATTATTATTTATATAATGAAAATGATGATTATTATTTTATTATTATTTTACATTTTTATATATGTGTGGAAATGCATGATTATAATAAATTTAGCAATATGAAATGCATCATTAATGCAAATCTGTGAAGCTAAATTCTAAACAAGTGACCTTCCACGATCAGTCCCTTCTTCATATGATTAGTATTAGATAATCATCATTCAAATCTTTAAAACAGAGAGAAATATGTTCATTTATGATTTCTGTTTCGCAATGTAATGTATTTGTTTTTCTGTGCTCATATTAGCAACAATTTATATCTATATCTACGCTCTACGCTGTTTTTTTTTTGGGACAACTTAATTGTTTTATGCTCAATCCACTTAAATTTGTAAAAATGATTAAGATAATGAAATCTATTTGTGTTGGGACAACATGGAGGAACTGTGTGGAACCCAACATTTTGTACAGTGTATTGTCAAGATTAAAAATGTGCGTATGACTTACGGTTACAGTACACAATCGTTACAATCAGCAGAATGAGGAAAAGTCCACAACCACCGGCCAGAGATGTGAATATCCAAGTCTCACAGTTGAAGACACCTCCTAATCAATATTCAAGGTCTTAATATTATGTAAATATATCTAGTCAATAAGAATTTTTTTATGCAAATATATCTAGTCAATAAGAATTGGCTCTTAAATACAGCTCTACAATAAAAGTGTACATGTTATTTTCTCTAAGCAGGGCGACAAACCTTTTTTGCCACATATACACTGCGCTTTTGTCGTAGTCTCAACAACAGGCTTTGGTGTTGTTTGAGTCATTTTTGGAGTTTGTGTTACTGGATCTGAAACAAATTGGAAATATTTTTTAATTAGCAAATTTCATTCTTAATTTTTTTTTTTACAGAAAAACGTTTTTAAAATTAATATCATAACAAATTAAATGTGATCCTGGAGCACTCATGTCTTATGTTGCACAGTATTATTTTTGACAATAGCCAAGAATATACATTGCATTGGTCAATATTATTGATTTTTTTATGGCAAAAATCATTAAAATTTCAAGTAAAGATAAAGTTCTATGAAGATATTTTGCATCCTGTAAATATTTCAACTTAATTTCTGGTTAGTAATGTGCATTGCTATGAATTAACTTTAGACAACTTTAAAGGTGATTTTCTCAGTGTTTTGATTATTTTTAACCCTCAGATTTCAGATTATCAAGTAATTGTATTTCGGGCTAAATATTGTCCCATTCTAATAAACCATACATACTGTAAATGGAAAGCTTATGCAGGATGTAAAAATCTCAATTTCAGTTGACTGTTTTTTTTTTTTGGTGAAGGGTGATAAATGAATTTGTAAGTGAGGTATAGCAAAAAATAATGAATAGTTTTTGCTTCTCAGTTCAATTTGCCCAAAACACATTTTTGCAGCGCTTGTATCAATTTATGCAGACATGATCAGTGTTTCTGTTTTAACAGTATTTAAAAATGAACAATCAAAAGCCCACCTGGTTGTCCTTGAATATCAGCCACCTCTCCGAAGAAGAGTTTATTGTTGTTCATGGTTGCGCAGGTGTACAGTCCGCTGTCTGTCCTTTTCTCAAAAGAATTAATTTTGAAGCGTAAATTACCGTTGTAGCCCATGCTGCCACTATATTTTTTCACATCCACATTATACTTTACATCCGTCTGCTTCGCGATTAATAAACAGCTTAGACCGGTTCTGTTTATTTGAAACATGAATGTTATGGTGCCCGATGTTTTAGGGTTACAATTAACTTCTACATCAGTTTTCTCTTGATGGATCTTTGCTGAGCATCCTGGAAACAGAAAATAAAACTTAATTCATGAAGGAACCAATTTTATACAAAACAGAAGTCATTTGTGTTTAGAAGTCAATAAAGTGGGGAAAATTCACTACTTTTCATACTTCATACTTTTAAAAATAACACTAATATAATCAGAATTTATGTGTTGTGTCATTATATTTATGCTGTTTCATTGTTAAGAGGTTTATGGTTATTTTTAAAATGATAACAACAATAATATTAATTCAAAAAGATACTATATGAAGTTTATAGATTATAAATTTGTTGTATATTAAAATGTGCAGATTGAAGCAAAATGTGGCACTCATTGTAATGATCGGACACGTCTTGTACACTTCAACTCTTTCTTATTTAATTAAATGAATAGAAATAACTACTGAGAATAACTGCAATAAAATATGAGAAACTGTTCAACTCACTGTAGAAGAGGGATAAAATCACACAAAATCCAATGGATATTTGATACATTTTTTCAGTTCCCAGCCCAAGCATTTAAGATCTTCTTCAACAACAGGAACAAAACTACTGAAAGGATGCAAAAAAAAAATCTTCCCGTCTGCCCCTCCCAATACTTTACTGTCACTGTACAAGCTCTGAGAAATTGTACTAAAGAAAATGAATGTAAGAATGACAATAAAATATATTTGAAAATAATTTATTAATTTAAAAAAATATTAATGTATATTTAACAGATATTTTTAAAAAATGATGATGGATACGTTGGACTTAAATAATATACAGTTGAAGTCAGAATTATTAGCCCCCCTTTGAATTTTTTTTTAAAAATATTTTCCAAATGATGTTTAACAGAGCAAGGACACACATAGTTTCACAGTATGTCTGATAATATTTTTTCTTTTGGAGAAAGTCTTATTTGTTTTATTTCGGCTAGAATAAACGCAGTTTTTAATTTTTTAAAAACCATTTTAAGGTCAAAATTATTAGCCTCTTTAAGCTATATTTTTTTGATAGTCTACAGAACAAACCATCCCTATACAATAACTTGCCTAATTACCCTAACCTGCCTAGTTAACCTAATTAACCTAGTTAAGCTTTTAATTGTCTCTTTAAGCTGTATAGAAGTGTCTTGAAAAATATCTAGTAAAATATTATTTACTGTCATCATGGCAAAGATAAAATAAATCAGTTATTAGAAATAAGTTATTAAAACTGTTATGATAAGAAATGTGTTGAAAAAAATCTTCTCTCCGTTAAAAAGAAATTGGGAAAAAATAAACAGGGGGCTAATAATTCTGACTTCAACTTTATATATATTATAAAATATTGGAATATAAATAAATGTGAAATAACTGTTTACCATAGTAAAAAACCTCAATAAAATAAAGAAATACAAATACAGATCAAGTAATCAGATACATTTTCACATATTTTCAAATTTCAGTCTAAATTACATATTTTTCATTGCAGTGAATCTTTATTTTTTAAAATAATTATAGAAATATATAAAAATTTGCATAGACATTGCATAGCATAAAATAAGCTTATCTCTCTAAATGACAGATACGTATGGGATGATTTTAGTATCAATATTATTTGCAAATACACGCTCTGTCATCCACGCCCTTTAGACAGACATCTTTTCTTTTTACTACCTATAAAGAGCACCTGCAGATCAGCTTCTGGCATTTGAAACAGCCAACAAAGTATTGTAAGTATCGCCACAGTAGGACTTATTTGTATGTTGTTTGTCTTATTGTCTTGACATCTACATCAGCAATCCATCCAAAACTACTATTATATGTGCAGTTTAGTCATTCTCCCAAGAGCTTTTCAGTTCTTCTTTAACTGGAAGAGTCTCACTTTACCCCCTTAGTCAGTCTTTAGGTGTTTTTATATTTCTAAAATTCCTCTGTATTTTCACCTGCAGCACTGAAACTGACAATGATAATGTGATGAAGGCATCCTCTTCTTCAGGACTGAGATTTTATTCCATCTCATTTCTTAAGCAAAGATGCTGATGCTGAATTGTACACTGTACTGCCATTACATATTACAGGTCTGAGCATTGTGCAGTGTTCCATTTTCAATGCTTGTTCACAACATCTTCAAGACAGTACTTTCTGTATGAAATTTGTACAAAATGTATACTATCATGAAAGAGAAACAAACGTTTGTACAGGAGTAGGTGAATGAGGTGGCAGAGAAACTGACTTAAACTCGCTCAGAGAAATGCTGTTGCTCTTTACTTCACTAATATTGATCGAATATGCCTATTGATAGAAGGTTGGGGAAGAAACCTTATACTCATGTAAAAGTATTTTGTAGTATTTTCGAAACAGTATTTTATTTTGATACATTAGTGGCTGCTATATTTTTATTTTGATACATGTAAAAAAATATATATATATTTTTTTTTCAAAATACATGTCAATGTATTTTTGCCCATCCCTGACAGTAAAACAAGTTATTGCCAGAATAACACAACACAGTGTGTTTGCATGCCTATATTAAAATAAAAGAAATTTACCAAAAAAAAAAAAAAAAGCATATTGCCTACATGTATCGCTATGGGCAGAAATGTTCCCTTAGGGTGAAGTATTCATAACCTTTCTTCAAAATATTCTATCAATCGTATACCCAAAAAAATGGAAGCACCATGTTACCCTATACTGAATGTAAAAATGTGCGCCTGCAAGGAGATTTGATTTTCCAGTGGTTAAACGTTGACCTCACACAGGCATAGGTTGTCAGAATACCCATATACAACCATTCCTCCAGCTGATGTGTCCCGATAACCACTTTTGTGACTTTGCTGGCTTTTACAGGTCGTTAGGTTATAAACGTGATAAATAACCATGGACGGGGCCTGCTCTGTAATGCTGAGATTGCCCTCTAGTGGTCACTGGTTAAATTGCATTAGTACATTTGCGCGTGAATCGAAAGTTGCGCGCGTGTGGATTTGCAAACCCAGCTGCGTAAAATCAGTCTCAAAATTCAAATGAGCGTCACCTGATCCACCCATGCGCAACTTATGATTCACGTACACAAAAGAGAGAATGTGTATTCCCAAATACAACTCTGCTTTTGCAAAATGCTGCACATTTATGTAAATTGGACCTTTTCAGACACAAGTGTGGTAACGCAGGATTGTATAATTCTCAAATTGGTAGGTAGATGTGTACACATTGCATAAGAACGTTGTGGCTTTTTCATGTAAAGTTGTTTGCGTTTGATTCCTGAAAAGCTTAAAAACCGCGAAAAGAAAGTCTCAAAATTCAAACGAAGCCGGCTGTATAAATGTGAACAAAAAGTCAATTCACACACGCGTGTCACCTGATCCGCAAATGTAAAACTTCCTTTTCGTGCACGTAAATTAAGATGTATGAATGTAAAACATAATATTTGTTTTCACGAACATGTTTATGTTTGCGCAAATCTATCACAGACTCAGGTTGAAAGCCATTCGTTTTTGGATGTACAACTGCATATACAACATGAACAGAGCTCGTGGATGACAGAGCGTGTATTTGCAAATAATATTGATACTAAAATCATCCCATAATAGACAGACAGACAGACAGACAGACAGATAGATAGATAGATAATTTTTTTAGTTATGTTTGCGTTGTTTAGAGCAAATTCGTTTTTAAATCAACGTCGCGAGACATGAGGTAAATACAGTCATTTCGGAGTGGTGATTGGCTACAAACAACCTCTTATATCTCACAAGGTAGACAATGAGTCGGAATCCTGTCAGAATATGTGAAATGCAAAAACATTTGGTTGAATGTGTACAATTAAAAAGCGCTGCTGTATAAAGCAGGTGGTTTTTGTTTTGATACAGTGTCAGTGCAGTGGTGCAGCACGCGCTCTCGTGCACCTGAAGGGGGTCTGCAAAGCACGAGCCTCCAGATTTATCATCAGACCGCAGGTGACACACACTGACTGGGGCTGAACGTGCGCGAGGGGCCCTCTAAACAGTTGTTAGGTTGTACAAATGTTAGGTTGTACAAATGCCATTATAGATGTGTGCGTGGAATGTTTTGGTGTCGAGATGCATTTGTTTACCTTTGAAGATTTATTTATGCTCAACAAAACAATGCCAATATTCTCACGCTCACTTTTTTAAACCATGAAATATATTTGCTTCTAGTGTTTCTATTCAGTTATATGCCTTACAAAAAAGGTTGATAAACAAAAGTGCTAAAAAGGAAAATGCAAACTAGTTTACTCTGTAATTTTCTAATGTTACATACTTTTATATTATTTTATCATAAAAGTGGGCCAATTTAGTCAAAAGTAGTATTACAAGTAGGCCTACAGTATATTACAGTACCAATCCAGTACATTAGTAAGTATTCTGTATTGATGCAAGTATACATAAAAGCTTTCAAGAGTTCACACTTAGCTGATGATTGATAATAAAGCGTGTTTGGCATGCTGTCCCGGGAGAGAGCCCTGAGCTCAGAATATCCTTGAGCCCGGGGCTTCCTCCCGTTTGTAGGGCGACAGGAGAGTCTGAGCTCAGGTGGTCTCGAGAACTCCCCTGCTGTGAACTACTGGATATGTATCTGGCTAAGAGTTGCCTTAGAATGCTATTTGGTTAGTCAATTTTCTTATGGTGCCTGTTTTTGAACGGTGGGAGGAAACCGGAGAACCCGGGGAAAACCCACGCGAACACGGGGAGAACATGCGAACTCCGCACAGAAACGCCGACCAGCCCGGAGGGAAACGGACCAGCGACGTTCTTGCTGTGAGGCAACAGTGCTACCCACTGGCCACCGTGCCGCCCTATCGGAGAAGGGGAGGAGTAGGGGTGGAAGGGGGGATTCTTCAAACGAAGATGACTGGATCAAAGTGCTCCGGTAATTTATAGTGGTCTATGTTCATCTGATTGGCGCAATATGTGGAGTTAATCGATACCAGCTGTGTTCAATCACAAGCACGTGATCCTCTCGAAATTAGTTTGTAAACAAACCCCACTTCAAGAGTTCACACTTAGCTGATGATTGATAATAAAGCGTGTTTGGCATGCTGTCCCGGGAGAGAGCCCTGAGCTCAGAATATCCTTGAGCCCGGGGCTTCCTCCCGTTTGTAGGGCGACAGGAGAGTCTGAGCTCAGGTGGTCTCGAGAACTCCCCAAAATGCTTTTTAGCTCGGGACAGCAGCCGCGTATTGAAGAAACCCCCCAATAAGCTAAGAATCAGTGCTATATCCGGCTGCTGGATATAACTGAAGGTGGAGAAGGGAGAGAGGCTCCTGAAGGACAGAATTTGGAAGCGGGCTCTTGGAGAGCCTGAGATTTGGCGTGGGAGGCTATGGTTGACTCCGGGGGAGTCGGATGCAAGGGATGCTCTTGCGGGGGTCGGAGCGGGGGTGGGCGGGCTCCTGCGGGGGTCATAGTATGGTTATTGGGAGATGAGGACTCCAGCAGGAGAGGGGGGTGAAGTGGGCCGGGGGGGGCATGACTCTGATGGAGTCGAACTCGGGAAGACTCCGTGGGAGTCCGAGTTGAGGAGTGATGGCCTATGCGAAAATAGAGAAGAGTAGCGGAGAAACTCAACGCTAGAAGGAAGGTAAGAAAGTAGCGGAGTAACTCGACGCTGAAGAAAGAAAAGTAGCGGAGTAACTCGACGCTAGAAGGGGGTTGGGAATTTAAAGGTGGGAAGGGTAGAGGAGTTGGAAGAGTGGGGGGGGGGGGTGGAGGAAAGAGCAGAAGCATTTGATGCTGGAAGGAAGGGAAGAAGGTGCGGAGAAACTCGACGCTAGGAAGGAGAGAATAGGAGATGCGGAGAAACTCGACGCTGGAAAAGTAAAGAAGATATATGTATTGGCCGGGTGGGGGGGGTAATGTTTGACTCCGGGGGAGTCAGTGCTCTGTGGGCGACTCCGTGGGAGTTAGAGCTGTAATGTTTGGCCTCCTGCATAAGTCTGGGAAGGGGAGGGGGCGTTGGAGACTCCTGTAGGAGGTGGACTGGGGCAGGACTCCGGGGGAGTCTGAGCTCGGGAAGACTCCGGGGGAGTCAGAGCTTGAGGAGTGAGGGCTTATGCGAAGGAAGAAAAGAGTAGCGGAATACTCTACGCTAGAAGAAGATTGAGTAGCGGAGCAACTCAACGCTGAAAGAGAAAAGTAGCGGAGTAACTCGACGCTGGAAGGGGGTAAGGGTTGGAGAGGGGGGGGGGGAGCTGGAGAATGGGGGGGGGATTGAGGAAAGAGCGGAAATAATCTACGCTTGAAGGAAGGGAAAGAGATGCGGAGAAACTCAACGCTAGGAAGCAGGAAAGGAGATGCGGAGAAACTCAACGCGGAAGGAGCAAAGATAAGTAAGTTTTTTAATGGCTTGGGGGGGGCAGTGATTGATTCCTGTGAGAGTCAGGCTCGGGGGCACTCCGGGGGAGTAGAAGCGGGGGTGGGTTGGGGGCCTGCAAGAGCTGGGAAAGGAAGGGGCAGTGGAGGCTCTTGCTGGAAGCGTGATGAGTGAGGGGGTGGCCGGGGATTGGGCTTGGCGTGACTCCGTGGGAGTCGAAGCTCTTGGGCCTCCGTGGGAGATAGAGCTGTGGATGAGTATGAGAGAAGTGATGGGGGAGCAGAGTATAGCTCGTGCTAAGAAAGAATAGAGAGGGAGTAATTAGAGCTGAATTTAAAAATTTAATAATAGAAAAGCGGGGGGGGGGGAGAAAAGTAGCGGAGGAACTCAACGCTGGAAGGAAGAAAATTAGCGGAGTAACTCGACGCTAGAAAAAGAAAACAGCGGAGAAACTCGACGCTGAAGAATTAAGAAATAATAGGGGAGAACAGCATTGTTTGAAGAAAAAGAGGGTTTAGCGGAGTAACTCGACGCTAGAAATTATAGAACAGTAGCGGAGAAACTCAACGCTAGAAAGAGGGGGAGGAAGAGGAAATGGCAGAGTCGTGCTCGTGCCCTTGTACTCTAGATGATGGATGTCGTCTGGTGAGAGACAGCTGGGCTTCCTTGAGGGCATGTCTGCTGAGTCGGATGTATGTCTTGAATGCATCTGAAGACCAGCGGCCGAGGGTCTGAATTTGGTTTTGTGAGAGCCCGTTGTGGGCAGCTGTAGTGGCGGCTCCCATTCTGAAGGAGTGGCTAGAGAATGATTCAGGTGAAAAGCCAGATAGGCGTAATGTTTCTTTCAGATGTTTTTGGAACCAAAAACGGGTTACTGGACGATTAGCGTCGTCAGTGAAAAGAGGGGAGGAAGGATTGGAATCTTGGGATTTCCTCAGCTGTAAGAATGCTAGGAGGGTTTGGAATGGCTGTGTGGGAGAGGGGAGGTCGAAAATGTAAATAAAATGGCCGTTGCGAATTTGATCTGTTTTACTCTGCTTAATGAGGAAAGAAATGGTTTCTTTATCCTGCAGAATCAGATCGGATATGGTGGGGTGAATGGAGGGGTTGAATTTGCATGTGGTAGTGAGTTCTGAGCATCTAAGGAAGCCATAAAAGGCTAGGGTGAACATGGCGTCTAGGGTGCGAGCTGTGTGGATGGACTTATAGCCAAAAAACTGAATGCCGCTCAAGTAGCTTCTAATTGAACTGGCTTGTATGTTTTTTGAGGTGTGTAGATGAGCATTGGATGAGGTGATGGAGAGAAGGGGAAAAAAAAAAAAATCTGGGAAAGGTATTTCAAACAGAAAGTGAAAGTGTTATAAGGTGTTCCATGCTGTGAGGTAAGATTGTAGAGTCCTCGGAGCCACTGCCTGGAGGATGAGAGACATGGAGGTTTCCCGGAGGTGGTATAGAGGGTGGTTTATGGCAATGTCATCTCTGAATAGGGAGGAACAGGTGTTGGATGAGGGTCCGCCTCTGGCGCCAATAGCCGGAATTTCTGGAAAGAAAGCAAGACAGAGAGTCAGCAATTTGATTTTTTTGCAACCTGGTACGTGTTCAGCAGAAATTAGAAATTGTTTAGTGGCTGCAATCCAGACGAGGCGTCTTAAAAGGGGCATTAGTGACTGTGAGTGCGAACGCCCTTTATTAATACATTGTACTGTAGCCTCGTTATCTCAGTGGATGAGAATGCTGGATGCGGACCACTCTTCGCCCCACAGGATGGCCGCTGCTACGACGGGATATAATTCGAAGAGTGCGGAGGATTGTTCGTTTGGTGGAATTTCTAACATTTGGGGGGGCCAGGGTGCCGCGAACCAACGACCCTGGTAAAATCCCCCGAAACCGACTGAAGGGGCGGCTTCAGTGAATAATTTAATATCTACCGGCGATGCTATAAGATCGCTGTAGAAAAAGGAACAGCCGTTCCATTGCTTAAGGAAAGAAATCCATAAGCTGATTTCTTCGCGACTGGGATTAGAGAGAAAGATTATATCTTCTAACCCGGGGGCTGTGGTGGAGAGTTGGAGCAGGTGCGAAATAAACGGACGGCCCTGAGGGATAATGCGCATGGCGAAATTTAAGTGGCTGAGAATGGAAAGGAGTTCGCGTTTTGTACATGAATGGTTTTCGAGAAAGATTTGACAAAGATAAGTAATGCGGTTGATTTTCTCTTTCTCTGCTAGAGGAATTCCTAAGTCAGCGAAAACTTTTTGGGTGATCGCTAAATGTTTGTTTGGAGGTGACGACGGAGGAGAACTATGAGGAAGTCGTCTAGCAGATGTATAAGGTAAGGAATCCCATAATGGATGGATAGTATCCAACATATTGCTTCTGAGAGCATGTCAAAAATTTTTGGGGCTACTTTTGCAGCCGAAAGTTAAACGGACTGCGAAGTAGAATTTGGAGCGCCAGCGAATGCCAAAAAGGTGCCAGAATCTGGGTGGATTGGCGTGACTTTAAAAGCGGATGTAATGTCGACTTTAGCTAGCCAGGCGTTGCGGCCGGCGGTTTTGATAAGAGAAATAGCTTGGTCTATATCATGGTAGTTGAGCGAATATTCGTCTATTGGAATGGTGCTATTGATGCTGGGAAAAGTGGAATTATGAGGCGCAGACAGGTCGATTATGAGGCGATTTTTTTGAAAATTTTCTGGTTGCAACGCCTATTGGACTAATGCAGTATGAATTAAAAGGCGGGGCTGTAAAAGGCCCGTTCATGAAGTCATTATCAGTTTCTTTTTTGATTAGCTGATCGACTGTTTCGGGTTCGTCTTTTGCAGATTGTAGATTAGGGCAGCATAGGTTGTATGCGGGAGAGGCTGAGACACCTGGGTGGAATCCGTGAGTTAGACCTGAAATGGGAAAATCAGAGAAGTTATAATCAGGGTGATTATTTAACTCAGGTAATTGGTTGGATGAGGATCCGTTTCTAAGCTGTTTGTCAAGATGTCTGGAATGAGAGAAAGAAGAGAGAATGAGACATGACATTTACAACATGGTACATGCATGGCGGAACATAATAAACTGTTTAAGCTGATATCCATGCGAGGGGTCTTAAGGGCATGGACAACTGTAAATGGCATTGCATTTTGTTAATGCGTAGTATGAAAGCTTCCTTGACGCAATGTACAAGGATAGTAGAGGTGGGCATTCGTCCCCCCACAGGATAACAGATAGATGGAGAGCTGAGGATGTGGGGCGTGGCTTGTCTGGTGGTCATGGAAATACCTCTTGAAGACGGAGTAGGTGTAGTGATAGTGGATGGAGTTTAAACCCCTTACTGATAAGAATTTTATGTAAATGTATCTAACGCTTAGTCAATGGATAAAACATTAGAAATATAAGAAATATTTTATTTTTTTTTTTTCCCATCCATATCGAAGCGGGAAGTTTATTACTTTGCCGTTTTCACATCTAACTGACTTGCCTATATGAACTTGCATATGGCCCTTGCGTGTGGACATATGAGTCACAGTGGCATGTTACAATTAGACTTCTGTGCTTAAAGCGTTTAATGTTTTCACTAGCTGGGTAATACTCTTTTCAGAAGAAAAATGCTGTCGGATGGGGCAGAATATTAATTTATATTTATTTGTTTGTTTATTAATTAAATTTATTTATTTGTTTATAAATATCAACTGCCAACTTCAAACCCTGAACTTAAAAGCGATGTCATCACTTAGTATAAACTGTGTGAGAGGAATTTTAAACCATAAATGACTTTGAAAACTTAATGTGATTAAAACTCACCATCGTATCTAGCCTAGTTCATTCACAATTCAGAGTCCATTCTTAATCTCTCAAGAGAGAGGGCGGGACCATTGGATGGTGATGCTTCACTTTCAGCTATTGGCTCAAAGAAGTGTCAATCAAACAGCGGCGGCCATTTTGACTGTTTGTTATGACTGGAGGCGCTACTGGACGCACTTCGGCGAGTAGTATGGATGATAACGATGCATTTAGTGGATGTTTATCGACGTAAGAATAAGCTGTGGACTAAAGTTGCGGATTGAAATGCCTGGACTTTTGCAGTCGAATTACTTCATGTTTTTAGGATGATATGGATCTGTGGACAGGCAGGATGTTTTAAGGTGAGTTCTTTGTATAACTTAACCCATTAGCGCTGGTCTCGTCTTATGTATCCACTGGCTTGCATGGTTTGGGATCTATAGAGCTGTGCATCGATGGAATTGCTCTTCAGTGTTTGGACTCTCAGTAGTGATTATAAACCCACACTGACCTGAGCTAACTGAATTGAACAGTCTCTGAAAATTGAACTGACTCTGATTCAATTCACTATATTCTTTCACGTGAAGCTGTTTTGGCACAATCTACGTTGTATAGGTGCTATAAAAATAAAGATGAATTGAATTGAAAATGTTTAGTCTGTGTTTGCGAGTGGTTGTTTTAAGGCGAGGCTTCCCTATGGAGCGTGCTATGTAGGCTACGTTACCACTGATGTACCGCTGGCAGAGAGCGGTGAGGGTTCAGTTTCCTTGCACTGGCTTTGATCGCTGGCTTGAATGTTTTTAGGCTGTGATGTTGTTGTTGAAGATGCAGTAGCAAGTAGCGCCGAGCAGTGTGTTCTTCAAACGAAGATGACTGGATCAAAGTGCTCCGGTAATTTATAGTGGTCTATGTTCATCTGATTGGCGCAATATGTGGAGTTAATCGATACCAGCTGTGTTCAATCACAAGCACGTGATCCTCTCGAAATTAGTTTGTAAACAAACCCCACTTAGCGATAGTTCTGCCAGGAAGACTGAGATGTCACGTCATTCATAATAATTATCTCGTCGGCCTATAACAGCCAAGCAAGCTATATATAAGCCCATCTAAACAATCTGTTTCGCTGTGACGATGCGGAAGTTTGGCCACGTTGCGAAAGTTGGATTGCCCGGCGTTGTTTATGTCTCATGAGTTTGTGTATTTCTCAGTCCGTGTTCGCGTAACAACTTAAAGTTAAATGTTCACAGCTTCGTCAAATCACGTTATTTTCGCTATTGATTGATTTCGCTTTCATTACTCGTCGATCCGCCGATCGTACGTTTTTAAATGTCCTTGCATGATGTTTTTAGCACTAATAGCTCCTCGCAAAATTTACCTAAAGTACATATGAATTTAACAATGCTGAAATCCAACAATAACCATACACAACCTACTGCGTTACCCTTTAAATAACCCAGAGCCGGATACCAGAATGATCATGGGATCTTCATCGGGATTTTTAAGTCATCTTCATCAGCCTTTTCATTTGAGATATATCCAGCTGCAGACCCGCAGAACCACACACGTTTCAGGCACACACAATCTAGGCAAGCCATATATGGTAACTAACTAACTCCTTAAGCCTGGTTTATACTTCTGCGTCAAGTGATCGCCGTAACCCACGGCGCAAGCCCCGCGCGTAGCCGTGCATTTATACTTCTGCTCGCTGTTTCTGTTTCTCTGCAATACACTTCCGAAATGCTAGCTGGCAGTGGGTGTTTATGTTCCACTGTGTCGAGTTTCTTCCCTGGTTTTTTTGTTTTTCCTGAACACTTCCTTAATGTACAAGTGGCTCAAATTCACTCATTTTGAGGCGGGAACCGGCGGACATGCAACAACTTTAATCATAAGTAGGCCCACACGGAATCTGCGCGCGCAGAATTCCGCAGATTTTCTGCAGATTTTCCGCAGATTTCCGCAGATTTTTAGCCCATCGTTAATTCTGTTTATTTACTTAAAGTTAACTATTTACAGTTAATTTAATTGGATTTGCATTTTAAACATTAAATACAAGTTAAAAAGATATAATTTTTTATTTCACATATTAAGGTTTTAGTTATAATACTCCCAAAATAAATCCGCAGAAATCCGCAGATTTTTACCAAAATTCTCTGCAGAAATAGCAAAAAACGTCCGCAGATTCCGTCTGGCCCTGATCATAAGGTAAACGCAAAGCAACAGTCTCCATCCGGAGCTCCTTCACGAGACTCCACACTTGTAAACACTCGCTGCATCGGGCGCGCGGCTCTCACCTCCGCCCACACTCGTCAGCGCTACCAAGCCGACCAATCACAGAGCTTGCGCTACGCGTACGCGTTACATTTTTTTGAGAGGTGCACGTCAACGACGCCGACGGCCACGCGTAGGCTGCGCCGTAGCATACGCGTGTGCTTGACGCAGAAGTATAAATCGGCCTTTAGGAGCTTTATCGCCACCTACTGTATTCCACGACTGTGAACAGTTTATGGTTTCCCATTTCAGTCATTATATCATTATTATATCGTAACGATCATTTTAACATCTCTGCAGTTTCTGATCTCAAATTATGTAAATAATAATAATTGGTTAAACACTTATGACTTATGACTCTATTCACGTATCCACATACACAAAGAAAACATAACAGACCGTCTAATTGTAGGATTAAGCGTAGGATCTTAAATTGACATACTTGGTTAAAATCGTTTTGTTGTAAAATATAAAAAACAAACAGTAATGTGTCACATTAAATGAAACCACTATCTTTTACTAAACTGTAGCAACTGTTAGCTATATATATATATATATATATATATATATATATATATATATATATATATATATATATATATATATATATATATATCACCTTAGAATTATAAGGTTCTATCTGACTTTTTTTTGTCAAAATTGAAAAAAAAAATTGAATTATTGACATATTCTTATTAATTGACAACTTATTTACATTATGGGATGTTTTTTTTATAAGTTGTTCACATTTTTAAGACTTTTTATTTAAAAAAACAAATGTTACACATACTGTTTGCTATGGAAGGCAAAAACTGAAGCTCAATATCTCAAAATCATTCAGAACGCAAATAGAACCTTATAAATCCAAGGTGACGATATATATATATATAATTATTATTAATTATTAACAGTTAATTTGCTTGTATTGCTAAATTTGTTGCAACTATAATTACACACTATGACACTTTATCATAGCTATTATGTTTACAAGCCTTTTTGCACTTTTTACATCTGCACAACTCTGGTTTGCACTCATTGCCATATGCCCTTAACTGTAATTGTATTGCTCACAAAATTTTATTTTTTACGTATATTTTTAGATTACATCTTATGTATATATTTATATACATATATAATAACATATAATATTAGTAATAATAATATATTATCGTATAGTAATAATAGGCTATAATCACTGACGATAAATGGTTGCACAGGTTTGACTAGCCTATAGCCTACCTGAAAATCTAGTTTTGTGTCCCAAGGTCAGTGGAATCTATTCTTCCACAAACTGACTGGTAAACTTCTTTCTCTACATTACAAAGGAAAAAAACAGATGGACATATAGAAATGTTTTATGTTATATTTATCTGTTTTATAATTACATTTTATTGTATTTAAGTTTAATGTCCTCGTTGCTAAAACCTTAGGAAATTAGGCCTTGCGACTTCCTGTTGCACATTTACTTGACTTGATTTCAGAAGTTAAATGTGAATTGTTTAACGCGAAGTTTCAAATGGGCCTTTCAGAAGCTTTAAGTTGACAGTGTTACATTAGAAGTGGTGAGAAACTCAATCTTTCGCTTTCATTTTAACTCAGTTGCTATTGTTGAAGGGCGACCGCAACGTTTTGCTTAACATCATGGCACTTGTAAAAATACAACCATTAAACTCAAGTGTCTTCCAGAAAAAAAATGTTGAAGATGTCATGATGCTCCTCAGAGTATTCAGACACATAAATCATTGTGAAGTTGAAAAAAACACAACCATGTTTTTGCTTATTTGCTTTTTATAATATACATGCAAATACCAATTACATATTATGTTTTGTGAAAAAAATATTTACACCTATAAACCTGATTTCTTTATCATTCAGATGGATTGATAGTATGATTGTCCTTCCACAGGCTTTTGAATTATTTATTTCTATACAGGTCAATGCAGAAACATTAAAGTAAACAGAAACTGTAAAGCAAAGAAGCTTAGCATGTAAAATATAACAATAAACCGAGGCTCTTTACATTGTATCAGCCAGCAGATGGCAGATTTCTCTTTCAAACAGATTAAAATACATATCATGAGGCTGAACGTGTCATTTAAAGCTACACCCAAATCCCTTTTAATCACTTTAAACCCCAAATAAGAGGCAAAACATAAAACATTTCATCGGGAACACAATAAAACGATCAAAATCCATAAAAAGAAAACATTCTTATGTGGAAAAAAACAAAGACATAATTAAAAAGATCTGCTAGAGCACAATGTTTTTTTTTTTTTTTACATTTTGTACGATTAAAAACTGAAGACTGCACAGACTGAATAATCATCACAAAGGAGGATTTTAATTGTACTTGTTGAGAAGAAAACTAAATCAAAGACATCTATAGCCAATACTGGACTTTGGTCATCTTTACTGGAGCTAGAAGTGGCTGTTGGGCATTTTCGCATGGCCTGCAGGTGGGCCTCGAGGTCTAAAAGAATGAATAAATGAATAAAATAAATTTAGATTGTTTACAGAAGCTGTAATGTATTTATTTCTGCAGTGTGAAACAAAGATACGCAAGACTTACTGCCTTTTGTAATGGTGGGGACATCGTCTTGTTCTTAAACCTGGAAAAAACACATTTTTTTAATCATTATTAATATAATGAAGATGATGATAATTATTTTATATTAATATATGTGTGGAAATGCATGATTAGATTGCAAATCTGTGAAGCTAAATTCTAAACAAGTGACCTTCCACGATCAGTCCCTTCTTCATATGATTAGTATTAGATAATCATCATTCAAATCTTTAAAACAGAGAGAAATATGTTCATTTATGATGTCTGTTTCCCAATGTAATGTATTTGTTTCTCTGTGCTCATTTTAGAAGCAGTTTATATCTCTGTCTACACTGCAAAAAATATTTTGCTGCTGGTTCAATTTACTTATTTAAAATCAGTTGAAACAATGAGCTTCTCAATTTTGTTTGGACAACTTAATTATTTTATGCTCAATTCACTTAAATTTGTAAAAACAGTTAACGTAATCTATTTGTGTTGGGACAACATGGAGGAACTGTGTGGAACCCAACATTTTGTACAGTGTATTGTCAAGATTAAAAATGTGCGTATGACTTACGGTTACAGTACACAATCGTTGCAATTAGCAGAATGAGGAAAAGTCCACAACCACCGGCCAGAGATGTGAATATCCAAGTCTCACAGTTGAACACATTTGGTTCTGTGAAAAAAAATTACACCACCCCCCCTAATCAATATTCGAGGCCTTAATATTATGTAAATATATATCTAGTCAATAAGAATTGGCTCTCAAATACAACTCTAACATTAAAAGTGTACATATTATTTTATAGAAGCAGGGCAACAAACCTTTTTTGCATATACTACACTGCTTTATCGTCGTAGTCGTAACAACAGGCTTTGGTGTTGTTTGAATAATTTTTGGACCTTGTGTTACTGGATCTGAAACACATTATAATATTTTTTTAATCAGCATTTTTTTCAGAAATAGCTTGTTCTTACAGTTTTATGGAAAAAGCATTCTTAAATTTAAGATAACAAATTAAATGTGACCCTGGAGCACTTATGTCTTACATTGCACAGTAATATTTTTGACAATTGCCAAAAATATACATTTTATGGGTAAATATTTATTTGTATGCCAAAAATCATTAGAATATTAAGCTCATGTTCTATGAGGATATTTTGTATACTGTAAATATATGAACCTAATTTCTGGTTAGTAATATGCATTGCTATGAGACAACTTTATTTATTTATTTTTTTTAACACAGATTTTTAGATTTTCAAATAGTTTTGAAGTATTTCGGGCCAAATATTGTCCTGTACTAACAAACCACAAATAGATAGAAAACTTACACTCAAAAAAATATTTTTGCTACTTGCAAAATGAGATAATCAACACAATGCTTGAGGGTTTTTTTTGGGACAACTTATTTGTTTTATGTACAATCCACTTAATCGATTTGTGTTGGGACAACATGAATGAATTATGTGGAATCCAGTATTTTTTACAGTGTATGTAATATGTAAAAATCTCAATTTCTCAATATTTTTTTGGTCAAAGGTAGTAAATGAATGTGAAAATGAAGTGAGGTAGCAAAATATATAATATGAATCGTTTTTGCTTCTCAGTTAAATTTTGTACAAAACATATTTTCACAGTGCTCATATTAATTTAGCAGACAAATGGAGACATGATCAGTGTTCCTGGTTTAACAATATCTAAAAATGAATAACCAAAAGCCCACCTGGTTCTCCTTGAATATCAGCCACCTCTCCGAAGAAGAGTTTATTGTTGTTCATGGTTGCGCAGGTGTACAGTCCGCTGTCTGTCCTTTTCTCAAAAGAATTAATTTTGAAGCGTAAATTACCACTGCTGTCCATGCTGCCACTATATTTTTTCTCATCCTTATTATACTTTACATCCGTCTGCTTCGCGATTAATAAACAGTTTGCACCGTTATTGTTTATTTGAAACATGAATGTCATGGTGCCCGACGTTTTAGGGTTACAATTAACTTCTACATCAGTTTTCTCTTTATGGATCTTTGCTGAGCATCCTGGAAACAGAAAATAAAAGTTTTAAATTCATGAAGGAACCAATTCTATACAAAACAGAAGTCATTTGTGTTTAGAAGTCGGAAGAGTGGCAAAACCCCACTTATTTTACTGATATATCATGCTGAATACTTTTAAAAATAACACATATAATCAAATTTGTGTTGTGTCGTTATATTTATGCTGTTTCAATGTTAAGAGGTTTATGGCTATTTTTTTTAATGATAACAATAATAATTCAAAAAGTAGTGCCATGCAGAAATAAAACCTACAATTAAAGATTAGAAATCTGGTGTATTTTAAAATTTGCAAATATTACATTTATCGAAGCAAAATGTGGCACCCATTAAAATGATCGTTCACGATCATTCGCTTTTGTACACTATTGACCTTTTAAAAAGGTTTAAAATTAAAGTAACTACAATAAAATATGAGAAAATGTTCAACTCACCATAAGAGAAGGATAAAATCACACAAAATCCAAAGGATATTTGATACATTTTTTCAGTCCCCAGCACAAGCATTCAAGATCTTCTTCAACAACAGGAACAAAACTACTGAAAGGATGCAAAAAAAAAAAAAAAAATCTTCCCGTCTGCCCCTCCCAATACTTTACTATCACTGTACAAGCTCTGAGAAATTGTACTAAAGAAAATGAACGTAAGAACTTCTTTAACATGACTTAAAAATATATTTAAAAAATATTTTATATATTTAAAAAAATAATAATTAAAGAAATATTGAAATGAGATTCAAAACCACAAACAGAAAAATATTTGTATAAAATTATGATAGATATGTTGGATATAAATAATATTACAAATAAATATTCTAAAATATTTTTTAAATATTAAAATAAAATAATAAAATTCAAAATAAAGGAATATAAATAAATGTAAAATAAATATTTACCATAGTAAAAAAAACTCAATAAAATAAAGAAATACAAATAAAGATCAAGTAATCAGATACATTTTTACATATTTTCAACAGTTTTCAGTCTAAATTACAATTTTCATTGCAATGAATCTTTCATTTTTATAAATAATAATAAAAACATAGAAAATTGCATAGACATTGCATAGCATAGAATAAGCTTAACTCTCTAAATGACATAGATACGCTGCTAACAATTTTTGTAAATTACACAGTGTTTAACTGTAAATATGAACAGTATTTTACTGCAGTACAGTTATGCAGCATGTTACTGTATTTTAAACTGGCATTGAGGAAATCACTACATATTTTACAGAAAATATATACACACAATTCTGTAAATACTTATGCTGCAATATAAATGGTGGTATGGCGACGCAGTGGCGCAGTAGGTAGTGCTGTCTCCTCACAGCAAGAAGTTCGCTGGTTCGAGCCTCGGCTGGGTCAGTTGGCGTTTCTGTGTGGAGTTTGCATGTACTCCCTGCGTTCGCATGGGTTTTCTCCGGGTGCTCCGGTTTCCCCCACAGTCCAATAACATGCAGTACAGGTGAATTGGGTAGGCTAAATTGTCCGTAGTGTATGTGTGTGAATGTGTGTGTGGATGTTTGCCAGAGATGGGTTGCAGCTGGAATGGCATCCGCAGCATAAAACATGTGCTGGATAAATTGGCGGTTCATTCCGCTGTGGCCCCAGATTAATAAAGGGACTAAGCCAAAAAGAAAATGAATGAATGAATAAATGGTGGTGTAAGTGTAAATACAGTATTTTTGCGGTAATTAATTTACAGTAAAATTTATTGTATTTATTTATAGTTATTTTTGTGTTGTTTAAAGACAAATTCGTTCTTCCGGTTTGAATTAGGCCCAAGTAGCCTATTTTAAAGCAACATCGTGACACATGAGGTAGAAATACAGTACGTCATTTTGGAGTGGTGATTGGCTACAAACAACTCCTTATATCTCACAAGGTAGACAATTAGTCGGAATCCTGTCAGAATATGTGAAAGGCAAAAACATTTGGTTGAATGTGTACAATTAAAAAGCGCTGCAGTATAAGGCAGGTGGTGGTTGTTTTGATACAGCGTCAGTGCAGTGGTGCAGCGCGCGCTCTCGTGCACCTGAAGGGGGTCTGCAAAGCACGAGCCTCAAGCCTTTCATCATCAGACCGCAGGTGACGAGCACTGACTGGGGCTGAGCGTGCGCGAGCAGCCCTCTAAACACGTTCACGCAGCTTTGAAAAGGTGACGTTAGGTTGTGCAAAGGCCATTACAGATGTGTGCATGGAATGTTTTGGCGTCCACGAGATGCATTCGTTTACGTTTGAAGATCTATTTATGCTCAACAAAACAATGCAAATATTCTCACGCTCACTTTCACATTTTATTTCTGCCTTTTTTGTCTCATTCACTTGCAAACGTCAATAAGTCAGGAAATGCGTTTGCTTCTAGTGCTTCTATGCATTTATATGCCTTAAAATTATGTTAAAAATGTGCCTAAAAATATTGTGTGTGTGTGTGTGTGTGTGTGTGTGTGTGTGTGTGTGTGTGTGTGTGTGTGTGTGTGTGTGTGTACACCTACTGCTTTTAAACTAAAATATGATTAAGGTCAAATTTTTGTAGCTCTCACTCAGTTTACTGACATCAATCTAAAATATTGACATCATCTAAAATATGTGTTATTTAACTAAACTATTGGTAAATAAAAGTGCTAAAAAGGAAAATACAAACTAGTTTACTCTGTAATTTTCTGCTGTTACATATTTTTATATTATTTTATTATAAAAAGTGGGCCAATTTAAACAAAAGCAATCCTGTAATTGTTAGTTTGTTAAGTGAGGAAGACTCCATGCACAGTCCTGTAGTTGATCATTTTTCCAGCTGGTGTCAGGAGGCTTTCTTACAATTGAATTAAGACTAAAGAGATGACTAGTGATTTTAGTTCTAAGAGGAGACTGATTAAGAGTAAGCAAACAAGTATTAATGGAGTGGGTGTTAAGAGTGTTACTTAGTACAAGTATTTGGGTACTGTTTCAGATAAAAAAAAAATAATTATTTTCCGGTAATATTAATATTTTGTTTAAGGGGCAGCAAAGATTGTACTGCTTACAGAAATTAAGATAATTTAATAAAAGATAAATCACTCATGTGCATGTTTTACAGTTCATACATTGAGTCACTGTTAACTTCTTTGCTTTGTTGGTTCAATTCTCTAAGTGGGAAAAATAAGAGTTGTTTGGAGAAAATTGTGAACCAGGAGGAAAAATAACAGGGAGAAAACAGATGACTATAGCTCAGTTTTGAGTAAAGCTCAGAGTATTCTGTCTGATGATTCCCATATGCTCCATGAGTTTTATCTTCTCCCTTCTGGTATTCGGTACAGAATTCCTATTAGTAAAACAAATCTATCAAGCTTTCATTTATCCCCTCAGCTGTAAAGTGTTTAAATTTAGAGTAGATTTGTATTGTACAATGTGTTTTTGTGTATTATGTGTGACATGCTTGTATGCTGCAACCAAATTGCCTCCGGGAAATGAATAAAGACTGACTGACTGAAGTAGTAATACAAGTAGGCCTATATTACAGTACCAATCCAGTAGGATAGTAAATATTCTGAATTAATGCAAGTAGTTTTAACTTGAAAATGAAAAATGTCATTGATTATCAGTTATAGTATTTATTCTGCCCAAGGACAAAAAAATACATTTACTTAAAGGTAAACTGGTGTTTTTATAAACCATGAATTAATTGAATTACTTTGGTTCAACTTAAAATTAAGATAATACTATAATAAAAACATATAGGTTATTCTATTGCTAGATATTTTATTTTCAAAATAAAATAATTGAGGTAAACCATCTACTGGTGCGTTCAGTATGGTATACATGTCACACAAGGCATTAATGGATCTCACATTAGAATACATATAAAGTGAAGGGCACATAAGCAGAAACCTTTTTTTCTCATGTGGTCACATGACATGAACGCAGCTGGTTTAAGTAAAAATACTACTTATTTTTAATGCAAATTGAATAAAACCGGTTAAAATCAAAAACAGAAAATATATTTACAAAAACATTTTCTGCTTCTTTCAATGTTATTTAGTCATTATTATTTTCATTATTTTGTACTTTTCGTCAGGAAATAAACTGTTACAGATACACCAATGCATAATTTACAATGCTATTATCCCTTTTAGAAAAGTTTGTTAGTATGCTTCTTTTAAACTAAAAACAAGCAAGTACTGCCTACTTTCAATCGTCTGCCTATAGCTACTTGATTAAATAGTGACAGAAATGTTTATTCAGGGTTTCTGCAGGTTTTTCCAAGTTAAATTTAAGACATTTTTAGCACCACTATGAATGAAATGTTAGACATATAGAGAAGAATAATTTTTCAAATATACTAGTCGGAAAATATTTTTACTTGCCCTATTAAAATAATAGTTATTATTTAATACATTTAATAAAACAAATGTTATTGTAAGGAAAACAATTATGATTATTATCAAAAAGTTAAAATTAAAAAGTAATTATGATAAATAGAGTTAAAAATGATTTTTTTTTTTATAAAAAGTTAACAGTTTTATTGAGATTAATTGTTGGTGACTGTTGGCCAGATTGGGTAGCTATACACGAACAAAGGAAAATTAAGACCTGTTAAAAAAAGATTTAAGATCTGCAACACAATATTATTTGTTTGAGATTTAAGACATTTTAAGACTTTATAAGACCCTGCTGCCATCTGTTATTAGGCCTAAACTCAGTGCTTTGCATGAGTCTGAAATATACTTGGAAATAATAATGAAGTGTTCTTAGCACACTTGGCTTTAGTTATGTTTACTTTTTTTAATTAAGTAGTCAATACTTACCCCCACAATATAAAAAATAGGCTAGTAATATCCTACTTGAAGTACAAAGTTACACATTAACTGTTGTGATTTTTAAAGTTAATTTGTGAAACGTTAACGGGACAATTCACTCAAAATGTCCTCACTATTTATTCTCCCTCAAGTGATTCTAAACCTGGATGAGTTTCTTACTTCTGTTGAACACAAAAGAAGTTATTTTGAAGAAAGCTGAAAACCTGTAACCATTGATTCTATAGTAGGGAAAACATATACTGTGGAAGTCAATGGTTACCGGATTCCAACATTCTTCAAAATATCTCCTTTTGTGTTTAACAGGGGAAAGAAACACACAAAGGTTAGAAACAAGAAAAAGGTAAGTAAATTATGACAGAATGTTCACTTTTGGGTGAATTATCCCTTTAAGCTTGTTTGTGATGGCTTTAACTCGGTGAAAAGAACTCAAACATGTTTGCAGCTTCACCTGACGTCATACAAAGATTTATATAGTTTGATAAGAAGAGTGGAAAGATGTTTGTAGTCTTGAAAGCTCTCTACTTCTCGTCAGGTCAGACCAACTCTGTTTTCGTGGGCTTTCATCAGGTCTTCAGATCATGTGAAGGGTGTGAATGAAGAAACATCACCAGCAACAGCGCCCCCTTTCCTCCTGATGTCGCAACGCGCTCTCTGACGTCATGTGCACTGACGTCGCCTGGAAATTAACGTAACATTCGCATAGGTCATGAAGATGCATAGTGGAAATATGAGTTTCTCACATTAGCAACGAAAAAAGAACAAATGTGCTGACAAACCTGTCAGGATTTACATATATACTGTGTTATTATATAATTTAATATTATATTATATTATCGTTTTGCATATTAATTTTAGCACACACACGCACAGATGACATATGAACAAATGACCTAACAAACAGTAGCACTGATTAAATTCTTATCATTTAAGTTCAATGAGACATTTCCGTTTTCATTAGAAAGTCTCATTTGTGCATATTATTATTTTTTTAATTATTATTATTTTCACATTATAGGTATGCAAAGTAATTGAATAAAGAATGAAATATGTTTTTTGAAGAATGAAATATATTTTTTTTGCATTCATATAGTCATATATTTGATTTGTTGTACTCATATGTAGTTTATTCATGTTCATATGTGACCCTGAACCACAAAACCAGCCTTATGTAACATGGGTACATTTCATAGATTTAATATGGATTATAATGTTTGTACCTTTTGTGAAGCAGACATAGAGTCACTGGAACATGTTTCATTTATGCAATTTTTCAAAAACGTTATGGGATGACATTTCTGTTTGGTTAAGATTGAAATATGTAATACCTGATTTTGATGTAAAAAATGGTAAAATATCTCTCTTATTGTCAGAATTCTGACGTGGAATTTTTGGTTAACAATATTGTGGCAAATTATTTCATCCATAAATGCAGATTTTGTAATACCTTTCCAGAAAGATTTTATGGTCTTCTTCAATTCTTTAAAGCTTATGTGACATAAAAAATCCCTTAAACTATGTAGTCTGCTAAAGATATTTTTTATGGTTAACCCCCTTGTATTGCATTAAATAAATAAATAAATAAATAAAAGAAAGAAAAACATGGGTACATTTTGGGCATAGCCAAAAAAACATTGTATGAGGCAAAGGAAAATTGGTATGGGTGACAATTATAGATCTTTCTTTTATGCCAAATATGTTCCATGAAGATTCTGTCAAATATTACATTTTTTGATTAGTAATGTGCATTGCTAA
Organism: Danio kyathit; assembly: GCA_903798195.1. Taxonomy (NCBI): domain Eukaryota; kingdom Metazoa; phylum Chordata; class Actinopteri; order Cypriniformes; family Danionidae; genus Danio; species Danio kyathit. The sequence continues at coordinate 17,869,854 of LR812539.1, read as the reverse complement.
GCATTTTATTTAGACAGATTTTTTTTAGGATTATTTGAATTTAAATTAATTTTTTAAGTCTTTTTTTCAATGTCAGATATCTCAGCTTTTTTACATGTTTATAAAGTTGTCAAGATGAACATACAACGTGCTTTCAGAGCTAAAATTAGAGGCAAGTTTCACAAAGAAAGTCCAAATGTACTACAAAAGCAAATCATAAACAATAATAGCAAAATGGTTAACTAATCATTTACCAAATAAATAAATACATACATTTTTCTAAGAGCAAAATAATAATAAAGAAATTATAATAATCTTTAAAAAAGAATAAATAAGTAAATAAATATAATCAATAGATAGATGGAGATAAAGAAAAAAAGAGGAAACAAAAGGAATACATTATACCATCTATAAGTAATAATATTGGTGACTAAATAGTCACAAAGCCTCTGGAAAAAGTACATAAATCAAAATAATATACATTTTCCAGACCACAGCACAGTATAGACATGTTACTTGAGGAAAAAAACAGAAAAAGAAACGACAACAAACAAATGACAAAAGACCATTCCCTCCAAAAAAAATAAATAAAAACCCTGATGGACATACAAAACCATTTCTCTCACCATTTAGACCGCTTTAAATGTATAAATCTCTCAAAACTCTCTGTTTGGTGGTCCAGGGTCACATGTTTGAATGTATTCTGACCTAATGATGAACTTCAGTAGCCCGTTGGTTGTAGAAGATGCTGCACTAATAAAAGCATACAAATACTTTTTAAAATCATAATAATAATATGAAAACAATAATGCAAGCACAGGCAGTCTATACAGTAAGTGACCCAGTGGGCGAACATCACACATACAACAGGGAGACTCTGTGTTTTTTTATATCTTGCAGGTGTGGGTGTTCAGGAAGACCTCCAGTCAAACGGAGAGATGGTCCACCTTCAGTTTCCATGAGCCCCCCCAAACAGTTTTGAGTCACTTTCTCAGTTTGGCTAATTTCTCATCATCCCCTGATTTCTTACCTGGGGATCCCTGTCTGACTCACCGAAAGAACCCGATCTTAGAGACCCAAAACACAGACCAGGTGAGGGGGACGTCTGGGGTTACCTGCATGGGGAATCCTTAGAGGAAGAAGACCAGCTCATCATCCTCCAGCACACCACAACAGAGGAATATTACATGAAGCTAGAAAACATACAGCCCACTCCAGTCAAAACAGCCTTTCAGTCGCTGAACCATTCAGACCCTGCATCCATCAGACTGAAGATCAGATTATTAACATCTCAAACCGATGTAAGTAGTTTTGATTTATCATGTCTTAGAAATAAATGTTCAAAAGGTGTCACTGTGGTGATCTCCTTTACAAATTTGTATTTACACTGTAAATATATATATATATATATATCTGTAAATTAGCAGTTTTCCATGTTTTGTGACTCGTGTTTTTATTATTTCTTTATGTTTCCCTGTTTATTTATGCTTTTGAATCACATTATGGGACTTTGATCTTTCTTCTAACAACTTTTAACCTTTGAAAAAGTGACTTTTAGTAACATTTCTAATAGTTTAAAGCAGTTTTTCATGACCAAAAACCAAATATCATTGAGAGCCATGGGGGAAAGGTAAATATACCATACTATTTTACAATAAAGTTGCCAAATTAAAGTTAAAATTTCCTAATTTATTTCATAATATTTAAAAATAAGTAGAAAACATTGCTTTGAATTGTGTTAACTAATGCAGTATAACTTTTTAATTATAACTTATTGCAATAAAAACATAAACAATCACATTTATAACACAGTGGACTTCAATGCTAAATACACTAGTCAAGAAGAATCTGCCTTTGCCTTGATTTGCTCACCAAACTCTCTGCATTGTCCTCTATCCGTCGGGTGACAGTATGTGCATTTTAAACTAAACTACAGCATTTAAATTGAAATATTTCATTTCATTTAGCTTTTGTCGAAGCTTAACAACAAAACAATTAGAAGGTTACATTAAATTTGAAACGACAATACCTAAACCATCCCCATTATTCTCACTCTCTTCTCAGAAGGGTTGGCGGGCCAAATCAAAGGTTACCATGGGCCAACTTTGAACATCTCTGGTTTAAAGTGATATATCGTCTGGGTTGATGTTGTGTATTACAGTACAAAAACCTTGTAATAAACTGTACATTTTCTGTTATTTTACAGACGTATTTCTCTTTGTATTATTTCTTATACATTATATTATTACAAACCACTTTTCAACATCAAAAGTCAACAGAGCAGAGGTTAAGCTCCCATAATGCAATTCACAACTGTAAATAAATGGAAAACCCAAAATACAGAAACTGTTAATTAACATATACAGATTTACAGTTTAAAGGGTCAATATTGATGGCTTAAATGTTTATATTAGTAGATAAAGTGTAAATTTTAGTTGCTATAAAGTACAAAACAGGTATACTACTTCAGTGATAGCTCTTGTTGCTTTATTTCTGTGTGAAATATTGAGCTCGTCTAAGACTTCACTGACATCTTTGATGTCCGTATGTTCAAATAACTATAGTAATTTAAAAACTTTTCCTTCAAATGTTCCTCTGATGTAATATGAACTCAGAGGCTGTGGATTTATATAAAATATAGACATACATGTGTTCAGTAATGCAATTAACAGAATCTTTGTTTGTGTGAATGTTGCTTTAAGAGTTTTTTTCCCCAGATTTCTTTCCTTATGCTTTAGATAACTTTGGCAGAATCAACCTGAAACTTCAGTGTCACGTTATATGTATAGATGTAATTGGAAATCATTTTTTTCTTATGTCTTCTATAATTAGGTCTAAAAGGGCTGACATTTTCATAAAATTCATGAGAAATAAATTTAATGTCCTTTAGTTTCTCTTACATTTTAGAATGTAAATACAGTTGCGTGACTTTATTTTTTAGTGTTATTGCACAGGTTGATGATTCTGTTTATTGGGATGTTTACAAAAATACAAGTTTGTTAATGCATCTGATTTAGCAAGAAAAATTATATATACAGTGTTCAGTATGAATGAGCACACCCTCTTTAAAAAATTTATATTTTTATCAATTTGTCAGTGGATATAGCCAATATTTTTGGTGCATTAAAAAACTGTTTTATTAAACGGTTATATTCATTAAAATAAGAGAGTTTGGTCACTGAACATCTTTAGGAAAAGATGTTTCCTGTTTATTGCATTTTTCTTTAACATTTTTTTCCCCAACATGTTCATTTGGGTATACTCATTTTTGGACTGCGATTTGAAGTTTTTATTTTTTTTAGATTAGTTTCAGATTTGGCTTTGGTACTTACTAATTTAATGTATATGCACAAATATATATATATATGTGTGTGTGTGTGTGTGTGTGTGTGTGTGTGTGTGTGTGTGTGTGTGTGTGTGTGTGTGTGTGTGTGTGTGTGTGTGTGTGTGTGTGTGTGTCTTCCAAAATTCACAAAACTGATTTTGTTTACATAGAATATATATATATATATATATATATATATATATATATATATATATATATATATATATATATATATATATATATTGAATTTTTTATTGTTTTTTAAATATTTCCCAAATGATGTTTAACAGAGCAAGGAAATTTTTTACAGTACGTCTGATAATATTTTTTCTTCTGGAGAAAGTCTTATTTGTTTTATTTTGGCTACAATAAAAACAAAATTATTAGCTCCTTTAAGCTAACTTTTCGATATTCTACAGAACAAATCATCATTATACAATAATTTGCCTAATTACCCTAACCTGCCTAGTTAACCTAATAAATGAATCCTTTAAATGTCACTTTAAGCTGTATAGAAGTGTCTTGAAAAATATCTAGTCAACATTATTTACTGTCATCATGGCAAAGAGAAAATAAATCAATGAGGTATTAAAACTATTATGTTTAGAAATGTGTTGAAAAAATCTTCTTTCAGTTAAACAGAAATTGGGGAAAAATAAACAGGGGGGCTAATAATTCAGGGGGGCTAATAATTCTAACTTCAACTATATATATATATTAGTTTTAGGCATCAAAACAAAAATGCCATACAACTTGATTATATATATATATATATATATATATATATATATATATATATATATATATATATATATATATATATATATATATATATATATATATATATATATATATATATATATTCATTCATTCATTCATTTTCTTGTCGGCTTTGTCCCTTGCGGGGTCGCCACAGCGGAATGAACCGCCAACTTATCCAGCACGATTTTATGCAGCGGATGCCCTTCCAGCCGCAACCCATCTCTGGGAACTTCCACACACACATTCACACTGATACACTATGGACAATTTAGCTTACCCAATTCACCTGTACTGCATGTCTTTGGACTGTGGGGGAAACCGGAATATATATATATATATATATATATATATATATATATATATATATATATATATATATATATATATATATATATATATATATAATCAAGTTGTATGACATTTTTGTTTTGATGCCTAAAACTAATCTTAATCCCAAATGTGTGATTTCAGAAATATTAGCTTATTTTACTTATATTACATATACGTACTTATACGTAACTTATATTACATTATACATCATAATAAAGTTTGAATATTAAATTCAATTAATGAAAGTAATGTAATTATATTTGTTGAAGTATGTGTTTATTCCATCATATTTAACTAAACATATAAACTATGTCATTGTAGGCTTTCTTAATCATATTTTATCATTGATGGTTGTGTTTCATGTTACGGTCTGTCATGAGTTTTATCACCTGTACAGAGAAGAAAGATCACAAAGCAAATCAAAAAGATGCTACAAAGAATAAGAACATTCATTTTATTCCCCTGGATATCTTTGAGCAAGACATGTGTTTAATTATTTATTTTGCATCTGAGCAATTCCAGCATTATGGATGTGACATTTGCAGTAAAAACTCAAAACATAAATTCACAAAGAAAGTATATGTTAACATTATGTTGAAATATCTGTTTAGATTTTCCAAAACAACCAAACACAGAGTTATGGGAGCAGAAAAATATCAATCTGAAAACATGTTTTGTACTTTAAATGAGGAAAATAAACATGCGTTGCGGATGTGACCAAAAAAGTCTGCGAGTTTACAGCAAAAAACATGCCTTGTAGAAATTCTGTGAATTTAACTGCACGACCCAAAGGAAGCCATGCTAATCAAAAGGATAAGAGTCGGCTCACTATAGAACAAACATGATTGATTTTATTTAATTTAATATTTTTGCATTTATGAGGAAAAGGTGTTGTTATGGATGTGACAGATGTAAAATTGCCACTTGTGTGATTTTGGTAAATCAAAAATAATACTTTGAAAACATTGACAGAGACATTTTTGAGTATTTCTAAAGTACTGTAAAATACTTGCTTACACAAAAAACTGGTTGGTGAAAACGTAATTTTTTTCATGGCAAGTTTAACATTTGCAAGGAATTGCTCACCTGCGAATAGATGAATATGTTTCACAGCATATTTAACACATAACATTGCTTTTTTGATGTTTGTTGTGAGTAAAATGTGCCACATTTTGTTTTAATACATATAGATTTAAGTAACTGTACATTTAAGATGACACTTTATACTCTAGTATTTCTCAGATGTAATTTTGTACATTTTGTGCATCTCATTTAACTAAATAACGCTAGTTGCATGCATATGAATTAAAGGATTTCTGATTGCAATATAACAACAACAAAAAAAAACATGCTTTAACATGTATAAATATGCCTTTCATTTTCGACAATCAATGAAGAAATACAAATCTGTGTTGGTAACATTTGCTGTACAGTATACCAAAAACAGTTGATAATGTAGCCACAAAACTGCTAAAATGTGCGACATTTTAGACATATTTTTTGTTTTTATTTTTATTGCATTAGCATTGATAGATTGAAAGAACTGTACACTATCTTATATTTGTATATTACCTCTAATATTTGTCAAATGTAGTTTGGTGCCTTCAAGTTTGGTGAGCTTTGTTGATATAAATGCTTGATGTATGCATTAGAATTGCACTAGCACTGACAAAATAAAAACGCTTCAACATTTTTAGTCGAACATTTATCTCTCATTTTCTTCCCATCAATAAAGGAGTGAAATAGTTTCATCACAATGCTTCTTTTCTTACACATATGATGATTTCTTCTCCATGTAAACTAGTGAAAGTTCATAAGAGATGTGCTAAAGTGATGGTAAAATGCTGTAACCGTAGAGTGTAATGGAGGTCTTGTGTGCCTGTGACGCTCTCCGTGCGGCAAGGTCTGTGGTTTCTCTGTGGTGGTTTTGTTTCAGTGTTGCGCCGAGGAGCTCAAAGCTGAAGGAGCGATGCGAAACAGATAATCTTCTGTCTTCTTGCACAGGAAGGGGTTTATTCATTTGCCTCAAAGTATCAGGAAGAACAGCTGCACATTCAAAGTCAATGGCACTACAGTATCTCTCATAGCCACATTTTGTTTATTTGGCACAGGCCTTTCGTATTATTATTTGTTTCAGATTGTCATGTAAGTGACAGTGTCATGTAGATCGTCTAGTTTTGTTTATTTTGTATTTTTCTGGCATTTTTGTGGATGTGTGATATCTGTGTGTATTATATGGTTCACATAGTAGAAATAAATTATAAAAATACATTTAAAAGTTGTGTTTTTTATTTGAGAATTGTGAATTTTCCAGTTATTTTGTTGTTTCAACAAATATGGATACTTGTCTCTGCCACAGAAATGTTTTTTTTTAGATATTTGTTTTTGTTGAATTCACAGCTTTGATACTTTTTCTTGTGTGTTTATAGCTCGCATTTATGAGGAAATGAAATAAAATTGTTACTCAAAATAATTGCAAATAACCAATTCTGAGATAAATGCCAATATGTAGTTTCAATATTCAGAAGAAAAAATATTTAGAATTATGATATATAAATTCAGATTTTCAAGAATTAAAGTTGGCAAAATTCCTATAGATTTCCTACAGAATCGTGAGAAAAAGTTTTTGAAAAAAGTTGAATGTTTTCAACATATGAACTCATAATTGCAAGAAAAAAGTCCAAATTATAGGAAACTTAAAAATTCATTCATTCATTCATTTTCCTTCGACTTAGTCCCTTTATTCATCATGACTTTATTCATCAGAATGAACCGCCAACTCATCCAGCATATGTTTTACACAGCGGATGCCCTTCCAGCAGCAACCCAGCATTGGGAAACACCCATACACATTCATTCACACTCATACACTACGGCCAATTTAGTTTATTCAATTCAACTATAGCGCATGTCTTTGGACTGTGGGGGAAATCGGAGCACCCAGAGGAAACCCACGCCAACACAGGGAGAACATGCAAACTCCACACAGAAATGCCAACTGACTCAGTCGGTACTCGAACCTTCTTGTTGTGAGGCGACAGTGCTAACCACTGAGCCACCGTGTCGCAAAAACTTAAAAATAGTGAGACAAAATAAAGTCTGGATTGTTAAAAGTAGGAATTGTAAGAAAGACGTGAAAGAAGTGTTGCTAACTTAAAATGTCAGAATATATGCATACAGACTTTTAATTTCAGTCAGCCAGCCCCAGGGCTTCCGGTTAATTGTCATCTCATACAAAATCTTCGCGTTTAAGATCTGATTTCTTAAAAAAAAAAAAACAGCGATCTTCACTGCCTAGCTGAGATAAGACACAAAGTGGGTATCAGACCAAACCAAAGACTATAGAATACAGCATCGATGATGTAATCTAATTCAAATAGATTCAGTTAAACAGACTTTAGCATCCATTTGGTTGTTGAAGAGTAAAAATAGACAAAAGACCATTTAAACGCAGGCGCCGTCATTAGCAGCAGGCGGTTAATTAATTAATTTCCATATTTTAAAGGCATGAAAATTCATTGATTCATTCATTCATTTTCTTTTTGGCTTAGTCCCTTTATTAATCTGGGGTCACCACAGCGGAATGAACTGCCAACTTATCCAGTTTTACGCAGCAAATGCCCTTCCAGCTGCAACATATCACTGGGAAACATCCATACACACTCATTCACACACATACACTACGAACAATTTAGCTTACCCAGTTCACCTATATGTCTTTGGACTTGTGGGGGAAACTGGAGCACCCAGAGGAAACCCACGCTAACATGGGGAGAACATGCAAACTCCACACAGATATGCCAACTGACCCAGCCGAGGCTCGAACCAACGACCTTCTTGCTGTGAGGCGATCACGCTACTCACTGTGCCACCATGACACCCCTAGGCATGAAAATAGTCACATAAACCTTTCACCAGAAGTTTATCATTGGCTAAAAAACACTAGCTGTGCATATAGACCATTATGAGGAAAAATAGGCAGAAATATGAGATGACAAGTCACAATCATCTTTCTCTATCTGGTTTTTTAATCTATTTTTCCCTATCTCACATTCATTAATATTGTGTACTGATATATTTAGGTGAATGAGTGGCTAATTCATAAGATTTTTTTTATCATCACATGTGTATTTTCACACTTATTTTAAAAAAATAAAAACAAAGAAATAAAAAGTTTTCAAAATGGGCCTCTTCGCCGACAGTTTGATTGACAGGAGATACGGCCAATCATAACGCCGATATTCTGTGCCCCGTCACAATTTTGACAAACTAAACCGTTTGTGTAAACAAAACAAGCATTAAGTCTAACATTGGCTTTTTAACGTGAAACATGGCGAAAATGTGCTCGTATGGGACCTTCTACGAAGACAGTTGGTATCCAGAAAGGCTGGGCAGTATAGGCCTAATATCTTCCTTTTTCCTGAGAGAAGCGTATGAAATGGATACGTTTGTACGGCCTCAGCATCAACTGTCAGTCAAAGGTGAAGTCACTTGCTGAACGAAGACTCGAAACGCGAGGACGCGAGACGGATGATGAACTAATATTTTCTGTTACTGGAGCAACACAGCCCGCATAACGTTAGTTCGTGGAGATGTGACTTGTGAGGTGGCAAAAACAACCAGTGAACTACCTGAGGACTGATGACAGGTAAGTTGACCTTAAACCGCATATAGTGTAGCAGAAGACCCAGATAAACAATGAAGTAACGGAAATCTTTAACGTAACGTTTACTGTCTATAATTTCTGTCTTGTTTGAGAAGCCTGCTCTCATGTTTGTGAACTATGGGATTTAATAGGTAATATTTTATTTATATTAAAACTATCCAAACTTCCCATCAATTTTAGGCTTCAATCCTAATTTTGTTTTTATTACGAGTTTTGCTCGGATGCCGAATATAATTGGACATTTATGTCTGCTTTAGTCTGAAATTAGTATGTTATTTTCACAGAAATTATTCACTTTTTTCACTATTGTAATGTCCATATTATCAGATTTCTATAGGGAATTAGATGAACTACCACCAGTGTTGGGGTAACGTATTAAAAGTAACGTGAGTTACATAATATTACTTTTCTAAGTAATGAATAAAAGAACGAATTACTTAAAAAATAAGTGATAATATTTGAGTTACTTTTTAAAATGTAACGTGAGTTACTTTTTATTTTAATTGATTAGCTTTTAAAAAAAATTGCTGAATTAAAATTAACATATGAGAGAATATGTTTATTATTTTGCATTGATGAAAAGGAAAAGGAGATTGTCTCAATGGACAGTGATTTTACTTAACTAATAAGACTAAATTAAGCCTCAGCAAAGCTAAGAAAAGGTCTCACAAAAGTAATATAAGAGCAATTCCAGCATTATGGATGTGACATTTGCAGTTAAAACATAAATTCAGAAAGTGTATGTTAACATTATATTGAAACATCTGTTTATATTTTCCAAAACAAACAACCACAGAGTTATGGGAGCAGAAAAATATAAGTCTGTAAAATTATTTTTAGATTTTAAATGAGGAAAATAAACATGCGTTATGGATGTGACGAAATAAGTATGCAAGTTTACAGTAAACAACATACTTTGTAGAAATTTTGTGAATTAAACTACACAACCCAAAATAAACAATGCTCATCAAAAGGATAAGAGTCGGCTCACTATATAACAAAAACGATTGATTTGCTTTATTTCACATTTTTTGCATTTATGAGGAAAAAGTGTCGTTATGGATGTGACGTCTCTCCATTATTGATGTGACAGATGTGAAATTAACACTTGTGTGATTTTGGTAAATCAAATATAATAGTTTGAAAACATTGACAGAGACATTTTTGAGTATTTTTAAAGTACTGTAAAGTACTTGCTTAAACACACACACACACAAAAAAACGCAGAAACGGTTTTGATATTTTGGCGAAAACTTAATTTTTTTTCATGGGAAGTTTGACATTTGCATGGAATTGCTCATAACGCATTACTTACTATAAAAAGGCAACTAGTTATTTTGTTGGGGGAGTAACTCAAATATTGTAATGCATTACTTTCCCCCAATAACTTTCCCCAATACTGACTACCACTATGTGTACATAATATAGATGACCTGTTGGACTGAACTAAAACATAGCAAATATCAACCCACCCTTTTTGTCTGTGATCAGACAATGTAATTGAGTATAGTTTCATAAGGCAACACACACCCTCAGAGGGAAACTTGATAACACCCAAACCAACACACCCTCACACAAAGACAGGGAGACACCTAAAGCACATACAGTAAACAACGCTCAAATACAAGAGTTTAATTAAAACACGATTGTAAACAACATCTGAAGCAGAATAATAAACATATCAGCACAGAAAAAAAAGAACATCAGAAAAACTGTACATTTCGTTACCAATGGTAAGAGTAAAATAAAAAAAATTATAAAGACTCTTAAGACGAACAGCTGGGTTTAGTCCAGGTTTAAGGTGAGTTCAGTTCAGTTTTTCAGTAGGACAATCAATTAAACTTATACTGAGGTTGAATACTGTAGTAACAGAACTAAGAGCAAATTGAAGCTGTTTTTGTAATTCATACATACACTTAATACATTTTAAAACACAATATACTTGATATCTACAGGCCCACTTTGAGGGAAAAAAAGACCACCACCTAAAAACGAACAAAAATAGCAAGCTTGTAGGTCAGGTGTCATATAATACATACAGTATAAAAGACAAGCACTGCATTTATACTTTTTAAAGGTAATTAATTGTATTTTATAAAATTGTAGATACATTTTGATTGGAATTGAAGAGTCTCTTGTTCATCGAAATGGATTCGTCCTGTGGTAAAAAAAAATCAACAGTACATTTTCATTTTTAAAGTTTTTTTAAACCTCTTAAAGCATATGATACTGGCAAAAATAGTCTAAAATGTTTTTGTTTGTGTTTATCAAAGTTTGGTTGAGTCTAATAAGTCAAAAAATCTTAAAATGAACATTAACTAACATCCATAAGCTTTCTGTTTGCTCATTTTCATGGCCTAATTATTATTTAAGTGAATGTTTATTACTACAAAAACTAACATGAATGAGCTATAAAAGGTTTGATTTTATAAAAGAAAACGCTGAAATCTTAGTATGTAGGAGGAAGATAAAACATTTTTTACTTACTTGGTGAATCGATGTCTGCACTTTTTAGGTAGACCTGTTGTTTTTAAAAAAAAAAAAAAAAAAAAAGAGTTAAAATATTAACGAGAAAGACTTGTAACATGCACAGCTATTCAAGAAAATTCTCAGTTTCTCTGGATTTACTGGATTTATTAGGTATGGGCTTGAGTAAAATGTTCATCTTTGTTTTAATTGATAAATTTCTGATAACATTTCTTTCAGATTTCTTTAAAAATATTGTGATTTTTACAGAAAATAACAGATGGAGGGAATAACAAATCTTTTCACACATTTTCATATAGATTTTGCAACTCTTCTGAAGTTAAATCATTGTTATTCTGCTGTCTTAAAATTAATATAAACAAAAATGCTACCTTTGTGTTATGTTTTTAATAAAAGATTTATTTAAATGTGTAAGAAACTTCATCTGTAGTTAAAATAGTGGAACGAAAACTACATTTTGCAAACACACTTTAAACTTTAAATCAGAGAATCCATAAAAGGATTTTTACATAAAAGTCACAACAGCTGTTTGTTTTAATTTTACATGAACTTATTTTAAGTTAGTCAGGTTTTAACTTTTGTTTAAACCACTTTTTAGATTGTACAAAATGTTAACAAGCATTAAGTTAAGTTGAAATTATTGTAAAGTTAAATTGATTCAACTTAAAAAAAATGTAATGCAGCAATAAATGTTTTACTGTGTGTACACATCAAATTGATTGTATCTAGAATATTTAATCTAGAGTTTATTTAAACAAAATTTGGTGTTGTCTGTAACTATAAGCACTGTAGAAGTAGCTCAGAAATGTACTTCTGCATACAGTAAATGCATAAAACATCTGAACAATTCAAAAGACTAAACATCTTGCATGGTAAAACTGAAGTCCTGAAGCTCTTTCTTTCATGTACCATGTACAAAGACATGTGCAAACTCTGTTTGTGTGTGTACTCACGACTGAAGTAGTAAAGCGTGCCCGAAAGAGAAATGGCCAAAAGCAGAAGAGCACCGATGCCTGGCCAAAGCACCGAACTTTCACAACCTGAAACACAACACAAATAAAATCAAACGAACCATTAACACTCAAAATACAGTCAGGACCATTTTGACCCAGATAACATTCCCAAATAAAATCTAAAACTTCATAGCTCTTAATAAGGAATGAAAGCTTGAAGATGTGTTTTAAGATCCTCAAAATACACATAATTCCTTTTTAGTCAGTTTTTGTCTTATTTTAATATTATTCTTTTATTTTTTAAGAGGTAACCATTATAAAAAGTTACACACTTCTTGTTCAGGTCAATTTGGACTTTTCTATTTACTTTAATGTGCCAAAAATGATCTATGAAGCATATAGAACACTTTTCCCAGTTTCTAACATCAGTTTTGGGGCTGGATTTTGCTGATTAACTCATTAACAACACACACACACACACACACACACACACACACACACACACACACACACACACACACACACACACACACACACACACACACACACACACACACACACACACACACACACACACACACACACACACACACACACACACACAGACAAACCATCTCAGCTTGAAAGATCAAACACTTCATTTCAAGTGAATGTTTAGGCAAGTAAAATTTATTTATTTTTAAAAAAGTATGTTGTTTAGCTAGTAATCCACCATTTTGAGCAAATAAAATAATTTAATAAAATTCCATTAATTTCAACTGATACTACTTGCAATTCTCAGATTTTTTTGATCTTACAAATTTCATAAGAGGATCTTTCATTCTTATAATCATAGTTTGTGTGTGTGTGTGTGTGTGTGTGTGTGTGTGTGTGTGTGTGTGTGTGTGTGTGTGTGTGTGTGTGATCATAGTGCAAAAACTAATCTGTCAAATTCAAATGGTACAAGGCAGTCGTACCATGGTATTTAGGTCTACATGGAACCAGAAAGTCATGAAAATCTTATACGATTTATTGTGTATGTGTTGTACGGGTTAAACGAACAAGAAATCAGTAACATCTAAAAGCACGTCTCAATCCAAACCTTTAGTCCTGTTGGTTTTGCAAGCATTACAGGATGCTCGCTTGGGTTTCTCCGTCTTAACTGTTGGCGGCTGAAGTGTTGGAGGATTTACTGAGAGCAAAGAAAAGAGAGCGTCAGGACACAAATGTGGATACTGATTCCAAAGGTTTACATTTGTTGTATGAAGAATTTACATTTACAATAATTTCTAATAAAAAATGACTCTGTTGCATGCATAAAACTAATACAAATATTGAATGGTTCAGTCCAAATTTAAAATAATAATTTCTTTTCCTGCACTTCAGATTTCTGTGCTTTTAGATTTCTGGGAAAAATACGAAATTTGCACCCAGTGTGTCCAAAAACCTTACAACCAAGTCAACCAACGTACATTTTTTGGGTTAAAGATCCTAGGCGGTTCAAGATTGCTTAGACTAAATCAACTAAATGATTCTCAAACCATATTTGAACAATTCATTGAATCCGTAAACACTTTGAGAGACCAATAAGTCTGTAAAAACAGTAAAAATGTAGTTCGCTACATGATTTACGATTTGTGTATTTTGTTTTAGGTCTATTTTCAACTGCGCAGTTACGTTTTAGTGTTCGAAATGTCTGCAAATGAATGCAAAATAAAACATAAAATTACTAGGTGTTTTTCCGTTTTACACCAATGAGTCATTTATTTTAAGTTACATGATCTAGACACATTCTCAAAGCACCATATAATAAATATATTTTTAAAACACATCCATCTTGATACCAGGTAAAGATGCTGTCAGGTATGGAAACCTCAATCCTAGTGTCATTTTACCAGTATGACTCTTTAAACCAGCATTCAGTGTCTCGGTTTCACTGCGTTGGTCTCTTCAGCCTACAAATCTCCATTCAACAATACCATTAAAGTTCTTATAAATTTCATACAAGGATATAATCAGTTTCTTTAGTTTAATTCATGTGGAAAAATAAAATTTTTAATTAATAAAAAAGGGGACAAAGCAAGTCTGCTGTAAAATGAAATTAGTTTCTTAAAAAAGTGACAACTTGTTGCTTAAACATTATGAAGCAAATGAATTAGGTGCATAATTGTAAAAATTTAGTCAACTTAACCATTCTAAGTTACAATGGATTTACTAGCTGTTTTTAAGTCAATTTGTTACTTTTATGGCAACAGGATAAAAGCGATTAATTACTTTACCTAAAAAAATGTGTCAACCTGTTGAAGCAGACATAATTGTAATAATACGTTCTTATAATAATTTTATGAAAATGGTTTACTCAAGTATTTCAGTAAAGTCAGCTAATCGCATTAAAAGCAGCAGGTTTAATCAATTTTTAAGTCAACTAATTGCAATGGTTTTTCACACTTTTTTAAAGTAAAGTCAATCAGTCGCATTAAAAGCGGCAGGTTTAATCACTTTTTAAGTCAATTAACTTTATTAAAAGCAATGGTTTTTCTCACTTTTTTAAAGTAAAGTCAACCAATTGCATTAAAAGCGGCAGGTTTAATCACTTTTTTAACGTAAAGTCAACCAATCACATTGAAAGCTGCAGGTTTGCTCACTTTTTAAGTCAAATAATCACATTAAAAGCAATGTTTTTTTTTTTTAAGTTTCAACTAATTACATTAAAAGCAGCAGGTTTAATAACTTTTTAAGTCAACTAATTGCATTAAAAGCAATGGTTTTACTCCCTTTTTTTAAAGCAAAGTCAACCAATCGCATTAATAGCTGCAGGTTCACTTTTTAAGTCAACTAATTGCATCAAAAAAAAAAAGCAATGGATTTACTCACTTTTTTAAAGTCAAGTCAGCCAATTACATTAAAAGCAACAGGTTCACTCACTTCTTTTTAAAGTGAAGTCAACCAATCGCCTTAAAAGATGCAAATTTACTCACTTGTTTAAAGTACAGTCAACCAATCGCATAAAGGGCAGCAGGTTTAATTACTTTTTAAGCCAACTAATTGCATTAAAAGCAATGGCTTCACTCACTTTTTCAAAGTAAAGTCAACTAATCGCATTAAAAACAGAGTTTACTCATTTTTTAAAAGTAAAGTCAACCAATCGCATTAAAAGCAGCAGGTTTATTCACTTTTTAAGTCAACTACTTGCATTAAAAGCTATGGTTTTACTCACTTTTTCAAAGTAAAGTCAACCAATCACATTAAAAGCAGCAGGTTTAATCACTTTTTAAGTCAACCAATCGCATTAAAAGCAGCAGGTTTAATCACTTTTTAAGTCAACTAATCGCATTAAAAGATGCAGATTTACTCACTTTTTTAAAAGTAAAGTCAACCAATCGCATAAAGGGCAGCAGGTTTAATTACTTTTTAAGTCAACTAATTGCATTAAACGTTATGGTTTTATTCCCTTTTTTAAAAGTAAAGTAAAGTAAAAGATGCAGATTTACTCACTTTTTTAAAAGTAAAGTCAACCAGTCGCATAAAGGGCAACAGGTTTACTCCTTTTTAAGTCAACTAATCGCATTAAAAGCAGCAGGTTTACTCATTCTTTCAAAGTAAAGTCAACCAATCGCATTAAAAGCAACAGGTTTACTCCCTTTTACTGTAAGTCAACTAATCATATTAAAAGTGGCAGGTTTACTCACTTCTTTAAAGTAAAGTCAACCAATCGCATGAAAAGCAACAGGTTTACTCATTTTTTAAAAAGTAAAGTCAACTAATCTCATCAAAAGCAGCAGGTTTACTCACTTAAAAAAAATAAAGTCAACCAATCGCATTAAAAGCAGCAGGTTTCATTTTTTAAGTCAACTAATCGCACTTAAAGCGGTGGGTTTACTCACTTTTTTGAAGTCAAGTCAAATAATTGCTTTTTTGCGCTGTCCGTACTTTTTTAAGTAACTAATCGCTTTTTGGGTGTAATACCATGGTATTTAGGTCTACCTGAATGTGAAAATTGTATACATTAAAGATCTTACGCCATACAACCCTATCCTATACCTTCTGATTAAGAAAGCTAAGCGGGGTCAGGCAGGTTAGTACTTTGATGAGAGACTGCCTGAGAATAACAGATGCTGTAACTTAAGAAGAAAGCATGGTAGGGCACTAGAGCATACCTCCAGGCTTTATGTAATATCCACTGGGCATTATCTGTTTGGCTTTAAACATGCAGGAATAGAAGCCAGCGTCATCTCGCTGTAAATCTGCGATGCGCAGGTTGTAGGACACCTTCGGTCCATTAGACACTGTGCCCTTGAAGAGAGAAGGGTTCAGGTTGTCTCCGATCTGCTCTCTGCCGGCGCTGTTGACGTACATTAGGAACTGAAGAGTGTTTGTCGTTTTAAGGTATCGGTACCAAAAAACCTCCTGGCAGGCGTGATCTGGACAGTCACAGTTCAGACTTTCTGAGCCATTGATTTTTGGATAGCGAATAGCTGACGTCGCTTGGAAGGAGGGCAGCATGGATGCTTTAGGAGAAACAAGAGAACAATCATTAGTCTGGCTTTCAGATATTCATTAAATTTTATGTGTACACAGTAAAATATTTGTTTCTCCATTGCATTTTTAAGCTGAATCAAATTAACTTTACAAGTAATTTCAACGTAACTGCCTGGCTAACATTTTGTATAATCTAAAAAGTAGTTTAAACAAAAGTTAAAACCTGTAAAGTAACATTAAAACATGTTGTTGTGACTTTTCATTTTTTACAGTGTATAGATGTTACCTATTCAGATTACGTACATTGATTTGTGTTGGGACAACACAAAGGACTTAAGTTAACTTATTAGTGTTTAACAAATTTAAGTGGATTAAACATAAAACAATTAAGTTATCCCAAAAAAATCTCAAGAATTGTGTTGTTTCAGCTTATTTTAAACAAATAGCTTGAACAAACACCAAAACAATTTTTTTTGAGTGTATACTCTTCAAAATGAACCTTTGTGGGTTTAACAGTCATGTCATTGAACATTTCTGCAATAGAAAGTGATGTAAAAGGTTTTTCTTGGAACCCTAAATGTCAGTAACTTTTATTTCTAAGAATATAAATAGAAAATATATCTCACACTACTTTTTTCTATGCAGGAACATATGTTTTAAATAGAACTACAAGCTGTGATAAGAAAAACAACAGTGACAGAACTACTGTAGCTGACAACAATAGACCATAGAGGACTGAAAATGCAGAAGTCAAAGATTTCCTTTTGTTTTGTAAGAATGGAAACCTAAAGAGACAGAACACTATTGTGGATCATCTATGCTGTCTGTGTCCTCTTGCAAAACACCTTTCCTCTCTTATAAGTGCCTGGGAGGAAATGGCACACATTTTTTGTCCTGACACTTTGACATGTTCTTATCACAAGTCAAATAGTTAAATTAAATAAATAAAAGATTTGGCTTCAAATTCCAAAAGAGGTTGAGAAAGTGAATCTTTAGCGAACCAAATTTCAGTCGTAATCAGATTATACAAGTTTACATATTGTCGTCTTTCCTTTCTCATCAGTGCCTTAAAAAATAGCACAGATTTTTGCCTTGACATTTTGAAGTACTGTAGGCTTTCGTGGGAATATTAAAAGATTAAGCATTATAGTTCTTACAGCGCCTGCAGGAGGGGAAAAAATGGCAAGATCGAATCTGTCCAAAGTCTGTTTTGTTCCTTTACCTTTGATTGTGGTGTGCATTTATCATGCCATTGTTTTCGACAACCTTACGCAATGCCACAGTTTACTACATTTACATAAATTGTTTTGTTTGTTATCTCGTATAAGAGCGCCTCCTATATCTGACCCTTTGGAGAACCACTCTGTAAAGTCAAGCCCAGCACGTCCCAAAGACCACCTTCAATGGGGTCAACTGCTGGTCAGCTCTTGTGTGAATACGAAGAGTTCTTTCACAGTTTGAGCTCGATGAATCTCGGCATTGTCATCCTGGAATATGACCATGGGATAAATGTATTCCCAACATGGTTGTTTAAGTAATTAAAAGCTACACACCGCATCAATTAGGGTTAGTAGAATTATATAACAAACCAATAACATGATAACAATCCAGCCATAGATTGTTGCGATTTGATTGTTGTAATTCATTTATTTTTCGCTCCGCTTATGCATATTAGTATAGATTTATACAGGTTGGAAAAAATATGTATATCACAATGCAAGTATACAATATGCATTTCAGTGTGGAATACAAAGTAGTTTGTGAAAACATGAGAGTGAATTTGACTACCATTGTAATCCGATTATTAGTTTGAAAGAATGGATCGTTATCGAAACTAAGCCAAGCAAAAGAACTAACCAGACATAAAATATGTTATTTGTTCGACAAAAATACTTTTTTAGATTTATTAAACCGGTTAGATGCAAACAAATCTGTTACTCCAAATAAACGTATTATTTTCTAACTCGCAACACACTTTTCTATATGATCAGATACGTAAACATTGTAGTACACTCCTTAAAATAAAGATTCCAATATAAAATAAAAATATTTTATAATTTTTTTTGCAAAGATGCCACAGTTAAGCAATGTTTGATTACTCAACAAATCTTTCATGGTCTTTGTGTAAATAACCTTTTCCCACTATAAAAAAAAAACTCTTCTGGGGAATTCAAATGTTCAACAAACGTTCCTTATAAAACCAATAAACAACTTTTATTTTTAAGAGTGTAGCTAACAATCAATCAGTCGGAACTCCAAAAATATATATCACCTTATATCACAATATATCACCGAATCTCAGTATGAGAAAAACAAACAATCCCACACACTATTACTACTTGCTCTAAATGTATTAAATATGAACTTTCGATTCACATTTCAAAGTTATTAAACGTAAAGTTTCCATACCCTGTGTTTTTAAGCGCAATAAATCTTGTATTTGGCTTAGAATGGAAAGCACCTCTAGGCCTACAGCGCACACTGAGTCCATCGCAATACATTTATAAACAATATATACATATATTAATTGAGAATGCAGTAGAATGCCACAACAATAAAAGACAGGATTTAAATAGAAGCTATAATATATTGCTAGTTATTGATTTACATTTGAGTCTTCGTTATGCTGAGCTCATATCACTGTAGTCGTTCAGTTTCAAGTTTCACTGAAAGTTAGATGGGTATTTTTAATATATAATGATTTAATGCAAAATAAATTTCTTACCTGCCGTCAATATGAGCAAACAAGAGCACACACAATACAGGGTCATCTTTGGGCGTCTGTGTGTGAGCTGTCAACTGTGTGTCTGTTGTTTTCTTTCAGTACTTCATGTGTCACACTGAAAGGAGGCCCGGTGTGTGTGTGTGTGTGTGTGTGTGTGTGTGAAGCCAATGAACCAATTACTGACAGCCTATCAGTGAATGAGTCAAAGGAAACACACAAACACATAAAACATCAGTGAAAAAGAAGTTTTTCAGGAGTCTTTTTCGGAAAAATACAAGTTTCGTTATCGCGTAAATAGCAGCTTTTGAATATTGAAAAACATTGAACAGGAGATTTCTGTTAAAGTGCTTAATTATGGGAACACGAAAAGTGATGGAATCTGGAAGTATGATGTGATATTAACACATTTAAAGGACATCACCATGTTTGAGTGAAAACAAAAACATGACTAAAAATATGAAGGTTATAGACTTTAAAAAGGCTTAGTTGTAATCAAACATCATGTAAATATACGTGAACTCATAATATCTCCAAACACCCGAGGATAATTTTTTAAATATCTAAGCAAAAATGTCACAATTTTACAAAAGAAATAAAAATTCACTGGTCATTCAATACTTTAGGAGTCCCTCAAGTGTTTTATTTTAATTTTAAGCTGAATGCAAAGCTGAAACGTATTTCCTAAGATGATCTTTTACCCAAACGCAGGTGCGTGACCTGCGAAACACCTGCTTCTGTCCGCAGAGCACCACAGCTGGCACAGCGCCAAATCTGAAACACATACATATGAAAAAAACACTTCTGATAAATATCAAATACGATGAAAAAAATCACAATTATACTCAACATACTGCAAGGGCAGGGATAATGAACAAGCTACCAAATCACTTCATTATTCCGTCAGTAAGCACGTTATTGCTAGATACTGTAGTGTGGAACAAAATTCTTTGGTTGCTGTTTTTTAAGATGTATTTGTTCCTGTGTCATTTTTCTGACTACTAAATAATATGAATTAATTACATGAACTTATTCTAGGTTTATAATGTATGTTTAGGTTTAGGTGCATGTAATTATGCATTATTAAATGTAATTACACAATAATACACTGCATATGTGCAATAAGGGCACTTTAAAATAAAGTGTTAACAATACTTTTTAATCTTCAAGTGTTGATAAAGTAGGCTTCATACTTTTATTTCTGAAGGTGATAGATTGCAAATATTTTAGACATATTTTTGGTGGTTCGTGAGGCCTAGTAAAACGTGTACAACACTAATATTTATTCAAGAGTCATATTGAATGACTAAAATACAGATGGCTGAATTGTGTTTTAATTATTGGGAAACGTATCTTAGTACACAACGAGGTCTGCTACTGTGTGTAACCTTGTGTAGTTATATTTATAGTTCATTATTTGTAAAAAAATTACATTCTGAATTTATTTATGTATTTATTTTTTTCATTTTGTAAATTATACAGATTTAACCCAATAATTTCCTGTATTTTATTACACTTTGGTGCTGCTGTCTAAATTACTAAAATAAAATGTGTGTGTATATATATATATATATATATAAATAAATAAATAAATATATATATATATATATATATATATATATATATATATATATATATATATATATATATATATATATATATATATATATATATATATATATATATATATATATATATAATTTAAAATAATAAATTTGGCATTAACATGAAAGACCTAACCTTTTTTAATCAGTTTCAATATTTACTTAAGAAACTAAAGTTAAAACTTTGAAAATAAATTGGGTTTGTCAATAATCAACCCAACGTTAAGTCAGATATGGACAAACCATTGTCGGGATAATTTTAATACATTTTAGTTACCATTTTTAACCCAACGGTTGGGTTTGTCAATTGTCGACCCAATGTTAAGTCAAATATGGACAACCCATTGTTGGGATCATTTTAATTTTACTTACCATTTTTAACTCAACTGTTGGGTTTGTCAATAGTCAACCCAACGTTAAGTCAAATATAGACAACCCATTTTTGGGATAATTTTAATACATTTTAATTACCATTTTTAACTTAACGCTTGGGTTTGTCAGTAGTTGACCCAACGTTAAGTCAAATATGGACAACCCATTCTTTGGATAATTTTAATTTTAATACATTTTAATTACCATTTTTAACTCAACGGTTGTGTTTGTCAATAGTCGACCCAACGTTAAGTGAAATATGGACAACCCATTGTTGGTATAATTTTAATACGTTTTATTATCATTTTTAACCCAACGATTGGGTTTGTCAATAGTTGACCCAATGTTAAGTCAAATATGGACAACTCATTGTTTGGTCAAGTTTTTAATTCAATTTAAATAATCATTTTTAACCCAATGGTTGGGGTTGTCTATATTTGACCCAACATTGAATTTTGACAACCCAGAATTTTATAGATTGCAGTTGCAATCTGCACACAGTTCACACAGTTTTTGCATCACAACGCCTTTTTTCAATACACAATATTTAGGCGAATAAGCAAGCTTATTTTCCACTGCACGTTCTAATGAAACCCGAGTGTGTGGGCCTCTGGAAGCTGAAGCTGCTGTGTAGGAGTTTTGAGTTTGTTCGTTGGGCTTCGTCTCTCTCTGGAGGTCTGCAGGGGCTCATGGGCTGCTGGAGGGTCGTGAAGAGGGGAGGATGTGGGAAAAACACACGCGCCTCGGAGGTCGAGACACAGGGAGTCGAACCACACGATTCTTTGAAAACAGGAGATCTCTGGGGGGCTTGAGAGGAGAGAGAGAGAGCGATGAGTGTCGACGGAGGCCTTTCAACTCTGTGGTTGCTTAGGAAAAAAGTTCATATAGTTTTGATGTACAAACGCTACATGAGAAATACAGGTGTTAGATCCAACAAGTTGGATTACAAGCACATTTGAAGATCAAGTATGGCTGAATTATACTCTAGAATTCATCCTGCATGCAATTCAAAGGGAGAGTTGATGCAAAACTGAACATTTACTGGTCGTCATGTCATTTAATGGTCAAAACTTCATCTTATGGTATCCAATAAATGCATTTGTTTTATTAAAAAATCCTGTTAAATCAAAAATATTTTTAAAATATCATCACAATTAAAAATAAGTGTCACATGACATGACTCTTAAAAATAATTTTTTACTGTGTTATTGATTCAATTCATTCACCCTTTGGTAGACTCTGGGTTGTTGTAATCCAACGTTGGGTACATTTTTAAAATTTATTTTCAGTTACACAACCCAATGGTTGGATTTGTTCATATTTAATGCAAAAGGGGTACAACAACCCAGCATTTTTAGAGCGTAAGCAGGAAATACTTACTTTGGAAACATACTATTTTGACCAGTAGTACTTTAGACATTAATGACTTTTCTTTCTGACACAAAAGCCGAAATATAAAGTACAATACACTCCATTTCATATAATGAAAGTGAATAAGGATCAGGCCTTTTGAGCTTTAAAATATATATATATATAAAAAAAAAGACCGAAAAGCATTGTAAAATTATATTATTAAATTATTATATTTCATTACAATGACTTTTACTCTCATTTGTGATTTTAAAAAAGGTAACCTGGGTGCATCAAAACATGACCAAAATGTGTCAAGGGTGTCAGTTATGATTGATTACTTTCAATAAATAAAATTAGCATAAGCGTGATAAACTTGACCTTTTTTAGTTAGTTTGAATATTTACTTAAGAAACTAAAGTTAAAACTTTGAAAATGAATATAAATAAAGGGTTTTATTACAACGTTTATGAGTGAAATGAAAGATGCTAAACTCATTGTAATAATAATGAAAATATAACATTTCTGCAATATGTTCATGAAAAATAATTATTTAATTGTAAGATTAGCATGTTATTATTGTGGCCATACTGACTGTTAAATAAAGTGTAACTATTAAATTAAAAATAAATAAAGCTTTCTTTATTAATCTGCATCGAATTACCACACACACACACAAAACAAATGCTGGGTTGCCCAACTCAATGTTAAGTCAAATATGGACAACCCATTGTTAGGATAATTTTAATATATTTTAATTACCATTTTTAACCCAACGGTTGGGTCTGTCAATAGTCGACCCAACGTTAAGTCATAAATGGACAACCCATTGTTAGGATAATTTTAATATATTTTAATTACCATTTTTAACCCAACGGTCAGGTTTGTCAATAGTCGACCCAACGTTAAGTCATATATGGACAACCCATTGTTGGGATCATTTCAATTTTAATACATTTTAATAGTCGACGCAACGTTAAGTAAAATATGGACAATCCATTGTTGGGATAATTTTAATTTTAATACATTTTAGTTACCATTTTTAACCCAACGGTTGGGTTTGTCAATAGTCGACCCAAGGTTAAGTGAAATATAGACAACCCATTGTTGGAATAATTTTAATTTAATACATTTTAATGACCATTTTTAACCCAATGGTTGGGTTTGTCAATAGTCGACCCACAATAAGTCAAATATGGACAACTCATTGTTGATATCATTTTAATACATTTTGTTTACCATTTTTAGCCCAATGGTTGGGTTTATCAATAGTCGACCCAACGTTAAGTCAAATATGGACAACCCATTGTTGGGATCATTTTAATTTTAATACATTTTAGTTAGCATTTTTAACCCAACGGTTGGGTTTGTCAATAGTCGACCCAACGTTAAGTCAAATATAGACGACCCATTGTTGGGATAATTTTAATACATTTTAATGACCATTTTTAACCCAACGGTTGGGTTTGTCAATAGTCGACCCAACGTTAAGTCAAATATGGACAACTCATTGTTGTGATAATTTTAATACATTTTAATTACAATTTTTAACACAACGATTGGGTTTGTCAATAGTCAACCCAATGTTAAGTCAAATATGGACAACCCATTGTTGGGATAATTTTAATTTTAATACATTTTACTTTGACTTTTAATGATATAAAATCCCACATACTGTAGCACACATTTTGAGTATAAATACAAACATTAATAAATAAAAACAAGAACATCATCATGTGATTAATCTGAGGAAAGCAGAATGCACTAAAGATAAATCAGGTGTTTGTTAATATAATACATGTGAAATCCTATTTGAGGTGAGAGTGATGGAAAAGCCAATACATTTTCAAGTATCGTTTCCTTTGAAACATCCACATTTTGCTTTCCACAACCCCACAGTTCTCTTTTTTCCATAAAAAACAAAACAAAAAAGCATGGAGTTGAGGATGTTTTAATTGAGCAGCATTTTTAGTGTGATAACTCTCTGAAAAAAAAGGAAATGCAGCTCTATGCAAGAAAGAGGTCAACTGAGTAGCATTTGTGTCCTCGTTTAACTCCTGCACCTGTTAGACCTGCAAACTAAACTATTCCTGCATATGCCGCATCAAATGAGGCTGACTTGATATCACAGTTTAACAAACACAATAAAAAAAATTGACGTCTATAATTGAAGCTCAAAAAGGCAAAAAAAAATAATAATTCAGGATGCTGATCTGATTTCTAATCGAACAACTCTTCATCTTGTTGTGCATTATTGATATGCTTCTTGAACAGAAATGAGGCCTGAAAGACGTTTCTAGCAGATCTAATCATATGTAGTTGTCGATCAGCTCCTCCTTGAGGCTAAAAGTGGAAATGCTTCAATTAAAGTGATAGTTCACCAAAAAATTTACTATTTACGCTCTCAAGTGGTTTCAAACCTTTATAAGTTTTTTTTAGTTCTGTTGAACACAAAAGAAGATATTTTGAAGAAAGCTGAAAACCTGTAACCATTGGCTTCCATAGTAGAAAAAACAAATACTATGGAAGTCAATGGTTACAGGTTTCCACTTTCCAGTGTTCTTTAAAATATATTCTGTTGTGTTCAACAGATAAAAGAAACACAAACAAGGGTGAGCAAATGACAGAATTTTCAGTTCTAGGTGAGCTATCCCTTTTAGCTAGTCATGGCAACCATATACAATGCACATTACAGGATATGCACCACTAAAAGAGTAGGAAATATGAAGTATAAGATCATTTCTGTGGAACATTATCAGACTTTTGTATTATTTTTCCCTAATTCATGCGCATGTTATGATCAATTCTTTTTTCAGGACTGGATTAAAAAAATAGTAGACTACAGTCTGTGTCTAACAAGCGTAAACATATTTTGTTATATGAATATATTATGATGAAAAACAGATTGGAGATGCATTTATACTGAACTGTCCCTTTAAGAAAGCCATGAAACATGCATTAGAGCTGTTAGGAAAAGAAATAAATACTAAATCTATGATGACACAAACAGTTTATTTGAACAAAGCATGAAAGCGTGTTGCAGGATACATCTACATGGACATGAGTGGATGGCTAATGTAGTGTTTTTTGCATTAAACCACAAAGTATAAAGTTACTACTGGTTTCTCCAGCAGCTCTACAGACATCATATGTATATACATTGTAGTCCTGAGCATTTCAAGGAGTAGCTCCTCCTAGAATGAAATTGTTTATATTTACTGACCCTCGTACCATTCCGAATTCACATGGCTGACTTTCTATGGAAGAAAGAAAAAGGAGATATTTAGTACAATGTTCACGCTGCTCTTTTCCACAATGTGAAAGTAGATGAATGCTACAGCACATTTAAAATGACAAAAAGCACCTTAAAAGTACCTTGTAGTTCATATAGATTGTGCAGTAAAAAGTATTTTGAAGTTATATAGTCATTGTAGTGTTTTTTAAATAAATACCGTAGCTTCTTGAGTTTCATGTGTCAAGAAAAAATGGAATTATAGAGGCTTTCGGTGAATAACTTAAATTTTAATGTGTACTTCCCATAATATCTCTATTATTTTGGTATTATTGACTCTATTATTTTGACTATTATTTTTCATATACTATCACATTCGTTGATTGTGGGAAAATAACAGCATGAACATTCTTCAAAATGTCTACATTTGACTCCATAAAAAAAATTAAATAAAAGAAAGATTGGGTTTTAAATTAATTTAGGGGTTTTAAATAATAAAAAAAAAACTACTTTTGAGTCCTTTAAAAAGGAACTGTTAGCAGATGCAATTTAATATAAAAGAAAAGGCTTTGAGAATTCTCCGGAAAGTTTAAATAGTAAGATGCGTGATGAAATTTCAGCACTTTTTCAGAGGTCCCGTGCAGTTATATTACAACAATACTGTCAAACCATCATTGAGAAGTGGAGAAGTGTCTAAAAAACACCAAGAATGGTTTCATCCCAGAGCCTTTCCTCCTCTGTCCTGTTGTCTTCCTGACTGATCTTCTCCTTTCCTTTCTTCTTCTCTTTTTTGTGTTTTTGCTTGGCATCTTTGGACTCCTCAACATGTTCCTCGATCCTTCCCTCTTCATTTTGCACTTCCACCTGTTGCTTCTCCAATACTTCCTCCTCTTTCCGTCTCTTTTCTTGTTGTTCATCCGTGTGCCTCTTCCTCGATCTCCGTTTACTTCTGCCTTCCTCGTCTTCGCTACAGCTTCTCCGTCTTCTCTCCTTGCATTTCTTATGTCCGTCATTTTCTTTTTCAACACTTCCTCTCCTGTCTTCCTTCCGCCTCTTTTTTCTTTCGCTATCTCCTCCTTCCTCCTGCTCTCTCCTGCTCTTCCCTTGTTTCCTCGTCTTCCTCTTGCGTCTCCTTCGCTCTCTGCTATCGTAACTGCTGCTGCTTTCGCTACTGCTGCTGGTATAGGATGAGGAATCAGAGAAAGAAGAGGAGCTAAAAGACTCCGGGCTTCTTCCTCTTTTATACTGCTGGGCTGTTATGACAGGAGGATGGGAATGGGGGAGCATGTATCCTGGAGGATAGCGTGGGACAGGGCCTCTCATCCCAAAGCCAAACGGGCTGATCTCGGATTGAAATGGTGGACGCCAGTGGGGTCGAGGGAAAGCTGGGGGTAGAAACCGTGGTATTATGTGACTAGGAGGAGGATGAGGGTTTTCTTCTGCTGTCTGTGGGTCTTCTGCTGGACTCTCATCCTCCTCAACCTTGCTTGCATGACCTACGGGGCCCTGTCCTGCTTTGGGATCCAGTCCACGGGCTTTCTGCACCTGAATGTAGTCAGCCAGCTCGTCCTGGAAGGAGTCGTACACTTTTTTCTGGGACTGGCACAGGTCAATAACTTTCTTCTCTCTAAGGGGGCAAGACAAAAGAGTGAATTTCACTTATTTAAGTGGTTGATTAAAAAAAAAAGGTTGCATGAAAATATGTGATACGTTAATATGGCCTAACAGGGTCTCCACTATAAACCAAATATCAAATTCCTTAACTTTTCCCTGACTTTCACTAAAAAGGCTGAATTTCCTTGACCTATAATCAAGAGAAAAACAAGCTGCTGTTGAGCTTTGCGCAATATTAAAATGGTTTTAGCTTGGATATAATTTTGCCTAACTTTAAAGGAACACTCCACCTTTTATTTTTGAAAAAGGCTCAATTTACAAGTCTCCTACCCCTGGGTTCACAAACAAGGTTTAAGGCTAGTCAAGATTAAATTGCATGTTTGAGCGATCTCAACTTGAAATAACTTATAGTGAGATGTCTTAAAATACATCAGTGTCATTTTTTTGTCTCCAGGTGCACGCCAGTAATATATTTTTCTGAGGCCATTTTATAAATGTGGTTTAAATAGCCTAATTTATCTAAGGTCTAGTCCTGGCTTAATCTAAACGCTGTTTGTGAAACTGGGCCCTAGAGTTTAACAGTTGACATGATAAATTGAGTCAGATTTAACCATTAGCATATATCGTGTAATAAGGAAAATTAAAAATGACTATTTTCTAGGCCAATATTGCTAGGAACTATACTCTCATTCTGGAGTAATAGTCAATAAACTCTGCTGCCGTACCATGGTTGCACCAGGCAGAGTGATATTAAGCAGCACATGAGAATAGGCTACTTTCAGAGGGCGCCTTGAAACCATTTTTCATTTTGGCTTTACTACACGATGTAACTACAGAAGACTCAAGCTTTAAATAGGAAAATTAACAAAACTCTTTTTGAAGTTTTTTGAACAAAATGCTATTCAGCTTATTATGCTAAGCTAAGCTAAAACCTAATTTTCCCGTATTGTGCCACGTTGTTTAAATAGCAAATACATTTGCGCCGCTTTGTGGACTCATGGGTGTGCCGGTCTAGAATGGAGGTGTGTTAAGGCACATTGTTGGTGTGTTGCTATTTTGAGGAACTAAAATAGACTGCTCAATAGACCAGCTGAAAGCAGGTCTAAAGTCCAGTGCAGAGCGTGTTTGTTGTGTACCTTAAATGCGTACACATTGCTTAATACACACAGGATGTACAGCAATACACAAATATCTTTAAATATGAAAAAAATAAAGGATTAAAATATTACTAAAATCTTTCATTTCTACATAAATATAAAAACCACTGCCTCCATGCCTTCATCATGTCGGCGGGCTTTTTTCAGTTTATTCATGACAATTTGCTTTTGTATAATGTTATTATTATTATTTATTATATGCATATTTATATTTGTTTTATTAAAAACAAGCTTAGATTTGTCCACCTGTTGGGTTTTGGTCCATATAGGGCATAGTATGTGTGTTTGGATATAACAGTTTTTTGACCACACTTTGTTATTATTGTTCATTTATTCATTTGCTGAAAATTAGAACTGAATTTAGAAATAGTTTTGAAACAAATCTTTGCGCTTAACAAATAAAATTAAATATGTAGGCTAACGGATGTCTTTAGTGGAGTACATACAACACCGCTTCCTTATCCACGAAAGTGAAAGAGTAAGTGAAGAGAAAGAAAAAGTAAAGAGGCCAAATGGAGGAGGCTCATTCTTTATCCTCGCGCTGCAGATGATCTGTTTAACTGTTTTCTCGCTAGTGAAGTGTTCAGTTTTTCCACTTACAAAGTCCGCCATGTAAATAGCAAAATGCGCCATGGCACGATGCAACTGAGTCTTAAAGGGAATGTGAGATGAGACTCTGATTGGTTTAATGCATTTTATGCTCAAAACACACTAATAACCCATTAAGAGAATAAGCACAACCTTGTTAGACCGTGCACCGCACCGCAAACTGTATTTTTCCATCCTTAAAATAGCAAAAGTGGATTCGAACACGCCCTTAATGCTTTTGCGACACAAGCTTTAGACCTTGTGCTTAGATCGTTAAAATAGAGCCCTAAAACTTAAAGTAAAATTTTTTTTTAAATCCAGATACTCCATGACTTAACAAATAAGATTTGCTTAATTTCATTCGTACTTTATAATATTTGAAAGCTGATTCTTTTGCGAATTTGTTACCGGACAATAATCTAAAAGGATGCATGTTTGTTTATTTATTGCCACATCAGCAACTTAGGGCATAAGAGATAATACAAGAAAAAAACACTTCAAACGTCTAAAACATTCAATATGATTATTTACTTTGATATATAACAATAACTTTAATAAACTTAATTTAATTCTTCCTGGAGAATAGAGCTTCATGTAAGTCAACCAATATGGCCTACACAAAAAGTAAAATAATAGCAATACAAGAGGTGTAAGAAAAGATTTGTCTATCCTTTACTCAGACTGCACTAAAACAGTGCTAATACCTGCTCTGATTATAATTTATTTTCTCTTGTTTTATGCATATAATGGTGTGCTCTTCATGACAGTGTTTCTAAAATGAGATCTTTACATAAAAGTATTGCAATATATTACAACACATAATATTATACCCCTGTATTGAGATACACATCATATTGCAAGATTCTTGCCAATACATATCCCTAAACAATTTGAATTTAGAAAATCAGATTACTTCATTTAATTTTGACTTTTTAATAATTTTAATTAGATGATATCCTAAAAATTATCCTAGTGGCATTAACAAAAACACCATCAAATATGGTTTTGTCTCTCTTAGCCCATGTATGACAACATCTTTACCTGTATAACTGAATTTATGGATGCTTTGGGGGAGGTAAAATGCTTGAAAAATCTGTCATTTCATGTGTTTTTTTTATACTATATATAAAGCCATTAAATGAAAAAAGGACAGTGATGTCACTCACTTAATGAGGTGTTTGTTTCCCTGCATGTGTGATTGGTACATCTCTATTGAGCTGAGTGTCAGACAGCAAATTGGGCAAGTCAGAGAGCTTGCTGTATAAAAAGAAAGAAAAACAAAATGGTACAAAATTACTAAATCAAAAATATTAATACTGCGATAAAATAAATACTGCACTACAGTTTCTATAATTACATTATCACATATTTAATACAAATTAATTCAAGAAATCAGTGTAGTTTTGCATCATCATATACCTTGCTCTGACTTCTTCCCCATCTGGTCCAGCATATCCTGTCGGGCCTGGTTTCTTTGATGCTTTCGGCCACTGTAGTGCTGCTGAGCGACCAGAGGGTTGTTAAAGGATGCACTACACAGTGGACAGTACTTGTTAGGGTCACTAAGGTCGACTCCTTGATCGGCCAAACCAGAAGTGTCCTTTTGCTCCTGAGTAACCTGATTCTGCACAGGAACCTCAGATGGGATGGCAATAGGAGCTGTGGGTTCTGTGACAGGTGCTGAAAGTTATGAATACATTGCAGATTGTTAATAAAAGAATGGTGAAGAATCCTAAACCAGATTCTAGCAATAATATCCAGCTGCAGAACTGCAAAACCACACACGTTTCAGGCACACACAATCCAGCACACACACGATCTAGGCAATCCATATATGGTTATGCTGGATGTTAATGTTGTTAATGCACTTCTCGGACATCGTCATTAATATATTTTTATTATAGGTGGGCATAGATGAATTTTTTAAATCTAGATTAATCTAAAATGGCTCATTTGAATTCTGCCGAAGGCATTCAGAATATGTGTGCTACCCAAATAATAAGTCTTTGAGAACGGGTTTCTCAAGCCAGGTGACGCATTAGACCAGGGGCTCATCTCCTGTTTCCAAAATGCATCACAAACTGCTTGAGAAACTGTTCTACTATGATAATTGGTGATGAAAATAAATGATGTTCAATAAGATGTACTTGTGTTTATTAACTGTTTATGCAGTTAAACATGTATGTTGAACTGTAGGCCTACATAAGCTCCAAACAGTGATTTCATACTTGCTTTTGATGTACGTAC
Organism: Danio kyathit; assembly: GCA_903798195.1. Classification (NCBI taxonomy): domain Eukaryota; kingdom Metazoa; phylum Chordata; class Actinopteri; order Cypriniformes; family Danionidae; genus Danio; species Danio kyathit. The sequence goes on along the minus strand of LR812539.1, from coordinate 17,838,008 downwards.
ATACAAAAAATGCTGCTTCGCAAAGGCAAGTTCACGGAGCCCTGACGGTGTCAAACATTGAGTATGTTTACATGGGCAACAATACTTTAATACGATTTTAATATGATTAAAACAATACTTTGATTAAGAGTCTACCATGTAAACAGCGATTTTTGATTACTTAATGCGACTAAAGTCATAACTGCACTAAACAGAAATGGAATTGAGACGTGGAGCATATTTTCCGACAAGATCCACACAGGCGGCTGTCAGTAAAGGACTGCACAGACACACAGACGCACACACACACATCGCGAAATGCGGAAGTTTTTTTTCTTCTCATTTGGCGTGCGTTATTAAATTCCATAACTGTCCTTACTCATTTATTTGCGTCTAATACCCCAGTTTGTCACAAAGGCATGAATTAAATGTTCGTGAGTTAAAGTGAAACTGCTCAACTGCAGTTAAGAGTCAGACATCCCGCTGATTTGATTCAGAAGGGCACTTCTTTCCCAGACGGCTCACCGGTCAGGTATACATCCGCGCTAAACTATCAAGGTGAAAGTCATCATAGCCTGCGTAGAAAAGACCCAGCTCTCACCCAACTTTGAGAATAGATTAACGGCGATATTTTTTTTTTATCGCGCGATAAGAGTCTCGCGTTAACGCAGCACGTTAACGCCGATAACGGCCCAGCACTAATTTTTATATATATTGTTGATAAATATTGTACACAATGAACTTTACTGTTACACAAATATTGCGATCGAGGCAGGCGAATGGGGAGTGTTGTTTTCGATCGCCATTCAATACAATAGACTGAACAGTTTTCTATCAGTCATCATAGATGATGATCAGTCATTATTATCTGACAGTCAGTATAGCAGACACTTGTTTGCTGGCCTTGCTGAACGATCTAAATTAGACAGTTTTAATTTATATAATGGATTCATTTAAGGAAATAATAGCAAGTTAATATGTATAGTTAATAATACATCTTTATATGTAATAAAAATCTTTTTACATTTAATAAATGTGAACACTATATTTTACTCAAGCGATTTAATAGTATTTATTTGCTTAATTTTCTAATAACTTTTTTATTAATGATTTCCCACATTAAATACTATGTAATATATTATACTAATATCTAATTTATAGTAAGTAATATATTGTTTTTAAACCATAAAGTACTGGTAATTTGTGATAATTATAGTTGCAACAAATTTAACAGTACAAAAAATAACTGTTTATATTTAAAACAGTTGCTACAGTTTAGTAAAAATAGTAGTTTAAATCAGTTTATAGCTATATTAATTTGTAATTATTATCTATAATAATTCATTTTAATGTGACACATTATTACTTGTTTTTTTATATTTTACAACAAAACTATTTTAACCAAGTATGACAACATTAAGATCCTGAATTATACACTTAATCCTACAATTAAACAGTCTGTTATGTTTTCTTTAAGTATGTGGATACGTGAATAAAGTCATAAGTGTTTAACCAATTATTTTTATTTACATAGTTTGAGTTTAGAAACTGCAGAGATGTTAAAGTGATCGTTACGATATAATAATGAAATAATGACTGAATTTGGAAACCATAAACTGTTCACAGTCTAATGAATAGCAATTGTAGCACGGGCGGTCTCGATCGCAATATTTGTGAAATACAGTAGGTGGCGATAATGCTCCTAAGGAATTAGTTAGTTACCATATATGGATTGCCTAGATTGTGTGTGCCTGAAACGTGTGTGGTTCTGCGGGCCTGCAGCTGGATATATCTCGATTCTAGTGTAAACTGTCTCACCTCTAGGTGGTGGAACATTGTTTTTTCTCATGTTCTTGGCATGAACTTTGCCCTCATAGTGTGACTTTGCCACAGTGGGGGAACTGAACACCATACTGCACATCTCACAGAATTTCTCTGCCGACAGACCTATCTGAAAAAAAAAAAAACATATGTAAACAATAAATACATATTGTAGCATATATAATTTAAAAAAAATTATTACACCTCCTCAGAAAATATTATGCATATAAAATATTTAATAAATATTTTAAAATATTTTCCAAGTATTGTTTAATGGAGGGGAGTTTTTTTTAAAAACATAATGGTTTTAATAAATAATTTAGTTTATTTAAGATTTGACAAGAAAGGATGTTGCATCTAAATATCCTCAGAAAAATGCGTTAAATACACACACTCCAAGGCACTATTTGAATTTAGGGGTGTAACGGATCACGATTGATCCGTGATTCGTACAGATCACAACCTATGGTTTGGAACACACGTGGGCTGCGAATTAATACTTTTTTTTTTACTGGTAGATAAATCCTAAATTTGTAACCATCACAGACAGATCGCCTCTCGCGTCATTCAGATCACATGTATAAAAGCATTTAGGCTTTTCTGTAAAATATAATGATGACAGAAGAAGTTGTGGTGGGTTATTCAGGATGTGGTGGGTTTCTTAAATTATTAAAGGTGTTTCTGTCACTACTTGTTTAGCCTGCCTTAATGCATTCAGTGTAAGCTGCACGATTAATTAATAAAATATCAGGATGTCAACACCCACGCAACAAACTATAAATGATGGTGATTTGCATATGTTTATTAATCCTTTGAATCGCTGCATTCAAATCTGAAAACGCAAAAATCAAGAAAGAGATTCAGTCTTTAGTCTTTTGAGTTAGTTATGATGTTACAAACAGTCAAATAACACAGAAGTGCTGGGATAAAACCACTGATGTTTATGGTACAGATTAAAATCACCATCATATGCATTTAAAGGGCACCTATGGTGAAAAATTTACTTTTCAAGCTGTTTGGACAGACATATGTGTAGGTATAGTGTATAGACCGTCATATTGGGGTGATATAAACACACCCAGTCCTTTTTTTTTAAATTTAACAACATAAAAACGGTGGACCAATTGGAGCGGTTTTGAGACCGACCGCAACTTGATGTAGCAGTGCGGTCCCCCCGCCCACCGAATTGATTGACAGCTGCGTATTATATATGTCTCCGTAGTAACATTTATAATCCTATCAACAAGACAGGACGTGCACAAAGCAACCGGGGATAAAAGGTCTGTTCAGTTCGCTACGATCATCAATCATCATCAAATGTGATCAAGAGTGAGTTTTACAAGTTTAAAATCTTTTAAAACAGTGCATGTTTGTAATAAATTACAGCGATTTCCTTCAGATTTACTTCATCACCACAGCCGCATGTCAGAACAATTATACAAGAAGACGCTTCAATCCCAGTTTGTGGACGTTAAATCAGGTTTATTTTGTACATTAACATAACAGATATCCATACAGCAGTGGATATTAACCTGTATCCTGTCACATTTGCGTGCAAAGACAGTGCAAAGCTAAATGCGCGCGCTGTCTGTGTCTGTGTGTGTGCGTGAACTTTGTAACGACAATGTGTGACTCAACGTTGCAGCTCCACAACAGGTGCATCAAATAATTATTTGTAAAGTTCTTACTGTAGTTTTTCCTCACAAACGTTACGTGAGATCTGCTTCTTTTATGTCTGTCAGTTGTCTGAGGCAGCCGAGGGCGGAGACTGAGGCACGCTGACAGGCACGTGGGAACGGTGGGCGGGGAGGACTAGCCTTAAAGGCCCAGTACACAAAAACAGCAAAAAGCTTTTGAGAACTATAAAATACAAACTAGTGAAAGCTATAATAAATAATCTGATGGGTGTTTTGAGCTGAAACTTTACAGACACGTTCTGGGGACACAAAAGACTTATATTAAATCTGGAAAAAGGGGTAACCTAGGTGCCCTTTAATGACGCTCAAAAATGAAAGTTGTAGGCAGAAATTACATTATTTAACCAAAAGGTGACGACAACCAGCCATCAAAAATATGCCACTGAATAATTCTTCAAAAAATGGTACATGTAGCAATGAAACATAAAGATTTATGTGTAAATAACTGAATCATTTATTGAAAATGAGACTAAAAATAAATATGGGTTGTACAAATTGTAATGTTAGATTTATATATTTTGCGTCATAAGCAACAGTAGTAGTAATAATGCATTTTTCACAGTACTGAATATTTTACAATTTATATTTATTTATCTGATTATTTCTCCATTTTATTTTCAATAAAATTACAGGTTCAAGTTCTGTTTGTTAAAACCAAAAGTGTCTTGCAGTGCTGTTTTTGTAATAAATGGAAAACAAATTACATTTGTCTCCTTCCCTTTCTGGCTGATCCGAAAAATGGTCCAATCCGTGACTCAAAAACCATTATGTGATCCGAACCGTGAGATTTGTGATCCGTTACATTACTATTTGATATAATGATATAATATACAGACAATAAACTAATATACAAGAATAATATGCAGACAAAATTCAAATAAAATCATCAAAAATCTATTAGTTATCTATACAACAATAAGAGCATGAGGAATAACGGAGAGTTAAAGGATAAAACTAATTTCTTTTGTCTCTGCCTTGAAGAGAGTTTAAAATGTTTTTTCTAGCTATTTTGCAAGATACTAGTATTCAGCTTAAAGTTCAATTTTTAAAGGCTTAACTAGATTAATTAGGTTAACTAGACTGTACCCAATCAAAAAAAAAAAACAATTCTCAAGAGGGCTAATAATATTGACCTTAAAAATAGTTTTAAAATATCTAAAAACTGCCTATATTTCAGCTGACTAAAAGAAAAAAAACTCAGAAGAAAACAAATAAACTAAAAATACTGTCAAAATAAAAATATATTATTTAATCACACAATAATTTCACCAGAGGGCTAATAATTTTGGCTTCAAATGTACATTTAGCATTAATTTATTACATACCAAAAGGCCTTCACTTTCTTGTCTCTGTTTATTCATTTTAGCTTTCTTGTTCAGGTACATCCTGACTCTCTGTGCATGCTTTTTCCCCTGTATAGACAGAAACAAGAGTTTGAAATATGACTGCAGCCTTTTTGAGAACACTCATGAAGCACTCGATTTCACAAACCTCGTAATGAGAAACTCTCTGAGACTCGTGGATCAGGGATGCTTCACACACATGACAAAAGTTATCTGTCAACAGGCCCTTAAGAAGATCATCATCAATCTGAGACCCTACAGGACAATCAAATAGCAAAAGCGAAAGAAATACACGTTTAAAACAGCTATGCCTGAAAGAGTCTTAACAAAATTATGGATATATGTAGAATGACTGATGTGGTTTGTGTGGATGGAATCTCATTAGCACTTGTTTATAAATCAGATTTTCATAAAGCATGACATTTGTTATGATGATAACAAGAAATGAAAGCTACTGTACAGTATGAATTAGAAAAATAAGTATAATTGGCCAAATTGTGCATTAAAAAATTTAAGCATGAGCAGAAAGATTTGAGTTTTTTGCATAAATTGTAGTACTAAACTAAATGCAATACAAAAGTAGTTTAAAGTAGTTTGGTAAGAAATTATATGTTATACTTGTGTATAATACATAACAGCCAAAGTATAAGCAAAACATACTAATAATAGTATGTAAAGTTTTTAATGTGCAAGATTTAGTCAGAATTAAAATAAAATATCTTTCATAAAATAAATGATCCACTGATTTGTTAATGCCATGCCACTTAACTGATATAGACACAACTTAAAATATATAATTAAAAAATTAAAACTAATATTTTGGCATGTTACAACTGTTTCTAAATATTATGGTTCTGATATTGTGGATGCTTTTTTGAAGGGGGATTATAAAAGCAGTTCACAATAAGATATTCATAAATAAAATAGTGTCAGGTCTTTGAAATATCTGTCAAACTTTATATTTACATAATATAAAGATATATAAAACATAAAACTGATAAAATTTACTTAGTATGGCTGTTCATGAATGTGTCATTGTATTGTCACTTCAAACAAGTCACAAATATTGCACATTTTTGTACAGCAAAAATACTACATTAGAATGTATCTGTATGTTTGTACTACTAACAAAAATACCAACCCAATATTTAATGTTAGACTAGTTTAAAAAAATTACAAATACAAATTAACTACTTAAAACGAAATAAAATGGCAAGAGTTGTTACTTTCCAAATTAATGACGACGAAGTATTATCACGAGGCTACAAATACATTAGCCAACGTTACCTGACTAGTTTAAGCGTCGAGTTAATCGATTTACACGGTTGTATGGTCAATTAAACCCTCGTTTTGTGTCTTATCGTGTTGTTGTCATTCAATACACGATGATAATCTACTTAAAAACGAAAAAGTTTCTTTTCAAAAGGGATTTTTGTGGTGGTTGTTTCAGCTGAACGATGGGTACCAATATTTAGCCTAGCTTAGCTTGTTGGCTCGCTAAGCTTTATTACCACCCATAAATCCATCTCAAACAACTCAGACACAAACACTCGATGCAAACAAACTCCATATGACTGCATTCTGAAGTTTTTGAAGGGTTTCAACTGAAAGACTCACCTTCAACCTGAGAAATATTGGTGTTAGTGTTTTGTACTATTTCTGGATTTATATCGTCTGTATTTTTGATATGGTCTGTTTCCGCACACTGCGGAGAACACGATACACTAGCTTCGAGCTCGGACATTTTTAACCTGGATATAAATACAAATTGAAGCAGATTAATCTATGTGCCACTGAGCTCTACATATTAATGGCTGATATGATAGTAAATGGAAAATGCGCATGCGCAGAAGGATCACATTTCTTTACGTGCCACTCACTGAATTGAGCACATGCTTACTGCCACCATCTGGTAGTGTTATGGAATTATCATACATAAATAAACAAATAAATAGCACATTTTCTTACCAAATGTATAATGATTCAACATTTATTATGAAATGAGTCCGCAAATATTAAAACAATAAAAAAGCATACAACGTACTGATGAAGCTGATTACTAACAAAACAGGGCAGTATGGGCTATAGATTTTTAGGGGACACAGAAAATACAAAATAACCGATATGCTGCTCTGTATAACAACGTTTCAGATATTTAGGCTGTTCAGCCTCAGTCTATGGTCTGCCTATTACGGTCTCTAGCATAACTCAATATCAATATGCATGAGATGACCAATCGAATCTAAGTAGGCGGAGCTGTAAAGAGTATAAATCTAGACGACCGACGGCTAGACTAGCGTTTGTTTTAAACGGCGAAAAAAGCGAGGTAAGGTTGTAGTCGCTTAATATTAAATATCCGACCACTGTTTTTTTTACAATACAAATGTTAAACTCTAATGATAAACACTCGAGTTTAACCCCTTTTTTAAAGTGAAATTATTGAATTTACCACGTCATTCAAAACTGAATGTGCAGAGGCAAGAAGCAATATGAAACTGTAGTGTTTTGGGTAGATTTTTCCAAATTAATTAAAAAAATCTTATTTCTTAATCTTCTGATCTTAAATCAAACACAGGGCTTGAACCAGCGACCCTCTTGCTGTGAGGCGACAGTGCTAACCACTGTGTCACCCATTCTAATAATTATATTGCATGTACAACTCTTTCTTGGTGTAAATAGTTTAAACCTGTTTAATTTTCTGGATTCTTATTTATGTAACCTTTTTGTCTCTTTATTCATATTATATCTTTGTAAATGTTCTTTCTTGCATAAAAACATTGAAACATTTTGGTGTATATATATATATATATATATATATATATATATATATATATATATATATATATATATATATATATATATATATATATATATATATATATTATTTATTTAGAAGGTCATGATTGGCACTCATTAAATAATTACCTTGTATAGTTTTTATTTTACATTCTTCAGTGATACAAAACACAGACGTTTTGGCACAATGCCTTTCTCAGTGTGTGACAATCCTCTCACTCCACCCTTTTATCCCACAGTCAATCACAATACGTCATTAGTTAGACGGCCACTCAATAATTAAAGACAATCTCATATATAAATATTATTATTTTTTTATTTTTTTTATTTTTCTCATTCATTCACTCATTTTCTTTTCGGCTTAGTCCCTTTATTAATCTGGGGTCGCCACAGCGTAATAAACCGCCAATTTATCCAGCACATGTTTTACGCAGCGGATGCACTCTCATTCACACATACACTACAGACAATTTTTAGCTTACCCAATTCACTTATACCGCATGTCTTTGGACTTGTGGAGGAAACCGGAGCACCCGGAGGAAACCCACGTGAACGCAGGGAGAACATGCAAACTCCACACAGAAATCCCAACTGACCCAGCCGAGGCTCGAACCAGTGAACTTCTTGCTGTGAGGTGACAGCACTACTTACTGCGTCACCGCGTCGCCATATATATATATATATATATATATATATATATATATATATATATATATATATATATATATATATATATATATATATATATATATATATATATATATATATATATATATTTCACATAACATGATATTTACATATTAAAACCAAGAATTATAATTTTAAAAAGTCAAACAGAAAAGGTTCAGTTCACATTTGTTTAAGTGCTTTACTCAGTATTTCTAACAAACAAAGATAAGAGCAGGCTAATGAAGCAGTACAATGGAGTAAAATGTGATTCTATCAGCATCAGAATCATAAGTAGCAGCTAAAGCTTAGTCTACCTTTACAGCAAATAAAATATTTCTTAATGAAGTACAAGAAAGAAAAAATGCCACATATGTCTGTTTTGTACATAAATGCATAGGTAATCCTGATCCTAAATCAGTTCAGTTGGTGAATTAGTAACAGTATATTTTCCACCAGTCTGAGAAATAGGTGATCTGCCATGCATTTTGCATTGTACATTAACAGAAGACATTTAAACTGGCAAATAAATAAAAAACCCATAAATACAGTGAATCAGAGATCCTCATAAAAGCCTGCATAATTCATTGAATAAAGTTTATTTGTGTATCACACAAAATGACAAAGACGTTTGCTGTAATTTGTTAAAATAAACTACAAAGTTAGCACAAAGTAATACTGTGATGGTATCAGATGGAATAAACATTATATCATAGGATTATCATATTAATATATTGGGAGCACTTAATCATTTCTTTTCCCAAATTTAATATAATTTGTTTATAATTATTTGTCAAAAACAGCAAACAAATGTATTTCTGTTAAATTAGTTGCAATATTATAAGAGATGTGAATGGATTATTGATGAAAAAAATACTGCTCAAGTTGAATAGGGAATGTTATGAGATGTGTGTTATGAAACTGTGTTATGAGACGTCTCCTTTACTCCTTCTCCTCTGGATCAATAGAAGAACCATGTAACAGAAGGTGGCAAAGAGGAGGACGGATATGAGAAACATCAAACCAGTCCATGCCGCAGGACATAAGCCCTTCCGGACAACCGCAGGTTCTTCTGGAAGAAGACTGCTCACACTGAGTATATAACCCAGAGCCCAGCCAACAGACGCCTCACCTGCCTGTCACATGGTAGAGAATGAAAGTGTGTGTTTGTTTATTTCCATTCTGCAAATTGACATATTTTACATTTTAACTGTAAAAATGGTTTAGCAGTTAAAGGGATTTTGTGGTGAACATGATAACATACCTTTTTCTGAAAAGCTACATTTCGGAAAGAATTCTCATCAAAGTTATAACCCCTAAGCATTAGTACTTGTATATACACTGCAACTGCACAATAATCCTTCAAGTATTTTTTCAAGTCAGGAGCTTTCATGGTCATCTATAATAAACAGAAGACATACAGTAGATATTAATTTATGGTAACACTTTAGGGACCAATTCTCACTATTAACTAGTGGCTTATGTTTATTAATAAGCAATAGGCTGTTTATCAGTACTCAAAATCCACATTCTACATGATCCTATTCTACATCCATAATCCTACCAATATCTAAACCCAAATATTACCGTAATAACTATTAAAAAGCAGAAATTTTGTAGTTTATTGTGGTAAAAGTTTAAGGGTTTGATAATCGCATGAATTCATTCATTAATTTTCCTTCGGGTTAGTCTCTATTTCAGAGGGCGCTACAGTGGAAAGAACCGCCAACTTATCCAGCATATGTTTTATGCAGCAGATGCTTTTCCAGCTGCAAACCATTACTGGGAAACATCCATACACACTCGCATTCACACTCATACACTACGGCCAATTTAGTTTATTCAATTCTCCTATACTGAATGTCCTTGGACTGTAGGGGAAACCGAAGGAAACCCATGCCAACACGGGGAGAAAATGCAAACTCCACACAGAAATGCTAACTGGTCCAGCTGGGACTCGAACTAGCGACCTTCTTGCTGTGAGGTGACAGTGCTAACCACTGACTCACCATTCTGCCAATTAATAGCATGAATTGTACGTTAAATAAAAGTGTGACCGAATGTATAAACTTACAGGAGTTTAGATGGTGTATTACAAAAGCCAATGTCATAAAATCAACATAAATATTAATAAACAAGAAAGGGTATCAATTAATGAATTAAACCTCTGCTATGGTCATATTGCACACAGCTTGTGTAGCCTCCTCTAGCTGTGCAGATGTACGAATCTTCATCCCTGTGCTTTGCTGTAGAAAACTGTGAGTGAAGAAATATGCAGAGAAGGCCTGAAGGAAAGAGAAATCGCATTTAATTGTGTTCTGTTAAAATCCATTAAGGCCATTTGTATGTTCTTTACCATAAAGCCTCCACTGATGTTTGGCTGGAAAACTCCATTAAAGGCACACTGAGAAAAAGAGCAGGATTTGAAAGAAAATATTTTCGAAGTGTTGCCAAGGCAGCTTTGGTAGTCACCGGTGCCTTGCACTGTGATGTAGGAATGAGGGTTATAAGGTTTAGGTCTCCATGACGCTGTGCAAGGCGAGTCAAACACTTCCTTCAGTCGGAAGGAATTAATGAAGTCAGATGGGTAGCAGGGATGATCCATTTTACCGGTATAATCCTGTGACTGAAATGAAACATTTTAGACTTAAGTTGTTTGCCAATAATAAATAATATATATATATATTTAAAAAGTCTATAAAGACCCATCAGCCACTTTATTAAAGACATGTTTCACAAAAAAAAGAATCTAAATAATTTAATGTCCTTCGTGTCATTTTAAACCTTTGAGTTTCTTTCTTTTGTTAAACGCGAAAGAAGATATTTTGAAGAATATTTGTTGCTGGGACCCATTGACTTCCAAAGTTTAAAAAACATTACTATGGAAGTCAATGGGCGGCAGTTACCAGCATTCTTCAAAATATATTTTGTGTTCAATAGAAAAAAAAAACTCAAATAGATTGTGAAGAGTGAGTAAATGGCAGAATTTTTTTTTTTTTGGGTGAACTATCTCTTTAAGAATGCATTTAATTAAGTTAATTTCCAATAAGCCATCCACATGGCAGCAACTTAATGCATTAGGCTTGTAGATATGATCAAACTGAGCAAGAAGAAGAAAAGATGGAACATGGCATGGTTGTTGGTGCCAAACAAGCTAATATAAGTATTGCAGCACTGCTGGTCTATAGGGTTCACAGAACAAGGTCTGAAAAAGACTAAATATCCAGTTCTGTTGTGCAGAAATGCCTTGTTGATGCCAGAGGTCAGACAAGAATGGGCAGACTGGTTTGAGCTGATAGAAAGGAAATGGTAGCTTAAATCACCACTCATCACAACCAAAGTCTTCAGAAGTGTATTCCCGAATACACATCAAATCACACTTTGAATCATATGAACTAGCAGCAGAAGAGACTCTGATGACCCTCGTGTCAGAAAAGGGCTGCATGATAATTTTTGATTTCTGCTGTGATGTTCAGATGGTAGGGTCAGAATTAGATGTCATATATATGAAAGCATGGATCAACATTTCAGTGTGGTGGTGAAAGTGTAGTTATATTTTTGACACACTGGGTTTGCTAATTCCAATAAAGCATTGTTAAAGCCCACGTCAAATTAAAGTTGCTCAGACTTTTATTTCCATATGTTGATGTGCTTTTAACTGAAACAGAATATTGAGTAGGAGGCAGGGCTTTTTGGACATTATTCTCTTGTAGCAAACTAACGATAAGAGGGGTAAGGTTAATAATATTGTATCACATGTGTCAAAGCCAGTTCCTGGAGGGCCGGAGCTCGGCACAGTTTAGTTCCAACCCCAATTAAACACACCTGATCAAACTAATTGAGTGCTTTAGGCTTGTTTGATACCTACAGATAGGTGTGTTGAAGCAGGGCTGGAACTAAACTCTGCAGGGCTCCGGCCCTCCAGGAATTGACTTTGACACCCCTGTTGTAGATGAAGCCATCATACTGATGTCAACAGAGATGGACCACACTCCAAATGCAGAATGTTCAGACATCAGAGAATTACCAAAACATACATTTTTTTCCAGTTTATTAACTTACACAGATTAATTGTGCTCCTAAAAAAATAACAACGTGCACTAGCAAAATAAACATTGTCAATTTTGATTTCACACATACTTTAAAAATGTCCATCCCTTTATGACCATATTGTGCACACATTGTGATGTCTAATTTCAGTAAAATAACGCACTCAAATAATCTCATAATATTATCATGCTAGTAGTAAACAAACTATCTAAGTAATGTTTCCAGAACCATCCAGAGTCTATGTCAAGAAGAATTAAGGCAGTTCTGAAAGCAAAAGTCGTACTAGCTAAGTGTACCTAATAAAGTGGCTGGTGAGTCTATATACATTTTGGTATCATTTGATTTGTGATGCATCATATCATACTGTAATCAAGTAGGCCAGGATCATACGAAGAGCCTCTTCTTTACCATAACATAGGTAACTATGCGTGTACAGGGCATACTCATGTCCGTAGAGGCGTAAGGTCATATGGTTCAACTTGCTCTCAACTCTCTCTGGGGACTCGAAGGTGATCTGTGTGGACGCTCCTCCTAAATCCAGCGCTCCAACTGTTTTTCTCCCAGAGTTAAGCCAACGGCCCACATAGCCATACTACAGTGTGGAAATGAACAAACAGAGACGCAATATGGCCACTAGATGGCCCAGTGAAACTTAACTTAGCAGCTGATGAGAATACAAATCAAAACACTGGCCTAATATTTAGATAAAAACAAATGACAGAGCTTAAGCATAAATAACTTTGTTCGGTTTCACTTACAAGAAAAGACAGACATACTCTGAAAGTAGCCTACCTTAATGAAGTTTTCAAGGAGGTAGTTCACAGTGACCCAACCATAAACACCTTCATCTTGACCACTCAAAATGACTGCTCCTCGAAAAAGAAAGGGAAAGGATTTGATTGTTTCTTTGACCTCTTGAAGAACCTGAGATGCTTTGTCAGGATTGCCAAGTCTGAAAAAAGTAAAGGACAACGAAATGTATACAGTGGGCATCGACAAACGACATCCTGGCAGAAATGATAGTCCAAATATAATATTTATTTTCGAAATTTGCAATTTTCGAAAACTATTTAACTTGAGAATATCTTAAGCAATAATGAACAATTATGCAAGGTGAGAGTTTTACATGCCTGACAATATATCGCAAATAAATCAGGTTTACCCTTTAAATCTTATTGAAGCTTTGCATCTAAAACTGGACTGAAATATCTTAAAGAATAATATGCAGTCGGCCCAATAGCCTAGTAGTGCGTCGACACATAACACTGCGGATTCCTTTGCTGATCCTTCTCCTCCCTCTTTGCTCCTCATACTTTCCTGTCTATAATGTCCACTGTTCTTTCCTGTTAAAGGTGGAAAAACTCCTAAAAATAAATATATTCTAAAAGAATAATATGCAAATTAATGCTATGTTTGCTTTAGATGGTTTTGTTTATCTCTATATTAATCACTCTGGAAATGTATAGTATTTCAGCAGTTCACTTTTTGGCAACCACAAATCAAGTTGGTGGTCACTGTGTAGTTTAAACCATTCAAATATCATAATTGGAACAAACACACTCACTTCAGAAGTCTCATACCAGCAGTAGCTCCAAGATACACTGGGGTGAGGTGATGTCTATGTGAGGGAATGTCCAGCACAGCCTGCTTCAAGCACACCTCCAGGCTGCGTCCTGCTGCTCCTCGCTGACCTGCATAACCAGATATTCCTCCTCCTGTCATACATAACACATAACAATAACAATTATATATATTTATTTAATGCTTAAAGCAAATGCTTTTTTCTGACCAAATCCAAAGATTGGATGAACATTTTATGCTCCACAGGAGACATTTATGATATTATTTTTCAGTTATATTTAGACACCTTTAATTATTGCTTGCTGATAGAATGTGAAGAGACTTGTATAACAAGAATTGCTAAACAAAAATGTCCAGCTAGCTTTAAAAACACATACAAGAAAATACCTTTTCCTTTTAAGTGCTACCTTTAAAAACAACATTACATTTAAAAAAAAAAATATTTATATGCAAATTAGTTTTAGCCGTTTAATTATATGAAAAAAATGAACACTTTACAATACGGGACATGCATTTAATGTTAATGTATTTACTACCATGAGATAATAATGGGGCGACGCTGTGGCGCAGTAGGTAGTGCTGTTGCCTCACAGCAAGAAGGTTGCTGGTTCAAGCCTCGGCTGGGTCAGTTGGCGTTTCTGTGTGGAGTTTGCATGTTCTCTCTGCATTCGCGCGGGTGCTCCAGTTTCCCCCACAGTCCAAAGACATGCGGTACAGGTGAATTGGGTAGGCTAAAATTGTTCGTAGTGTATGAGTGTAAATGAGTGTGTATGGATGTTTCCCAAAGATGGGTTGCAGCTGGAAGGGCATCCGCTGCATAAAACATATGCTGTATAAGTTGGCGGTTCATTCCGCTGTGGCGACCCTGGATTAATAAAGGGACTAAGCTGAAAAGAAAATGAATGAATGAATGAGGTAATAATGAACAATACTTGTACAGCATTTATTAATCATAGTTAAATATTTGCGCATTATTAAAATTTGTGTTTGTTAACAGAATTAACAATGAACAACGTTCATTATCTATGTTAACAAACATGAATGAATACTGAAATAATGTGTTTATGTTAGTAATTACATTAACAAACATGTACATACGTTGCCCAGAATTGTGAAGTGTTACTGTAAAATCTCTACCACTAATCTACATAAATTTTCAAGGATTTCAGCAAAATACTTGACCTTTTACATGACACTCGCTGTGTTGGGTGACCACTCCTGTGCCATTTAACTTGTCTGCAGGCCATTTGTAGATGTACAAGGCTGTGTGTGATGACCCAGCATCCAGCACAATCCCATACTGCAATGAGAGACAAACAAGATGTTATCCTCCATGTTCAGTTTGGTTTTTACAATATGCTTTTTATATATCTCTAACAAAGCTAAAATCATAAAACACCCATTATAAGAAACATAAAAGAAGTTCTGACTGGGATTTATTGGCAGGAACCACTGTGTGTTTGTGTTGTCACATATTTTTGGGATAACCAGCATATTTCTAGAACAATAACTTCTTTGATCTTGTACATGCTGCGTTTCCGTGAGCTGTCGCACAATTATTTACCCACAGCTCCCTGAGGTTTGCATGTACCTGTTGCTCGATGACACACTCATGGAGATCAAATTCCCAGAAGAATCTGATATAACAAACTAGAGTGCACCTACATTTGTTCTGGCTTCATGGTAAGAACAAAATGGCTTCTGTGTGTTTACCTTGTGAGAGCTCACATCTCTATGGCTACAAGTATACACTGAAAAAATTCAGGACTCCACAATTCATTCTTGTTGTCCCAACAAAAATCAACCGATCACTACCTGATAGATATACAATATAAAGTGGGTCTCAGACCAGGCAAGAAGCATTGCAATAAATTCCATTTCCCCCCGCCATGTCTTTAAAATATGACAGTTTGTTTTACCCCAGTATTTTCAATGTGCTCGCCAGTTGATCCTGACGGTGCTATCGTTTATACTGTCTTTCATCTCGTTTCACACTTAAACAACTAAATCAATACTTAAGTTTTTTTAACTGAATGTATTTTATTACATTACAACATCGATGCTGTAAAAAGAACCTTATGAAATTGAAAATAGTCACATTAAGCTTTCACCGGAAGTTTATCATTGGCTGTAAAAACACTAGCTGTGCATATAGAGCCCATGAAGTTAAGTTCTTATGACAATTTTAAGTAACAATAATAATTCCTTACATTTTATATAGCGCTTTTCTGGACACTCAAAGAACTTTTTACACATTTATGGGGGAGAATCTCCTCATCCACCACCAGTGTGCAGCATCCACCTGGGTGATGCGACGGCAGCCATATTGCATCAAACCGCACACCACACACCAGCTGATTGGTAGAGAGGAGAGTGATGAAGCCAATTATGATATGGGGATGGTTAGAAGGCCATGATGGACAGCGGGCGAATTTGGCCAGGATGGCGGGGTTAAACTCCTACTCTCTTTTTTTTTTTTTTTTTTTTAAAGGACATCTTGGGATTTTTAATGACCACAGAGAGTCAGAGACCCCAGTTTAATGTCTCATCTGAAAGACGGCGCTCACTGAGCAGTATCAATATATACTGGGGCATTAGAACCCACACAGACTGCAGGTAGAGTGCCACCTGCTGGTCTCACTAATGGCACTTCTGGCAGCAACCTAGCTTTCCCATGTGGTCTCCCATCCAAGTGGATTGAACATAAAATTATTAAGTTGTCCCAAAAAAAAAAAAAAAAAAATCTCTGAAATTGTAAAAAGTAGTTTGAACAATATTTTTTGTGTAGTGGATATAATGCAAAAACAAAAGGTAATTTTTACTTGTGGTTCAAGATGTGGCCTTCATTCATTTATTGATTTGTAATATTTAATTTTTTATATAACTTTTTGAATAATTGTTTTCTAAGAAAAACCTCTGTTTTACTGGTGAAATCTTAAATAAATATTTAATAAAAGTGTATAAAGGCAGAGTGAAAATGTTTGCCAAAAGATATGTAGGTAAATTAGGTTGGCACCCTAAACTGGATTAAAATACCTTGCAATAAAATATGCATATTCATGATCAGTTTGTACCAGGGCTCACAATTGGAACAAAATGACTTTATTTGTGTTTTATTTTGTAAAAGCTAATTTCCCCAATGGCTACAAAACTGACTAAATGATATGTACTTGGCTAAAATATAGATTGTATTTGCCAAATTTTATTAGTGTTTTACAATTTGATCTTTTATTAGTTCTGTTGTTGTTTGTTAATCCAGTGATAAATATATGAAGAATCTAAATGATGAGTGAATGTGAAAATATATATGAAAGTATATGCAGTACATGTTACAGTAAATACCATGATAATTTACTTTTATTAAAACACCTGTGCAGAATGTTAGCCCTACTATAAAATGTTTTGTGATCATACATTATTTCCAGGATTTATATTTCTCTACCTAAACAGCCCAATCATGCCTTCTACTAATCGAGATACACTGACTAAAATGTGAGCTTATCACAAGAAGGAAAGAAAGAAAGAAAGAAAGAAAGATATAAGTAATACTTACCATGTACTGAGCAGGCTCTCTTATTTCGTGTATAGATACAGTCAGGAGCAAAATAGACACAATTCCGAACAGAAGGAGCGATCCTAAGGCAACAAACTTAACAAACAGTTTATCCATCAGGAGAGTTGGGGTCTGCCTGCTGTAATTCGGATGGTGTAGGAGAAAGGGAAACCCCTCCGCTTACCCCGCTTCTTCATTCATTAGCTTCTCTTGTACAAAGAAACCACACTAATAGAAACAGTTTGCTACAGTATATCATCAAAGAGCAATTTTCTTTTTTATAGTTCGACTGATTGTAACAAAATTCTCTTGAAATGCATGTACAGTTATATATTTTTTATGTTGGAAATATTTAATTGTTATAAATAATGGGATATACCTGGAAATAATATAATATAATATAATATAATATAATATAATATAATATAATATAATATAATATAATATAATATAATATAATATAATATAATATAATATAATATAGGGCAACAGTGGTAATATAGGGCCACTGTCGCCTCACAGCAAGAAGGTCGCTGGTTCGAGTCCCGGCTGGGTCAGTTGGCATTTCTGTTTGGAGTTTGCATGTTCTCATTGTGTTCGCGTGGGTTTGCTCTGGGTGTTCTGGTTTCCCCCACAGTCCAAAGACATGCGCTATAGGTGAATTAAATAAACTAAATTGGTCGTAGTATATGCGTATGAATGAGTGTGTATGAGTGTTTCCCAGTACTGGGTTGTACCTGGAAGGGCATCTGCTGTGTAAAACATATGCTGTATAAGTTGGTGGTTCATTCCGCTGTGGTGACCCCTGATAAATAAAGGGACTAAGCCAAAGGAAAATTAATAATATATAATATATTTAAATACTGAATAGAGACTATGATGTACTATGAAATGTTACAGTTTGGCTGATGTTACACGCAAGATGTTGTTTGGCCTACGTGAATAAAGCATGCTTCAATTGCTTTTATTAAACAGTTACCAAACAATACAGACATTTAAGCCAGACCTACGTATTTTCTGGTACTTTTTTAGTTGTTAAATTCCATCTCATCACCAGAAAAATATTCACAGTATTAGGTTTGCACGGTTTACCAGTACTATGGTAGTATCGTGATTCTTTGGCTCCAAAATACTGGCTGTGCCACTGTAGTTTGTAAACGGTATATCATCATTAATGGTTTATCTACAGTAGACAATGTTGCATGTGGTAAAGTGACTAAAATACTCACACGTTTATGCAACAATAAACCATTTTATTTGAACAGTCTGTGGAGCCCTTTTAAGGTTGCAAAACTGTGTAGAATTCGTGCCTTTTATGGTAGCCGATTGCACGTTTTCTAACGCTTCAGTTCGAACGTACATCTGAATCGGTTCATTTCTGTTCCTGTTAATATGATTTATTAGCAACCGCAACAATCTCTTTAAATGAACGACTCACAAAGTGAAATTTTGAATTACTTTGGATTATTATCTGATAAGACTGAAAAATAATTGATGAAAAAGCCAATATAGCAACAGGAAACATTGAAACTATTTTTGACCACTTCATATAGCCTAATTCTGTTGGAAAAAAAATGCTCTTTTGTAACAAATTTCATTTGGTATAATTTGTATTTTTATTTTAATGTATTTTTTGTTGGTCAGTTATCTACAAAATAAACAAAAAGAATGAATACATTTTAGGTAAAGTGAGGTGCAAATAATACTTTTTGGCCTTAAGGGAATTCTGAATTAAATTCAAGTAGGCATATTATAACATAAAATACAGTATTTCTGACAATTTTATTTATAATTTGAGTTATAAATTACAGTATCACAATATTACTTGGTACTGTGATACTTCAGCTCGTATAGTATCGTAAGATTATATAATGGTATTGCGACAACCCTACACCGAATAGCACTGATAAAATGCCTAAACTGATGGTGCACAAGGCGACGCAGTAGGTAGTGCTGTCGCCTCACAGCAAGAAGGTCACTGGTTCGAGCCTCGGCTGGGTCAGTTGGCCTTTCTGTGTAGAGTTTGCATGTTCTCCCTGCATTCGTGTGGTTTTTCTCCGGGTGCTCCGGTTTCCCCCACAGTCCAAAGACATGCGGTACTGGTGAATTGGGTATGCTAAATTGTCCGTAGTGTATGAGTGTGTGTGGATGTTTCCCAGAGATGGGTTGCGGCTGGAAGGGCATCCGCTGCGTTAAAACGTGCTGGATAAGTTGGCGGTTCATTCCGCTGTGGCGACAGCGGATTAATAAAGGGACTAAACCGAAAAGAAAATGAATGAATAAATGATGGTGCACAATTAATAACAGAGACTGAAATTGTTCTCATGCAGTGTCATTTCCATATGTTATCACAAACATTCATCTGCTTATCTGTTAGCATGAGTGACTTTGTTTGGTGGGAGAGGGGCGTGGTATGCATTTTTGATATAAGTTTTGATGGTTATTTTTGATTAGGTATCTTGTTATGGGTGTTTCACAGTAATATGCGGATGTGTTCTGTTCAGTGAAAAAGTCAAAGTTATACTTTATCATAAGTAAATTGAGGGTGTGTTTACGCAACAATGAGATGCCAAAAAAAGTTCATTCATTTTCCTTCGGCTTAGTCTCTATTTCAGAGGTCACCACAGTGGAATGAACCGCCACCTATTCCAGCATATGTTTTACGTAGTGGATACCCTTCAAGCCACAACCCAGTTCTAGGAAACACCCATACACACTCATTCACACACACTCATGCACTATGGACAATTAGCTTACCCAAATCACCTATATCGCATGTCTTTGGACATGCGGGGGAAACCGAAGCACCTGGAGGAAACCCACGCCAACACTGGGAGAATATGCAAAGTCCACACAGAAATGCCAACTGGCCCAGCCTGGACTCAAACCAGCGACTGTTTAGCGTAGTAAAAACTGTTTAGCGTAGTAAATAGCACAACATGTCCTGCAGCAATTATATATTTTGTTTAAAAAAAAGGGTGTGGGGGAGTGTTCAAACATTCCTGAATGTTGTTCCATCATCTGTTTAAAATGCAGATTCTGCAGGTGTGTCCACTGGTGCAACTAATTAAAACCTGGGGTCTTGAATCATTCTTGTGCAAAGGGCTATACTCTGATGGAGACTGGTTTTATTTAACAGGTTTCTTTTCATTTGATGTCCTCTGCTGAACAGCTGACACAGACTGCTTGCTCTGAATAGGATCATTCCTGCCAAGAGCAGAGGCACTTTGCATTAGCAGGCCTACTTTGTATCTACAAAGCACTGCTCTGTGTGTGATTTCATGTTCAGTGTTGAAAAGGGAGGATTTTTGGGAAGGAAATGTGAGATCATTTACATTACAACAATAATGCATATTCTATGACCAAAACAAACTAAAACAATGTGAACCCGCCGTCAGAAGTGTGCCAAAGGTGAAGTTGTTTATTAAGTAGTCAAAAGTATGCCAAAGGTTAAAGTGAAGTCATCAAGTTGTACATTTTTATGTTTACAATACAATGTGATCTGTAAAAAGCATGAATCTGTTTATGTTTGTATAAACCTGCAGATGATATTGAAAACATTTCTGAAAAGAGGTTAAAAGATTCTCAAAGCTTTAACAAGACCTGTTTCATGAACAGTGTTTACTACATTTAACTAGCACCACTAGATAAAGATTAACAATATTAAATAGGACAAATACAGAACACTTAAATAGATATAATTGTCAACGTAATGGCAAACCTACAGTAAATAAATCAGTAAATAAATACAAAACTAAAATCTCAGGAACTGAGTAACTTAAAAGTGTAAATGATTTCCTTAGTAAATCACAAATATGTACTGAACATGTTCAGTGTTATTTCAGTTCATCAAACCAAAAACACAGCAGCATAAATGCATCCCAGATGGATGCACTGCATACTAGAACACAAACAATCAAACATGTAGCATCTCAGTCCTGCTGTTCCAGCGTTGGTGTCGTGCCAAATATTGGAGGATAAGGCTCCTCCTGTTGACACAGGTGCCAGACCATAATACAATAATAATTCAGCAGCAGAAGCAGCGTCATGACGACCAAGGCCAAAATGAGCAGAAGGGCCACCACAAGTCTTTTTCTGGTGCAAAATGGGTGAGATGACCAGTGGTCACTTTGGGCTCCTTCCTCCAGTGAGTGTTTAGGTGTAAAGTGAGTGGACAACAATTGTTTGATCCAGGTCCCGGCGGGAGCAACAGGTGAAAATAAGCACGCTTCTCTCTCCCCCCATGGTCACAGAAGAGCTGCTTGTGCACAGAACAACTGTCACTAGCACCTGCCAGTCAGTGTCTGTAAAAAGAAACATATAGTCGAGATATGGCTATATTAAACAGCCTACAAATAACAACAACAAACTATTTCTACATTAAAAACATACATGCACACATACATGTACAGCTATCTAAACGTGGACACTGCAGTGTGGGTGTGTGTGTATGTAGGCTATGTATGTATGTGTAGTTTCGTCCCAAATGGCACACTGTGCACTTATGCACTATGTACTTTTGCACTTACACACTCAACAGCATAGTATGTATATGTAGTCTCGTCCCAAATGGAACACTATTGGTTTTATTACTAAGCGGAAATTCAAACCGTGTGTGTGTATATGTACTTTATGTATATAGACCATTTTGAGGGATGTAAACAATAACAATGGTCCCAACGCATTTCCTGTTACATTTTTAATTTCTATAGCTTCCGAGAATCCAAAAAGAGCCACATATTGATAAATGTTATGATAGCTGATTCAACATTAAGTTATGATTGAATTGACTCTAGTTACAGTTTTAAATAGTTTGATAACAAGTAGGAAATGTTCATGGGCCAATGACATGACCACATTGCACACTGAAATGGTGTGTGTATGTATGTATGTATGTATGTATATATATATATATATATATATATATATATATGTATGTGTGTATATATATATATATATGTGTATATATATATATATATATGTGTATATATATATATATATATATATATATATATATATATATATATATATATATATATATATATATATATATATATATATATATATATATATGATAAACACTTTTTATAGATTTATTTTTAAATACAAACTGTTATAAATTGTATAACTACATTATAAAAGACAAACAAACAACGTTTGGGGAATGTTATACGTTCTATTTACGTAAAATAATCGTTCCTAGCTAACCAAACTGCATTGTTATAGGCTAATTAACAGACAGCTGTTGTTTTACGCTGTATACGTGAAACGTTATGCATGTTTTACAACGTTAATAATGTTGTCAGGTTTTCAGAATTGTTCTGCAAACAGACCACGGCACTCTGATTTTATATTTAATATTGAGTCATAAATAACATAAAATTTCGTTCAAACAACATGTAAAACGCTTAAAGAATCTTAACGCACTTCTGCATAATTTGTTATGTTAAGTTAACTTGTTTTGCGACAGTGGCGACAGCGTTGGTAGATTTATGACAGACGCGTTACTATGGCAGCATGTTTCGGCGCAAACTACTAATATTAATGTGAAACGTAGCATCGCTTTGAAAGAGTATGTTAATGTCTTTCGCCTGCAAAGTTTTCAATTATATGTTTATTTTCGCTGGAGAAATACAACATATAGGGTGAAAAACACTTTTGGACTGGAGAATCGCTGCACCTGCGGTCATTAAGTGAAATAAACAGAGCGCGTAAGAACTGGTAAGATGACGCTACCAAGTATACTGAATATAATATATGTTATGCTGCTGGTATGAAATAGTTTAGCAGTTTACAAACAGTTCGACATATTGAGTTATCGTTTATGCGGAGCAGAGACTGAAGTAAACTCACCTGCAGTCACAGACGTCAGTGTTTTGCAGAAGAACAGTCTGCACTCTCTGTCCAATGATACCGCCTCTTAAATAGGCTGTCAGGCGTTTTCCTCATACTTTCAAAATCATATTGCGAGGTAAACAAGTCACTTTTTGACCACTGCCCCCATAACGTAGACACCTGATTAATCTATGCTTCTCCACCTCTCTCTGTTGCTAATATTAAACCTTCTGGGAAATGGATAGTGGATAGACAAAGTGAAAAGTTATGTGTGTATACATGTCTAGACTATATGTGTAGTCAACCATTAAAGTGGATCATCACCTGTCATTAAAGTGAACAACACCCTTTATTTTCTTAGGACAATTTTTAAAACCTATTTTGATCCACTTCAAATGTTGACAATACCTGATACTACTTTAATGCTCATACAAAATGAAAATAAACACTGATAGTTGTGGTCTGCAACTGACATGGCACAAATTTATTGGCACACAGAAATGTTAATTCTATATATTTTTGTCAAAATGCAAACATTACGTGTTCGTTTAAGGAAATATCTAAAATAAACAGAATCATACATGTTGCACTTGTTTAAACATGACTTTTGCTCAGGATATGTGTTTATCTGATTGTGTGTCATTTACATTGTGAAAGTTTCTCATAAAAACACTCCCTTTTTATCAACAATTTCTTAAAATCATATGGCAATCTAGTTGTCCAGGCAGCAAAAAACTCAATTCAACGTTCACATGCCCTAAAATCGGATATAATACATTGTTCTTCTGGAGTACAAACCACATTCATTGACCCAAGCAATGAGAAAACATACCTTACATACACCTGTCAGTTTGAAAAGGCTAAAACCTAAAGTGGATAGTAGTAAACAGAGAATATCTAGAAGAATTTGACACAGTTTCACTCTGGAATATCAGAAACAAATCTGTCTAAACATCTTGATATATGAAAACTACAAAAGGAGTGTTTTGCTAAAATCGAACAGCCGACAGTTACATATATAACACATTTCGCATTCTCAAATGTGCATCTTCATATCAAGTACGAGTATTACAATCAACATTTGGCAAATTGCATAATTTCCATACGCATATAGCTTCTGAACGATTCACATTAAAGTGCTAGGTAGGTGATCTCTCTTATAGGGGAGTTTCCATTGGTCACATAAATACTTAAAGTGGACATTTACAGTAAGCAGTCCTTATTTGTACTGATTTGTTGATGGTTCTCAACCCCAGAACTAGGGAACGGGCCAGTTTTGCCATCTAACCAATAGGTGTATCCAAAAAAGGCAGCACCATTGTTGCAAATAAAGGGGCACACTTGGGTTTTTTCTTCTCATGCAAAAGATCTCTAAGGTCATCTATAATGATGACACACAGAAATGATTTCGCACGAGACGCCAAGTGCTAGTTGGATGAAAAAACTCGGCCCCTTGATGCACCCTTCAGACTGAAGTTGAGAAGCTTAAAGAGGAAGAACTGGAGTTTGAAGGAGAGTTTGATGTGCAATAAGCCACATCTCATTTCTAATTTTCACTTCTGTGATGTGTATAGGGGTATACAATATATTTTTGTTCTCCATAATCCTAGAGGGACAAGTTTGCATGCATGTTACATGCAGAGGGATGGTAGAATATAAAAGACAATTATGATATTTAAAACAGCACAGATAATGTGCTTAATTGGCGGACGTTTTGCTTTATAGATTATATAGACAAAGAATTAAAAACAAACAAAAGGAAGTAAAATATGTCTAAATATGTTTGTAAATGAATATAATTAATCTTACACATACTACATCTAGTTAAATATCAGCCGTAGAATCGGCTTTGAACATTAGTTTGTTAAATCTAAATTATACTGTACAATACTTAAACCACTAAATGAACATAGGAATTGTCACTAATACTCGTAAGAAATATTTCTACATAATCGTAAAGAATTTATACAGAAGTTCTTCTGATGGATGGAATGATGTGATGGTGTATACTAAGTTTAGCATCAAGCTGTGTTTATGTGTATATATGGTCTGTGTGTTCACAGCGCTCCAGTGCATTGCAGTGTCATGCCATCCCCTGCAGTCCACAATCAATTTCCAAAAGGTCCCATTGGTAAATGTGAAATGGCTCAGTAGTTCTCGTCCATGATGGATCCATTGTGCAAAACCCAGAGAAGTGGTACTACATCGCTCCTCTTGTTGTTCTCTAAAGAATGAACATGTCTCTATGTTAAACTCTCCTTCTTTATCTCCCTCACACCACCGTGCTGACAGACGGGTCCGACAAGTTGAGCTGGCCCGTAATGTCTGTGGGTGGGTATTGCTGCAAAAAGAGAAAGAAGGTAGAAAACACAGGATAGAGAGCATTAGTGCGACTGCTACAATTCTTCCCCAAAGCCATGAACGCAATCGTCTTCTGCACCCCCAAGGCAGCACGTAGCGTGCATCCCAAACAAGGAGTCAATCATTGAATGCTTCACACGTCACCATAATGCATTCCACTATATTTTGCCTTTAGGCCAATTTGATGTGAACACAATGTTTAAATATTATATTATATCCAAGGAGGTTTATAACATTTTCAAACTAGTGTTCTTTAAGCTATCTTGCTGCCTTAGGAGGTGTTTAGAATAATATTCGAAGAAGAGGAAGCAGGTTCTCTGCTGTAAGGTGGTATTTAGGTCACCTAATAACCTATGTGTTATGTTATTTATATCAGCATCAATTGGGTTAAAAGTCACAATGTATTTGGACACTTGGGACACACATTTAAAAATATATGAATGTCATTGCATTACATAATGAAACATTAAACCAAGTGGCGTCTGCATTCAGTGATGCTAACCAATGACCTTTTCCGAGCTATTTTTGTATTTGCTTTTTACCCACTTGGCACAGTGTGGCTTCTAGTGGATGTGTGGTATCAGTTCCCCCTCACGTTCACACTGGCACTCTAGCAGAGTAAACACTGTTGTTGTTCATCACATTCGACATCCAGATGCTTTTTGCCGTTGTTTTGGCAATTCTATTTATAATTTAAAACTCAAAAATGAAGTGTTGTACAATGCAATGACACGAGTACATTTTTAAATTCGACTCAAATGTCTAAATACTTTTTTGGGACGCTATTTATAGCTATAATATGTATTTCAGTATCATTCAGTTGCAGTTCCTGTTTCCTCATCTCAAGCTTAGATGTGTTAGAAGGGCAACAAGCTGTTTTCTCACATGGGCATCTGCAGTGCTGGATTGGCAAAACACTCACTGACATGCAGGTGCCCATGTCAGAAGGCAATTTACCACAACAAAACATTTTTTGCTTTCAGTTTTTATTTTCGTAAGCTATAAAATGTCTCTCAGTGAGGCTTGCGATGTTGCAACTGCAAGGAAATTGTGATTTAAGCAAAGTGATTTTTTTTTATTTATTATTATGTTTTTTTTTTTTCCTTGCTGTGGCAAACTGTGAGATTGAGGCACAGAGAGCTTTTTTGGTTAAGCTGTAAGTGACACGCATAGGATTTTTTTCCCTCTTAATCAAGACTGACTAAATGTAAAGTCATTCTGACATGTATACACTTATTTTTAAATACATTTTCTAAAAGCAAAATGGATATATTGATGGAAAAGCAGCAGCAAAGAGATTCAGATTGCTTAAAATGTGAAGAATAGCAAAATAGTTCTGCAAAAACCAAGGACACATGCAATGTTTGAATGTTTAATCTCGAAATAATAATGCTTGTGCATTATAATTATGCATTTAATAACGACCGTACTAATTATAGCATGTGTCCTCTTTTATAGCTTACTGTTTTTTAAATTGCTATGGGATTGCCAGTAAATAAGCTTCAAAATAAGATGCAACAACTCTAAAAGCCAAAGCTTAGGGCAAAAGTTCTCATTGTCAAAATCATCATCGTCATATTGCAGAATAGATGTATTCAGCAATACGTCTGATGACACCGGAAGGCTTTTTTTTGTCTTCATTGTGTTGCATCAAGAATGCCCTTAGCACGCCTGACAGAGCATGAGAGAGTTCTTGTTATGTTCACTTAGAAGGCTTGCTGTTGGCACTTCCAAATCAAGCCCACAGTGCCCCCTGGTGAGAGACAGTGAATCAGCAAAAGAGATAAAAGGTGTGTGTATCATCACTACCACAAAGAAAATGCAACTACTTCTACTTAGGCATCCAAAACACAGTCTCTACTTCTACGACAGATATATTGCATGCTTGCAGAGGAAGAGAGAGGCTGTGTAGCATGTACATCATGTAGGGGACGTCGACAGTTATATATCCATATACATCCACTTATATAGGAAGAGAGGCGACACTGATATCATAAAGTAAAAGATGATTAAACACTGTGGATGGTTACTTGGTTTTCTTTTTCCACTTGGATTGCTCACCATTCACCAGCCCACCCCACTTTCCCCATTCTCTTACTCATTTAAAAGGGGAAAAAATGTTACATTCCTAAACAAACAATTAGCAAAATGTACAGTTATACAGTAGATAATGCAGAGGATAGGGTTAAAAACAAAGAAACAAACATATATATTTATAGATTTAGGCCCTATTTAAATATGGTGCCATAGGAAATTATATCAATGTTCATTAATTACCAACAATATTTATGAATTTTTTTTAATTTAGTATAAATACCCATGTATAGTATACGGACACACATTTAGAAGTTAAAATGTTTTTTTTACCATGGCAGCACTGTCATTTTATCTGATTATTAAACAATTATTTATGATTATAAAACAAATATAATACTTATGCTATGACTAATTATATAATAATAATAATTTTGTTGTTAGTGCTATATTCCAAATCTTCTAAAGCCACACAATTTTGATTATCAGACTGAATTTTGTGTCGTTATTCATAGAAAACTTTCATAGATGTAAAATTTAATTCTCATTTTCTACATTATAGCTTATTTATATCACAAGACGTGGAATATAGCACATACATGAATACTTTTATGATACTTATGTATTTTTTATTGTTTTTAAAGCTTGTAGGATATTATTGAATGGTGAAAGCAGCCTGGACATTCCGCTAAACATCTCCTTTTGCATTCCACAGCAGAAAAAAAAATCATACATGAGGGTGAGTAAATGATGACGGAATTTTCATTTTCATTTCTCGTTCCTTGAAATAAACTTTGATAGGACCTTAATCTAAAGAATTGAACAAAAGGAAGTCATTGTTAATTGATGATTCCAAATTCTGAAAGGGAACTTCTGCTGTCAAAAAAAAAGAGTTAGTCTGCATGGTATCGGTTGCTCTGATCAAACACCACAACACCAAAGCATGCCGTCGGGGGAAATGAAACATCGCAAAATTTGTCTGTTTACGTCAGGCAGGTTTGAAGACGAGAAATACACAAATATGCACAACAACAAAAAGAGGCAGACACGTCCACCCGCACTAACACACACACACACGCACACACTCCACATCCAGAGGGTTGCAATAGGGAGAGAAGCAGCCCAGAAACATCAGGCATTGTGCAGCGCCCCCTCCTCTTGGAACAGCTCTTTTGGTTACAACCTTTTCCCTGATTCCGAAATCACTGGATGCTAAAACCTTTCAGCTTAACTCTTAAGGATGGCTATGCTCTTAAGTCCTAACTTAAAGATGGGTTCTGGATGGTGACTCGATGACTGACTGACAGACACGTGGCCGTGGCCGCGATGCCAGGAATGGAGGAGTAACCAGAGAGAAATGCGGCTCTCTTGGTTTCAGACATGACATGTCATTTAAGACAGAAGAAAGTAGATACAGAAAGAGGAGCGGAAAAGTAGGACGAGAGAATGACAGACGCAGAAAGAGGAAGAGACCGGCCGAGTAAAAAGATATGCCATTCCTTAACCTCCTTACCGTGTCTTTGGAGGACCTACGTCTCTTGATGCTGGAGGCCAGGGTGGTACTGATGGACCTAAAAGAAGGTTTCTTTTTTGGGTCGCTGTCTGCTCTACCACTTTTCCTATCCTAAAATAAATATACAGTACGTAGAACAATTATTCATGTTCTCAGGCTGGTTTTCAACTGCCCAAACCACATCCCCTCGTTCCCCGTTGATACTGTAGGCTAATCCTAAACCCAACAATCTATAAATGTGTTTGAAAGTTTGACTAAAATTGACTAGCAATTGGTAGAGTGCAACGGATTTAGTTGTAGTACGTAAGCAGCACTTAAGTGGCAGCACTTTCAAATTCTCAAATGATCTTCCCTGGCATCTGATTTGTTCTGTTTCATAAGTGTTGATCTAAACACTTTGTGGTTTTAGGCACAGAAGAAGAAGATCGGGATCATTTTGCTCCCTTCCCTCCCACCGTCCATCAAAGGTGCCCCACACGGCTACTCTCTGGCCTCTACAAATGGTACGAAGGTATAGCAAGACTGGGTGTGTTTGTGTAGGAAAAGGTCGAATTAATGTATTCTTACATCCTGAGTCTCTACAGAGGAAGAGGGCTGCATTGGGGAGGAAAAAAGAAAAATAAATGAATATTTAACCACTTGCTTTAAAGATCATATGACTTTAAGATCCATAAGCAAAAGCAGAAGGCAGCAAAATGAGCTTGCTGAGGAAATAATGACATCAAAGCCAAGCAATCTGTAGAATCACAAAACAAAACAACACTCTTATAGGGTAGTAGAGCAACCAATAAAATGCCAAGAGCACAGGATATGAAATACTACTGATCAATACATGACTACTTGTATGTACCCCTTTTGATCGTTATACTTTTTTGTAGGGTATAACGGAAATTGACACCACACATCAGGGTTTTGTAACTTGGGTTAAGTGTGGTGTGAATTTCATTTAGACTCATGCAGAGGGCAGTAAGAGCAAGGGTGTGGATAAGGTAAGCAAAATGTGGACAAGCATACAGTTGGCTGATGGAAGACTCTCAAGATCATCTTTACATTCGTTTTGGTCCCTTAAAAGTTTCTCAGTATCATTTGACCCCTGCTACCAATTATAAATCTACCATTTTGGGACTTACCACAACATCTTTGTCGTTTATAAAGAACTTTGCTAATCAAACTTTTCCTGTATTAATTTTATGCATTTCACAAAGGTAAAAAAGGCCCTGTTTGGCTGTGATGTGTATTGATTGTTTGTGTATTAGCATGCTGGACCCACGTAGACCATCGGCATAGTGAGAAACAAAATTGGCTGCAAGCCTCCACATCTCACGAGAGCACATTCACACTTCATTTAGTTCTGCATCATCCTTTTTTAGTGTTTCTCCTTTGTTTTCTCATTTTCCTGAAGGCAGTGCACGTCTGAATAAACTCTGCTCCAAGAAGCAACCATTAACCACTGTAATATGGGCAGCATGTTTTTGACATCTCTGCTTTTAAGAGGAAAACAGAACAGTCCAATGAACAAAACCACAAATTGGGCAGGTTATTCAGAAGTGCAGTGTGTGGGTTACACGCAGTTCCCTGTATGAAGGTGCAGTACACACAAGTGCAAATGGGGTATTTCAATATGAACATTCATATAGAAGTACACAAGCAAAACATTTATAATATTACACGCAAGCTCAAAAAGATATCGCCATCAAACTGTTGTGTAAATTCCTATGCAGAAAGGAAAAGCTGACAAAAACATTCTGATATGCGTAACGATAGCTTTGTATTTAAATCTAATGTTGACTTTTATCTACCATAACTTCTAGACTCCAAATTTAGTGTTTTGGTTGTCCATAGTTTATGCTTGCTTGACCTTTCGGCATAAGAGCCTACATGCATATACATAAAGTGACAATTATACATGTGAGACAGATGACAGACATTGACCGTAGATTGACCTTCTCACAAAGACAAGCAACTGTGATCTTACCTTACACTGCCACTGCTATTTATACTATTGCAGCAGTTCTGACCTTTTGTCATTTTGAATAAAGAGGCAGCTTGAGGCTTTCTTAGACTCACTTTATCCAACCCCCACCCCACAGGTTCACTTTTTAACAAATATCACAGTCCTACTGCGTAGACCTCCCTGGACTTCCCAATAGAGGAAACACAGGTGAGCAAGAGTTTATAGAAAAAGTTTTGAATGGATTTGTGCTTTCTTGAAATATTTGCTTCTAGTGTTTTACATCATATTACTGTTTTTAGTGGTATTAACAAAGACTCTTTAAAGTTTAAGGCTGGGACTTCTATTTTATGCTAATGCCAATTAGTGCTCCTTCCTGTTTTCTTTTTTTTCTGTTATGTTTATCTTCCTGTTATATTTAGTATAGCTTGACGTATGCTAGCAGTATTTTAATTAACATGAACTAATTCTTTTTATAATTTTATATTATTCATTAATTCAGCAGCTTACATCCTCACAAATTGAAATTTTAACTAAACTTAATATGCTAAGTGGTTTGAAGCATTCATGCCATGAAAGCAGTTTCATATTTTGATGAATATCTAAGCATCTTAGCTATTTTAAATCTATTGATTGGCGTAGCAAGGATGACTTGGCAATAGGATGAATCAGCTTGTTTTACATACTAAAGATGGAGTCCCAGCCGCACCCACAGCTTGACTCCCTGAGCTTTCCTTATTGTCCTGTTGGGACAGACAAAAAAAAGGAGGCTGTTTGAACCAAAACAAGCCTGAATGAGGCTGCTTTTTTGAGCCCTTTAAGTAGCCTATGAACAGGCAATGGAAATAAGATCGTCCACCCATGGGCACCACACCAAACAGTGCAACCAAGGACCATATTTGTTTAGCAAAGGTATGTATGAAAAACAAGTGGCTTTTATGTAAAACTTTTGCGAGGTCATTCCCTAATGTCCACCATTTTTGTCACCTGTTGTGTTGTAGAAGAGAACTACCTTACCTGTAGGTTCTTCCTCCAGACATTGACGGCCGCAAAGGCTAGCTGCATCTGCTTCCTGCGGGCGTCTTTATGGCGCTTATATGCAATCTCGATGAAGATGAGGAAGATTCCTGCTGCAATGCCTCCAGCAACTAGCATGAAGACTCCTGTGAAAGAGAGGGATGAATAAGACCGTCAGATGAAGTACACTACAATGTTATTTGAATAACCCATTTGAGGAGCTGGAAAGGGTGGAGCCTCTGTGTGATGGAATCCTACATGTATTGCCCATATATTTAAGACCTGCTGAAAACCATGCAAAATGGATGGATGTTAAAGATTAATGAGTTTGTTAAAATTATGGAGACCAACACAGGTGAGCAATAAGCTAAAAACAACTAAAAGCATTGGACAAAATAAGGTCCCGATACCTTACCTACTGTACCTTTTTTGTCCAATCTCTTTTAGGTTACTCTGTACCTGAAATGGACCATACCTGCCATATTCTCAAAGGTGAGTGTGGCTGGGGCATTGCTCCTTGAGTCACACTCCTGGTATCTCACCCAGGTTTTATCTAGGTCCTCCATGAAGCCATTCTCATGGGAACTGCAAGGGGTAGTGGAGAGCAGGAAAAGAAGTTATAAAGTTAATAAGTTGCTTTTGTTGGAAAGTACCGATTAATCCCACAAAGTCACCACAACCACAAGGACATACACAAACACAAACGCATATATGTTCCAGCACAGACAACAGAGCAGGGATGGGAGAGGGGAAGTACACAGAGATAGATGAATAAGTGTCCAAATGATGAGATTTTATACAACATGAAACTATACGAAAGCGTACAAAATGCTGCTTCGGCTGGGACAGACCTGAGAATAGCCAGGGACACATTCTGTTTCCAGGGGCTGTCCTTGCGCATGCCTATGCCAAAGCCCGAACGGAAAAACAGCTCTCCCGTGGTCACCAGGTCGCACTTCTGCGAGGCTTCAAACTCCAGCACCGCAGAGTCCCAGATGAAAGCATGCAGCTTGCTGTGGGGCAGGGGGAAGGGAGGAGGACGGGAAGGGTGGGGGTTACGGTGCAACAGTACAGTGAGAAACAACACACTCGTGGCATCCACCCACAAACCCACCCACCCCTCTTGTGCAACTTGTGTTACCAGAAATCTAGACTGCCACCTCATAGGCAAATGAAATCCAATGCCGGACGAGTGGAGCTTTGTCCCCCATTGGATTCCCTCAAAGACGTTTTTGTTGAAAACCTGAAAAAGGTGTTCTTTAGCTTATTGTTAATATATACGTTATGTGTGGCACATAGCTGGGCCTCTCCTGTGCTGGGCTATGGGCCAGGGTCACAGGTTAGTGCAGTAAGTGCTGACACTGATTAATTTACCTGAGACCTGCAGGCCCAGGACCCTTATGATCGAGTGACTGATTGACAGACCATAAGGTCAGACCTGCCAGTGTCTACCCATCAGGGACTCACTTGTCCCGAACGGCCTGGATGGCTTCAGCGGCGCTCTCGTAGTTGTGCTTCTCCATGTGGCGGTACATGGTGCTCAGTTCGACTTGTCGCCGGAAGTAAATATCCACCGAACTCTGCTTCACTGTGGCATAGATGAATTTGTCTGATGGGTTCCTCAGCTGAAAAAAGCAAACTTGTTTTATAAATCTTAAAAACCTTTTCTTTGGTGGTTTAGATGCAAAGAGAAGCGTACCCTTGGGTCGTTGATGCCGGTGATGCGCTCCTCAGGCCGGTCCAACACTAGGAAGGCAGCCAGGTTGGCAGTATAGGATGCTACTATAATCATAGCGAAGCCAGCCCACACCATTCCTAATATTCTTGCTGAAAAACTACGTGGGGCACCTAGACAACATGCAAGTAGTCAAATATATGTCAAATGTCAACTGATTTTTTTTTTGTACCTCATCAGAAACAAAGTTTGTCAACACCTTCTCCAATTCCAGAGTTCAACAAGACACCCCAAGAAAACCACATAGCTGAAGATAAGGTGAGGGCATCTTCTTCTTCTTCTTCGCTGTTTACTTTAAACCTTCCAAATGGGCTGAGAAAACCAGATGGAAAAAGTGCAAATAATCAGAAAAAGATCCACTACAGTAAGTAGTCCTAAGACAAATGCTTCAGCATCCTAATGAAAAACCTATTTCTCAAGTCACATAGCACTGGCTAGATTGCTAACAGCACAGAGAAAATAATAACAGCCATAGAAGCAAAGTGAAGAGACAGGAATGACAAGTTAAGACAGAAAGTAAGAGAAAAGAGAACAGGCTCACTGGCAAAACTGACAATGTAACATGTTTAACACTCTGATGTAGAGACATCCTGAAAGGTACTGTATGATCCCAAAGAGTGAAACTAGTCTAAATAGACAGAACAAACAACGTGCAAGCATGGCACCCCATGAACACACATGGAAAAGCTAGCATCACTCTCAACCCAACGTCAAGTTGTACCTGAACCGGTCTAATAGGTAAAGCATCACCGCCACCACATGTACCGACAGACCCACCAGTAGCCACAAGGTGCTTTGAAAAGGCTGCATGAACGAGTCCAGTGTACTGCGAGGAATTTCCTGAAACACACATTGCATGGTCACTTACATATATTTAGCAAAATTCATTACTTCAGCACCTGCTTTGATAGATACTAGCAATGCTGATCTTTTTGGCTGTGATGATAGACTGTGGTAGTTTGAGTGGTGTAATCATACCTTTTTCACAAGGATAGTGAGTCCCTGGTATTTGAAAGGCTTGGAAAATTCTATGTACTGGGCTCGTTCATTATTGATCGTCAAGGGAGCAACGATCATGTCAGCAAGGCCACCCAGGAGCTCACCCATCATACCATTCCATTCCTTCTTGTTACTGTTATTTACCTTTATCACAAAATGAAAATATAAAGTATTAGAAATTTTTCATATGGTAATCATGTCGCTTATACTTCACACAATGTAAATTTATACTTACTCTTTCCTGCGTCCCGAATTTTCCATCTGCCACTAGGTGTACTTCATAGGTAAAGTTCATAGTTAAAGCCAACTTGATCAGAAGGTCAATGCAAAATCCGTAGCAACATTGGGGTACAATTGGGCGTCCTGTAACCAAACCAGAAAAAGTGAAATTTCATTCCATCTTGACAAAGTTACGAGTGGAACACTCTATAGTTGGAAAGCCCATCACTCTCTCTCCACTCAACCCTATACTAAAATCACTCACTCGTTTACAGATTGTAGGTTTCTCTTTTAGATGGCAGTGCTCTCAACTGCTAGACACCACTGAGGTCTCATCAGTTTCATTTTAATTAATTTAGCTTTTGCTCTACTACTCGCCCAGTCATAGATTTTTTATTTTTTATTTTTTGCAAATGATAACTGAATAAAATATTAAAAAGCTTTGGAAATTAATTTTAAATTAATCTTTGGTACTTGCTGAATTGAAGTACTGTACTGTAGCCACAACTCTTGTGGTCAGAATGGATGCATTTTCTTGTCTGTTATGAATTCTTGTTATGAACAGACAGATTGAAGCATTAGCACCTAAAAGAAGTACAATCCTTCCATATTTACTTTCACACTTTACCTGTAGCTTATATAGGCGGCAACACAAGGCACACCCACAGCTGTCACTATACGCAAAGCAGAATGCTACGATGGAAGCCCAAGCGACACACACAAAACATAGTTTGCAAACATCCAGCACATGCATCCACATATAGAATCAAGCTGAAATAGTCACACACTTACAACACACATACACACAAAATTGACTTTCACCCAATACACATGCCCACAGCCAGAGTCACGCTGGTCACTTGCTACATTCATACATATATAAATACCTGCTGCATATATATGTATGTATGTATCTCCAGACGGCGGATGTAGAAAAGCACAGTGACAATATAACGTCCCTGATGTGTTACCTGGGATGGTCTCATTCGGTCCAGTGCAGATCACCTTTTTAATTAAGACTCCATTGGGTGTATACTCTTCCTTGCAGGTCCCTTCCAGCGTAGTTGGCTTCACATACACAAAGGGTTCCTGATGAATGGTCACTATCTACAGTAGATGGATAGGGTTTTGTTCAGCTTTGTGACATTCGGGTAATTTCCTTAAACTGATTCATGACCCAAATTATTTAGATAAACAATAAGTACTACGCACCTTTAATCGAGTAGACATCTGGAATCCTCTTGGTCTCTCTGTTTCACCTCCAGGCCAAATGATCTTCCTTTGTTTATTCATCACCACCTGATGAAGCAGATGATTATAGGAGGTAATTAACAGGCATAGCTATAATCTTTATTCAGTGCTCTGAAAACATTTGCCTAGATTCCAAAAGTGCCATTACACAGTTGGCTTCGATTATAACAATACCTCTGTCGCCTTCACAGTTTCTTCTATAGAATGTATTTTTGTATGGCTCACTGGAAGCAATGCAAAATTCAGTACCCATGTTGTGAAATTATAAATTAAACACCGTGAAAGAAAAGACTCATACTTGTGTTCCGTTGTAAATGCCAACTTGAATCAGTCTGCTCTTCTGGTAGTTGAGGATGCTGTAATGAGCATACTTTCTGTCTCCGTCGTCATTGAACTCAACGCGTCCTGTTAGGCCCTCTGGGTACTTGGAAGACATCAATACTCTGTGGAGCATAGCCGGTATTGACCTGTGAGTAACTTTTTTTTCTATGTGATGCATGAAAAATTGCATAGACGAAATATCATGTGTTGTGACAGCGCTTTTAGATCACTGTGAACATCTGTCTGTGGTTGTCAAAACCCATCAAAGAATGAGACAGATGCCCCCTCAAGCCAGATGTTGAGTAAAACGATAACAAATCATACAAAATTAAATAAAACTGGTCAGCAGCATGCATGACTTTTGCTAGTACTGGCCTTTTAAAGAGTGGACCAGTCTTCCAGATGTTAGTATTGCCAACGCAACCCCTTGGAGGTTCTGTGATGTTTTCTTTCTCGAAGAGCTCTTGGATTGACTGGGCTACAACAGCAACAGCATCGCTGATGTGTGCCGACTCATTCTTGCCGTTGATGAGCTGGAGGCCAATCAGCCCTAGGTGTTGATGTTAGAAATGAAGCAGTGAGATGTTCACCCTTGACATTTAGGAGCCCTTTCCAACACAAAAAAACCCATAGGGTCGCCCTTTGAGCCATCATGGGTAAGTGATTCTCAAATCAGACGTCAGATCATGTTTTGTCAAATTTTTCCCAAATGATAGCTTTAGCCAATCAGAGTCAGCATAGAAATCAAATGCTTTTGTTCTTCACAGGCATACAGTTTGATGCATTTTGTTTAAAATGCAGGTTTTGACCCCTGAGGTTGGATTTACTGAACAGAGCACTCAAGTGCCACCTATGCCCAAACTGTGGTAAGTCTTTTCCAATTGGTGAAACACCAAATAACACAACACATATTGATGAAATATATCAGAATTCAGGTATACTTCATACTTAAATCCAACTTCAGCTGAGTTTTTGTTTGTTGGAGCAGGGTTTGAAGAAGGTTTACAGTGAAGACTCCACATAAAAGGATAAAATGTGAGCAAGTGTGTTGGAAGCAACAACGACAATAGTGTGAAGAACAAAAAGTGCAACTTTGTGCAGTGCCTAGGACATAAAAGGCCATTTGTAGCTTACCAATACCACGTCAAAGGCAGGGTTGAAAAACACCCTTTTTAAATTCACGAAACCAGACTATTAATGTAATAAACATAATATGATAAAACCACACTCTTTGAATTAACACACACACATTTTCAACCAAAAACTTCATGTTATCTTCTTTATTAAACCTCTAGAGGTCAACATTGGGTTCACTGTTGTAATTAATCTTGTAAGTGAACCAGAGAACGCAACCATTACGGTGTAAACTAAAGTGACTCGTTTAAAACCTTTAAACACATAAATTGCTTAAATGTTTAAACGGCTTATTCGTACACACACACAAACATCCACTATTGGCTTCATCATTAAAACCGCCTTGCTCATCAAGTTAGCTGAGACTAATGGCTTCTTTTCTTCCACTGCTTCTGTCTCAGTTGTACTAAAGTGGGCGTACGTACCATCAGGGGCCTCGCTCAAAGCTTTACCGGACATCTCACGCTCCCCGACCAGCCAAACATAGCCTGAGCCTGTCATGTTGAGGAAGCGCGCTGTTTTGTACACGGCGGCTGCATCTTCCTCGCTAAAGGCAGACAGACAGGTTTACAACTGCTGACAGAAATATGAGAAGCTCACTGATGTATGAAATTGTTTTGTAAATCCATTGTTGAGACTTTTTTAGTGTAATTTATTTCAGAGGTGTCTAAGGCCTGTCCTGCTGAAAAGGCCAGCTGGTTTATTAGTAGTTCTACCAAAACTATTAAAAATAACCTTTACATTTTAAGTCTTGATCAGTAAGTTGGTTATTTCATAGGTTATGTATAAATTTTGCTAAAAAAAAAAACCTTGGAGTGATGAACTTGCAATGTAAGTACAATAAATGGGGCAAGTTTTTGCAGAAATTAAAATGTAATGCTCCTGATTTTATAAAAGATTAAATAATTTATTAAACCTTATGTATTACCGGATTTTGTAGTTATTTTGAATACGTTAAAATTTACATTTAAAATATTTTTTTGGGTTTCAGCTTTATTTAAAAGGTTGTAGTTTTAGTTTAATGTTATCTAACAATGAGTAATACATAGTTACAGTGTTATTGTTCAGTTTAAGGAAAAACAGCGGTTTATTCATACAGTAGATACAGTTAGTTCATGTTAGTCATAATATGTTTAATAAATGTTAATTAATGAGTTTATTATTTGTTCCAAATATAATCGTATTTTTGACATTAAAATATAGACCTTTTTGATTTGTTTCAATATTTGTTTTCATTCATACAGTAGATACAGTTAGTTCATGTTAGCCAAGTTGCATTAAATAATATTAGCTAATGGATTATTAGCATCATAATATGTTTAATAAATAATGAGTTTATTTATTTGTTCCAAATAGAACCTTATTTTTTACATTAAATTATGGACCGTTTTTATTTGTTTCAATAATTGTTTTCATTCATACAGTAGATACAGTTAGTTCATGTTAGCCAAGTTGCATTAAATAATATTAACTAATGGATTATTAGCATCATAATATGTTTAATATATGTTAATTAGTGAGTTTATTTATTTGTTACAAATACAATCTTATTTTTACATTAATATATAGACCGTTTTGATTTGTTTTAATATTTGATTTTAATTATACAGTAGATACAGTTAGTTAATGTTAGCCAAGTTGCATTAAATAGTATTAGCTAATGGCTTATTAGCATCATAAGACGTTTAAGAAATGTTAATTAATGAGTTTATTTATTTGTTACAAATAGAACCTTATTTTTACATTAAAATACAGATCGTTTTGATTTGTTTAAATATTTTTTGTTTTATTTTGTTTCAGTGTTATTATAAAAAAAATAATTAGATTTTAATAGTTTTGGTATACTATAATATGCTTGGCACAAAAATTGTGTGGTCAAACTCAAGCCATAAGTGCTTTTGATTTTATTATCTAGAATATTCCTTTAAGAAGCTCACAAATCCAAAACACAACATACGCTGGTCTATTCAGCAGGGTGAAAAGAATAATTAATATGCACATGGCTCATCTTGATTCATTACTCTTTTGCAGGTAATTACAGAGTGAAGAGTGAACCGCAGAGATTTAGGCAGGCTGCTGATATGAAGAACCTAGCAGTAAACCTCTTACCTGGCAGAGAGAATGATCACTCGGGCCTCCAGCTCTTTGGCCTCCAGGAGCAGGGCAGTTAAGTTAGTCTCCTGGTTGAACTGAAGCACTTTCTCGGCCTGAGATTGGGGTACACAATCAGTCAAAGATGCTAGTAACTTTCATAACTGAACCATGCTGCCTCATTTAGCACTTGGTTTGGTTGGTTTGGATGTTTGTTTTTTCTTTTCTAGGACTGAAAAAAGGGGGAAAATTATAGAGTTCCAGGGAAACTGCTTCAAAATGAAAAAAATTAAAGAATAAAAAAGCTTGAAAATCAAAAAAATTCGGCATTGTCGCATGCAAACTGAGGGTTATCAAGGCTTCAGAGAAGGACGTGCATGTTAGCGGTTTCGGGGAGTGAGACCGATGCAACCGGAAATTAAAAATAGGTGGAAAGGGGAGTGACAGGTGAGAGGACGTCATTTCCCCAAAGAAAAAGAGTCGAGAAAAAAAGAGCAACGAGGGGATGCTGCAATAGGAAGTAGAATCTGAGAGAGTGTCCCAAACTTTCGGATCTCCACAAAGGAATGGGCTTGCTTTTTTTTTTTTTTATCTGAATCATGCATCATCCTTTATTAAAAAGGAAAAAATGGTAATGAAAGAAGCGGAGCGTTTTCAATTTTTTTTTGTTTAAACGGAAATAATAATCGTTCAAAATAAATCCATTCTTCACTTAAATCATAAAAAAGGGAAAAGTAACGTTTCAACGTAAAAAGAAACACGTGCTACCAAGAGAAGGGCATTTCTGGGTTGGCCGGTGATTGGTTGGGCTGGTTCTAGTAGCTACGTTTAGAGATTTTGGAGGGCGGCGTGCATTGACCATGCAAATATACCTTAGGTCCTCTCTTGTTGTCATAGGACAGTTGGTCTTGGTTTTCATAGTTCCTTTTTTTATTCTGATGAGTAATGTGCACAGAGAAAATATGCAGACACAGAAGAATATTATAAACAGCTGAAAATGATGGGCAGTAAAGCAACCAACAAATTTTCACTTTTCTGCTCCAAATTTGAAGCCCTAACACTGGGACTTGCAAAAAACATCAAAGACTATCTGGCATATATGCTAACATTACACATTTAAAGGCTTAGTTCATCCCAAGATTTAAGATTTATTAAAAAGAAAATCTGAGATTTTGTCCCTCCATTAAAAGTGTATTCATGCAGGGATCAAAAATAAATCAGACAGTTTGATCCGAGTCTTTAGAGGAGACATGATCGCAAACCTCACTGGTTCTTGTGGAAGCTCAACAGCTCAATGGTGTCTCTTAATACCAAAAATAAACCACTAAATTCACATTAACTTCATAGATGTTTTGGGGTTTTTAATAGAGGGACATAAAAATTCAGATTTGATTAAAAATATTTAATATGTGAAAATTCTTACACTTATGTCATTCTGAACCCGTAAGACATTGATTCGTATTACAAACACAAGTTTATTTGTTATTTAATAAGAAGTTGTTAAATAAAATCAGAGAGATTTCTGTCCCTCCATTGAAAGTCTATTCAACCCAAATGTATTTCAAATTGTTTTTGAAAAATCAATGAACTAAGTGGTTTAAGTATTCAATTTTGGCTTTGTATTCCCATGTAAACATAAGCACAAGCGCAAACATACTTGCTTACAAACCTCATTGGCTCTTGTGGAAGATCAAATGGGTCACATCGTATACAAGAACTAACCTGATTAGTTCTCACTCATCAAGCAAGCATGGCTGAGCTTCCATGGCCAAATTTGAAACTGTAAACCATAAACATTGTTTGCTGATAAGCATTTATGGGCCTAAAAACCTCAATGAATTATGTTCAGAAGACTTGGACTAAACAGTTCAAGTCATACAGATCTCTTTATGAACATTTTAAATAGTTGGGTTAATCAACTTTCAATGGAGGAACAGATATCTTAAATTTTCCTTCGAAAATGAACAAAAGTATGGGTTAAGAACAACATGAGGATTGAGAAAAAGATGACAGGATTATAATTTTGGGGTAAACCAACCCTTTAAGGAACCAAATGGTGTGTTTCCATCAATCCAGATCAGTATACCTGCAGCAGTGTGTGAACGCCTACTGAATTATTAATGCTACATGACTTCAAATTCAATAAAGATGACAGACCACTGCGACTGGCTGCCAAGTAAACAAATCGCTCAATAATAATGCAGATTTTGCTGAGTGTGATTTGCGGGGGCACAAAAACAACCATTTTCTGCTGCACCATCTTGAGTTGTGCTGTATTTTCGAGGGCAGGGGCCTCGGGGGAAACCCTGGCTCAAACGGTGCCATTTTGCAGTGTTATAAATAAACCTCCCTCACTCAGACACACAACACTGCCCTAATACTGCAATAGGCAAGACGCGCTCTCATGCGATTCTCATTTCAGGCTTCTGAAATTATGCGTGACCTATATGTGTGTCGTGGCATTTGCTCATTGCGCCACCTCAAAGGAAATTAGGAAGGTGAATACATACTGGCCTTTCCTGAGCACCTCTTTAACCAAACTCAAGCTGCAGTCATGAACCCCGCTGTGCCTGCTCTGGAAGTAGCTCATTATAACCGACACTCTTGTAAACTGATAGTAGAAGGACTATATGAAAACGATCCTTGGCACACAGTGCCTAAAAATAGACTCTGTGTCCGAACTGTATTAGAATATAGTAGCAAGCAAAAATCAATTGTAATTTAAGCACTCCGGTCTTATTTATACACAGTATCTACCACAAAACCAGTCATAAGGGTTAGTTTTTTCAACTTGAGGTTTATCAATCATCATCTGAAACCTGAACAAATTTTCATTGATATATGGTTAGTTTGGATAAGGAAAGATTTGTTAGGTTGTATATTTAAGTTCTTAGCAATGCTTATTACTGATCAGAAATTAAGTTTTGATATTTTAGGGTAAGGATGTCATGTCTCCATGGAAGATGATCTTGGATAAAATTATTTATAAAATATCATTTTGACCAATACAGTGTATTTTGGCCATTGCAAAAGATATACTCATGCATCTTTGTTTAGTTTTGTGGTATATTACCACACTGTAAAACCCCAAAAGTTAAGGTAACTCAAACTATTTGAGGAAACTAATTGCAACAAACCATTTAAGTTCAAAAACTAATCCTAATGAGTACTATGAACTTAATCCCTTTGAGTAAACGAAGCAATTTGAGCACAGTAAACCCCAATAAATGAAGAGAACACAAACTAACTGAGTGTTGTAAAACCCAAAACGTTAAGGCAACTCAAACCGTTAGAGGAAACCAATTGCTATAAACTATTTGAGTTAAAAAAAACTAATCTATATGAGTACTGTGAACTTACTTCATTTAAGTTGAAATAATGAGGTATTTAATTAACTCATTACTTTCAACACTGAGTTCAGAACTCTTTTCAAATGAGTAAAATTTTGTTTTTGTGGTCACATACTGTATGTTATATGGTCACATATATGTTTTACTTAATACAAAACTATTAGCCCTCCTGTATAATTTTCTTTCATTTTCAAATATTTCACAAATGATGTTTAACAGAGCAAGGAATTTTTCACTATAATTACCATAATATTTTTAAAACTTTGTTTTATTTCAGCTAAAATAAAAGTACTTTTTAATTTTTTTAACCCATTTTAACGTCAATATTTTTAGCCTCCTTAAGCAATTTTTTTTTCAATTGTCTACAGAACAGACCATCATTATACAATGACTTTCCTAATTACTCTAACTTGTCTAATTAGCCTTTAAATGTCACTTTAAGCTGAATACTAGTTTCTTGAAAAACATCCTGTAAAATATTATGTATTATCATCATGGCAAAGATAAAATAAATCAGTTATTAATACTAATATCTCTGTGTTGAAAAAAAAATCTTTCTGTTAAACAGAAATTGTGAGAAATTATTTAGCAGGGCTAATAATTCTGACTTCAACTGTAAATGTTCAGTACTGCTTTCATTTTCAAAAAGTATTAAGTAATAATATGGTTTAGTGTAACTTTAGTAGTCATTTGAGGACAAATGGGAACAAAATTACAGAAAATATCATAAGAGCAGGAGCTACAATTTTGTACATAAATTAAACAGAAGCTAGATGTAAGATAAAAGTGTACTCTGAGGAAAATGTGCACTTTTAGCTTGTTTCTGGGATCAAAGGTACACCTTTGTACCTGATCCAGCCTTAAAGGGTGCACATTACTTTTAAAGATAAAGGTGCATCTTTTTCAGTGTTTTACAGCAATTTTTGATAATTTCTTCTGGAAGGCTAGGGAGCTTGATGTTCTGAATTATAAAAAGAAGTCACGCTTTAAATATCAAAATAGAGAGCCTGGCAGACAAGGACACAAAATGACTGCTGGGTTGAAAAACTCTCATTCTGTGTTTTGGGAGGCAATTTAAAACTTCAGCATCAAAACATGAAAGGCCATATAAAGATGTTTTTTACTTTCAAAAGCATAGATGTAATAAAGTGCAAATGTGTGTATTGCTTTAAAAATCTGAAATAATGTTCTCCTGGGAATGCTAGGTGGGCGTTTTAATGGTCTTATAAAATTTTTAAGATTCAGTCCAGTT
The DNA here is from genome assembly GCA_903798195.1 of Danio kyathit. NCBI lineage: Eukaryota > Metazoa > Chordata > Actinopteri > Cypriniformes > Danionidae > Danio > Danio kyathit. The sequence continues at coordinate 17,793,459 of LR812539.1, read as the reverse complement.
TGCACAGCCACTCTCAACTAGAACACATATGATCACTACAAACTAAAGCTGTTAGTATAACAAAATGTACAAAGAAATACTATTTTAATTTCACAAAATCTTAATTACACTTAATTTCACACTGCTGTAAACAAGAATGATTTCATGCAGAATAACTATGACTTATTCTCACTAATGACTTATCTTGCCTAGGTTTTCATCACATTTTGCCGCCGAGGAAAATGTATTTATTTAACATGATGCTTTCCACGAGCATAGAATCATATAAAAAACAAAAGTGAGTAATGACAGGTGCATTGAAAAGGAAATTAGCTCCAATTCTAATTAAATAAAAGTATATTTGTACACAACAAGTATGTATTTGTTTTAACTCTATGGCAGAAATCTCCTATTTTCACTTGCTTTAGAATGAAGTTTTATACGGGTCTCGTTTTGGTCTCTGCATATACACAGAGAGCATATTACATGAAAATATATAGAATAATAAGTGATTATAGCAAATTATTTTGAAGTAAAGATTTCTTGCTAGCAAATGAGTAAAAGGTTTGAAAGATAGTGGCAAAGTATAGATTTAAAATGATTTTACAGCTGGACTTTGATCCTTAAATATTGTGTATTCTTTAAATCATAATAAAAATGTATGATAGTCTTATTTTTGCTGTTTGTCTTTGATCCATTAATAAATTATACATGGAATTTGAATATATTGTCAGATATGTTTACCACTTTTGCTAAGTGTTTTCTTTTTTGTCTTATAGGACACCTTTTAAGCTGTGGCGATGAGGAAAAACATGCATCATACCCCTGATAATAATACAAAAAGAGCTAGAAATTAAAATACAGCAGCTGTGTAAGTCTTCCAGCATCGAAACAGTCTCTGTGGGTAAGTAGCTCAATTCGCACCCTACCTAAATAGTTTCACTGTTAATAATCTCTCGCAGCAATGAGGGCAACAATAATTACCTCAGTGCCGAGCAGGGGGGATGTGGGATGGTGATTTAGTTTTCATCCCCAAGGAAACCGAGCAAGAACATAATTCCCATAATGCACCACTGTAGATTTGAAACAATCACAGCTTTGAACCACTTCGCAAGACACTGACAATAGACACGCAAATTGCAAGAATAACATATACAGTACAGTGCTTTACACTAATATTGGCACCCTTGGTAAATATGAACAAAGAAAGCTGTCTTTGTTGTTTAACCTTTTGATCTTCCGCTCAAAATAATAACAATAAATCTGAAGAAGCTTAAAGTTAAAAGTGAAACTGATGTTATTAATTAACCAACCAACTAAGACATTCATTCATTTTCAGAACACAAATTATGATATTTTAAGTGAAATCGAGAGCTCCCTCATCCTCCATAGACAGCAACGGTCCCAACTCGTCCAGAAAAATACCAAACAATCATCCTCAGAACAGATCATATGCTTTCAGTGGTTCGATCAGAATATAATCAAGCTACAATAATATTTTTGTGTGCACAGAAAACAAAAATAATGAGTTTATTCAGCTGTTTCTTCTTTTCAGTGTCAGTATATCGCGCACGTTCATGTTTTGCGCTCATCAATGTATTACCTCAGATGCGCCTGTGCTTTGTTTTAAACAAAAAGTTGAGCATGAGTATCCGCAGGGATGAATGCGAGCAATATACTGACACTGAGGAGAAGAATCCCATAGCTTGATAACATTCCGATTGAACCACTAAAGTCAACCCAGGCTCATTACGGATACGTACCCACGTCTACATTTCTGGGGACAGCGAAATACGTAAGAGGAGGTTTGTCTGCTCGCAGATTTTTTCTTTTGCAAATCCTCCAGAGGCTGCTGTGTACGTTTTTTATTGATCTCAAATTTCTCTCGTGCATCCTCGCATAAATCCACCAGAGGGCGCAATATACATCTCAGCCAACCAGGCCAGCTTGCTGTCGCCCGACCGATGTTGATTTTAAAGATGAAATGCAGCCATACATACCTCTGGCTTTATAATTCGCACTCTCCAGAGATGTAGACAGGGGTACGCATCCACAATGAGCCTGTGTTGACTAAAGTCATATGATCTGTTTTGAGGAGTTTTTTTTTTGTTTGTTTTTTTGATCTTTGAACGAGTTGGAACTTTGCAGTCTATGGAGGATGAGGGAGTTCTCAGATTTCACCTAACATATCTAAAATTGTGTTGCGAAGATAAACGAAGGGCTGAGGGGTTTGAAATGATATGAAGGCGAGTAGTTAATGACAGAATTTTCATTTTTGAGTGAACTGATCCTTTAAGTGGTTTTTGGATGAGAAACGAGACTTTTTCATGAAATCATTTTTCAAAAATTTGTGGTGATGTACTGCAGGTGAAGCTCAATTTTGGAGATTTTCTGCATCAAAGACACAACTAAGTTCTGGATTTCTTAGCTGTGATTCTTGGAGCTTTCTTGGATACTGAAATTCCCCTCCTAAATATGTTTGGTGAAAATTGACATCCTTTTTCAGTCGAATTCATAACTCTTCCAGTTGACTGGAATTTCTGTGTTAGCTCATAGCTTATAGACATTTTCAAAAACTTTTTTGTTGCAAATTACAGCTCTTTTCTTTGGTCTTTTAAGCATTGTGTTGCTTAAAGGGATAATTCGCCCAAAAATGAAAATTGTCATCATTTACAATTAGGTTAAAATATCTGTTCAGATGAAAAGAACCGTAGTACTGGGGTTCCACAAGGCTGTGTCAGTTCACCTATTCTTTTTTGCCTTTTACAAATGAATGTTCAAGTAAGCATTGACAGAATTTTATTTTTAAATATTCTGATGACACGACAACGCAGTGGCGCAGTAGGTAGTGCTGTTGCCTCACAGCAAGAACGTCGCTGGGTCGCAGGTTCGAACCTCGGCTGGGCTGGGTCAGTTGGCGTTTCTGTGTGGAGTTTGCATGTTCTCCCTGTGTTCGCGTGGGTTTCCTCCGGGTGCTCCGGTTTCCCCCACAGTCCAAAGACATGCAGTACAGGTGAATTGGGTAAGCTAAATTGTCCATAGTGTACGAGTGTGAATGTGTGTGTGGAAGTTCCCAGAGATGGGTTGCGGCTGGAAGGGCATCCGCTGCGTAAAAATCGTGCTGGATAAGTTGGCGGTTCATTCCGCTGTGGCGACCCCGCAAGGGACAAAGCCGACAAGAAAATGAATGAATGAATTCTGATGACACAGCCATACTAAGTTTACTTCATGAGAATGATGATATTAGTGTTATCTACCAGTCAGAAATTAGCCGGTTCGTTGAGTGGTGTGATATAAATCAGCTAAAAATAAATAGAAGAAAACAGAAGAGATGGTATTTGACCCAAAGTGTATAGGTGACCATCATCAAGTGGTTGTACACAACCATCCTATCACTCAGTCAGAAACCTATAAGTATTTGGGCATTTACATCGACAGTTCTTTCACAGGGAAAACACACATCGACTCAGTAAAGATATACATTCAGTTATTGCTTTCACTACACTACTAGCAAGACGTTTAATATTATTTAAGTGGAAAAGAGTAGACCCCCCAACACACGCTGGCTGGATAAATGAAGTGATGTCTAACATTCAATTGGAAAAGATTAAATACATGATTTGAGGCTCGAAACGCAAGTTCCTAGACAAATGGTCCCTCTTTATTAAATACTTTGAAGAACTCCCTGGCCTTTAGAATAAATTTATTTATTTGTTTTTATTTTTTCTTCTGTGTTGTTTCTATTTTTTACTCTTTGGATGTTACCAAACTCCTCATGTCAAACGATAACATATTGACTAAAAACATGACAATGTATTGCCTCATTGTTAACTTTGATATATCTGGAAGGTTTTGTGATTCAAGAGGATATGACCATTTTTTTTATTTATTATATATATGTTTTTTTTTTTATTATTATTATTATTATTATTATTATTATTATTAATTAAATATTTTTTATTTATTTTTGTATTTTTCTTCTTTTAGATGTTGCCAAGCCTCTTATGTTAAATGATAACATATGGACTGAACAAATATGGTACACTCTGTTTTCTCACTGTCCGCTCAGAAACTCTGGAATGATATATATTTTATTTTTATGTTTTGTTTTGTGTGTTTTTTTTTTTGTTTTTTTTTTCAATGCTGTGGTTGTGGTAGGGTAAGGGTAATGTAATGCTTTAAATTTTAAATGCAAAAAACTCAATAAATAAATATTTTTAAAAAAAGAAAACACATTGGGTGGGTTTGTTCTCATTTACACCAGAGATTGTATTTTTTTACAGAGGTTACGTCTTTTTGGAGTTAACAAGAAGCTCATGATGTTGTTTTATGAAGCAGTTCTTGAAAGCATTGTTAGATATGGTATTACAGTGTGGTTTGGCAACCTATCTGTTCAGTCTAAATCTAAGTTGATGCATCTCTTAAAGACAGGATGGAAAATTGTTGGGCACGATTAATATTTTAATCCTCAAGTTTTATATGAGAATTGTGTCCTCAATCAGGTGGAAAAGATTGTGAATGATCCAACTCATTTTTTGTTTCTACATTATGAACTGCTTCCCTCTGGTAAGATATAGAGTCCCAAAGTGTAGGTTGAACCGTTATAAGAAATTCTTTGTACCTGTTTCAGTGGGTTTATTTAACAAGAGTCTATCTTAATTAGCATTATAAATTTTGTAACTGCTGTATTTTGTATTGTTTTTATTGCTTGTTTTTATGGAATGTCTGCAGCAATATGGTGATGCCCATATCAAATTACCTGTCAAGGACAATAAAGTTTACTACTACTACTTACTCTTCATTCACTTGTGTTAAACACAAAAGAAAATATTTTGAAGAAATATGCTCAAAACCTGTAACCGTCGACTTCCATATTATTTGTTTTTCCTACTATGGAAGTGAATGCAAGTACGATGCAATCCTGGATTAATATCTAGGTTGATCCTGGAACATCATTTTTGTTTTTTGTTTTACCTATTCCCAAAACCCAACCATAACTGTAAAATATTCACAAAATCAGAGAGAAAAAATAGTTGGATAACACTTATGTAGAAGTGCATAAACCTAGCCTAAACTTAACATAAACGGTAAACATATCCCTTAATTCTGATTGGAATGTTGTTCCAGGATCAACATAGATGTTAATCCAGGAACATATCCTACTTGGTGAAATCAGGCTTTCTTCACAATATCTTCTTTTGTGTTCAACAGAAGAAAGAAACTCATAAGGGTTTGGAACCACATGAGGGCGAGTAAATTGTAAGTTAATTTTCATTTTTGGGTGAACTCTCCCTTGAAGTTGAGAGAGTTTTGCCTTTTTGTATTATCAAATTTATAGGCCAAAATCTCACGATTGAACAAGTTTCTGTTCTTAGTCACCCAGGTGTACTAAAAATGTAAAATATCAATGGGAATTTACTTCAGAAATGTTGTGCTCATATGAATTCCAGGGTTTTTTCCTGGTGGTCTCCTGATCATAAAATAAAAAATATCTATATTTTTGCATCATTATTGTGATCTAATCAAGTAAAACATTATCTTATTTAAAAACATTAAATGTAATTGCATACTAGTGATGTGCGATACCACTGATTTCCTATCCGATCCGATACCAAGTAAAATGAAGGCGAGTATCGACGATACCGATCCGATACCGATACTTTGCCCAAAAATGACTGTTTGGGAAATTAAAGTAGCAAGTAGTGTCCTTAAAAGTGTCACTTCGTACTGAATACGAGACATATTACGGGTTATTCTTGTTTATTGTTTATAGATGAAGAATTATCATACAAAGCCAACTTTTTAAACATATTTATTGACAGCATCTGAGCATGTATATCTTAAAACTGAACATATAACAGCCTGAACATCTTTAAAAAAAATCACACTTCTACGTTTAGTGACAAGTTAATCCGGTTCCCATGAAAGTGTTTTGAACCTTTTTCATTGTTTTATCAATGTCACAAAAAACCCAAGCCCCCAAAATACAGCCAAATCGCCGAATTTTCTCCCTCTGTACCTGGATAGTGCCTGCCTGCTGCACCTAAGGACTCTGAATGCGATGTCTCTCTCGCCCTAGCAGCACCTGTGCCTCTCCTTTCCTCCTCTTCTGACCGCCTAGTCGTGACGTTGTCATATTCTGTCTTGCGATTACTATGTAGATGTTTGATTTAGGTTTGTGGTATTACCACAGTACCTCACTGTTTTGTTACACGTGTCACAAACTGCACCGTTTGAGTTTATGGAAGTGAAGTAGCTCCACACATAACTCTGCTTGCGGTCACCCATATTCAATGACCGCGTGACTAAAACACATGTGCCAGCAGACTGAGTGGCTACTGGCTAGCTAGCGTGATCTGACTGCAGTTGTATTGTGCCATATTACGCACATGACTTTGCAGGCGGAAGAACAAGTAGTTCCGACTAAGTTGGCATATTCAGATAAACTAGGGTAATTGTGGTTACTTTCCACTGTATTTCTATTTCCAATAAACTACATATTTGCTCCAAATTATTGAAATATCGATATTTTGATAAGATAATCGATTCTAGTACATACAAAGCTGGTATCGGAGATATCGATATTTTAGTATCGATCCGCACATCACTATTGCATACATAATCAGTGCCTGAACAACACTTGGAGTCTGTTGGTAGCAATTACTACCTGCCTTATTTTTGTGGGGGGAGGTGGCTACCTTGCTATTCATTATACAAGATAGACCTCGGGGTCCCAATAATTGTGATGCATATATTTTAACAAATATATTTGTTGTAGTTGTGCTGTGTTTGCAATCATTTTTTCTAAAAGGTCAATTCATTTTTATGTTTTTGATGAAGTAGCAATTGTCTTTGGACTATGTGCCGGACCGTTTCTCCGTGTTTCGGTAATGTCTTTAAATAAATAATTATTATATTTAATTATTATTTTATAATTTATGTACAATAATTAAGACATAAAATGAGAAGGTAAAATATAATCAACACAGAAAACTGTAAATGAAAACGTAAATGAAAGCCTATTTATTAACTGTCTTAGTACTATCACTTTAAAATAACAAACACTTATTTAATGTATTATTAAACTTACTGATTTATTTATTTATTTGTGTATGTACTTTCATTTTAGTTGTCTTTTATTTCTTTATTTTACTTTTCAAAATGATTCCTCATTGCACTTAACAAGTTTACAATGATAATAAAGCTTGTTAACAATTTTTTTATGATTAATGAAGGAATTATAATGCTTTGTTTCATTATTTTATCATCATTTACACGTAGCAAGGTATTTACAGCTACTGTATATTTCTGTCTGTTCGCATCCCGTCCCTTTGTGCCCCCTGGTGGCATAGTCGCAAACTGCTGTTACACCTAAAAACGTGTTCTTAATCCCTTAGTGCCGCGGCGGCACCACACGCAGCGGTAATGGTCCTTTTGAAGTGTCACCCACTGAATGTTAATATCTTGAGCAAAAGATTTAACATTAATCCTTCTTTGCTGATATTTACCCACTGTGGCAATATTATGTATAGGCACTGTATGGCTCAAAACTGCAAATAATACCAGATTATGTGCTGTGTAAGTGTGTTGAAACAGTCACTGATGCTTTGCAACGTCCCAGGTTAAGGCTTTCATTTTGCTCCTGTTGTGGATAGACACAGGAGTTTTTGACTATGGTCGAAAGCAACATGAAATGAGCAAATAACGCACATTAGGTCGAATCAGACCACATCGGACATGGCTGACGCCTTTGGTTTTAGAATGTTAGCAAACATTTACAACATGGCATGAGAGATGTGATCACATGACAAAAAAGTAAAACAGTTACGTACATAGAAGACCTTTGCGATTGATACACACACACACACACACGCCTGCATACAAGCACAAAGACATGGAACCGGGAATTTCTTACCTTGGTTTCTCTCTCCTCCAGAAGGGTTTCTAGTCTTTTCTGCGCTGCTCTGCCTTCGTGGTCGTCGCTGACTATCAGGATGATGTGATTCCAGCGAAACTCCCGCATCATGTCAAACCACACGTGTGCCTGGTGGGAATATGGCGGCACTGTGCGCAGGAACGAGAGGTGAATGCTCTGGAAGAAGGGTTGAGAGAAAAGAGGAAAGGTAGGAAATTAGATAAAATTGCAGTCTTTTTATTTTAGTTCCACCTTTCTTTCTTTTTTCTCCATCCCCTTTTTCTTGCACCCAAAAAGTCAATATTTTTAATTACACCTTTTATTTGCTTAAGATAAATTTGCAGTTTTTTATTTTAGTTAAGTAATAAAAAGGTGTAATTAAAAACATTGAGTTTTTAGTTGCAGGAAGAATGGGATAGAGAAAAAAGAAAAAAGGTGGGAGATGTTTTAAAAAAGTGGGACTGAGTTAAAAAAATGACAGTCTTAAGTGAAACAATACAAATGTGCAATAAAATTATTGACTTAAGTTTTTATTAATTTATTAATTATTTTAGGTGCTGGAAGAAGGGGATAGAGAATAAAAGAATAAAGGTGGGAGATGTTTTGTGGGACTGAGTTAAATAGTGAAAGTCTTTTGTAAGTAAAACAACACAAATTAACAATAAAAATTCTTGGTGTTTTAAGATTTTATTAATTTATTAATCATTTTAGGTGCAGGAAGAAGGGGATACAGAAAAAGAAGAAAGGTGAGAGTTTTAAAATTTGTGGCACTGAGTTAAAAAAAATTGCAGTCTAACTTAAGTTAAAACTAAAAGATTTTGCAATAAAAATTATTGGTGTTTTATTAATTTATTGATCATTTTAGGTGTTGGAAGAATTGGATAGAGGAAAAGAATAAAGGTGGGAGATGTTTTTTAAAATTGTTGGACTGAGTTAAAAAATGATGCTCTTTTTAAATGAAACAACAAAAATGTGCAATAAAATTATTGCCTCTTTGAGGATTTATTAATTCAATAATCATTTTAGGTGTTGGAAGAAGGGGATAGAGGAAAAGAAGAAAGGTGGGAGATGTTTTCTGAGTTAAATAAAGTCTTTTGTAAGTAAAACGACAAAATTGTACAATAAAAATTGTCATTTTTAGGTTTTATTAATTTATTAATCGTTTTAGGTGTTGGAAAAAGGGTTGAGCGAACGAAAGAAAAGTAGGAGATTAGATAAAATATGCTCTTAATTTTAGTTAAATAATAAAAATGTGTAATTAAAAATATAGACTTTTTAGGTGCAGCAAGAATGGGATAGAGAAAAAAGAGAAAGGTGGGGAGAAGTTTTATAACTCATATACAGTATAACTTATTAATTTATTAATCATTTTAGGGGCTAGAAGAAGGGGAAAGAGAAGAAAGGTGGGAAATTTCTTAAAATTGTAGGACTGGGTTTAAAAATTACACTCTTTAAGATAAAAATGTATAATAAAAATTGGGGTATTTTTATATCTTATTATTTCATTAATCATTTTGGGTACTGGAAGGAGAAAAAGAAGAAAGGTCAGAGACAAGCTTAAGTATCAGCCAGTTAATTAAGTAAAACAACAGAAATGCAAAAAAAATATTGTTTTATTATTTAATTAATAATTTTAGATGGTGTAAGAAGGGAATAGAGGAAAATAATGAAGGTGGAAGATGTTTTAAAATTGTGCGACTGGGTTAAAAAAATGAAAGTACGGAAGTAAAACAACAATTTTACACTAAAAATTGTTGCCATTTTTAGGTTTTATTAGTTTATTAAACATTGTAGGTGTTGGAAGAAGAGTTGAGTGAACAGAAGAAAGATATGAAGGGTATTTATTTTAATTAAGTAATAAAAATGTGTGATAAAAATATTGACTTTTTAAATGCAGGAAGATGAGGATTTTTAAGTGAAACAAGCAAAAATGGGACTGAGGAAAAGAAGAAAGGTGGAAGATGTTTTAAAAATTGTGGCACTGAGTTAAAAAATGACATTTTTTTTTAAAATAAGACGATAAAAAGTGTAATAAAAACTATTGGGGAATTTGACGTTTTATTATTTAATTAATAATTTTGGGTACTGAGATGGGATAGAGAAAAAGACGAAAGGTTCGAGACAAGTTTAAGTATGCCAGCCTTTTAATTATAGATAAAAGAGCAGTGTTTCTTTATTCACAGGCCATTTTTACTTTTTTATGTATTCAATTTAAAAAGTAATGAAAGAAGTCTAGAGGGGAAAAGGAGAAGGCTTGGCGAAAAAGATTATTGCAATGCTTTATTTTAGTGCAAATAATACAAAAGTATTATAAAAATACAGGCTTTTTAATTTTTAAATGACTTTTTATTATATAATTCATTTTAGCTACTTGATGATGGGTAGAGAGAAAAAGACAAAAGGTGTGAGACAATATTACA